>JAUNZM010000894.1:0-353716 GCA_033459285.1 Clamator glandarius | reverse complement strand
TATTTAACACAATTACTGGATGCTGGGAGGGTTCTGAAGAACACAGGAGGAGGAATTAGCCCTGCTGACCACCTCGGTCCAGGAAAAGGAGCAAGGTGACCTCTTGTGGCGTTGGTGTTCTGCGGTTTCATAAAAGTCAAATCAACACAATTTTTATTTGCTTTGCTTCTTCTAGCAGAGCTGAAAGTGTCCAAATGCTTCTGTCTGTGTGTGTATGCACAACCTCTCAGGGATTAGATATTACTGTCCTCTTTAAAGCTGAGGTTCATCACTTTCATTACAATAGAGCCTGGGTGCCATTGTGTGAGCTGAAAGCTGGCTGGATTTTTCCATTCAGAACAGATCCCAGATTTGTATGAGGTGGCCAGGAATTTTTCCATTGCTCTCCCTGTTTTACTAATGAATCAGGTGATCATTTCTACCAGTTTTAGGCTACGCATTACGCATCCACTACGCATTATTGCAGTGCCATATTTCAGAATAAAGATTTTAAAATACAGAGCACGGTCATGAAGAACATCTGCCACCTTTGTTTATTATCATTATCTTTGCCTATTTTTGTCCCTGTGGCTGTGATTTACTCTCAGGGAGTGGTGGCCTCCACACAGCTTTTCATGGGCAGGATGAACAGGTTGAAGCAGGCTCACCCAAAATCCCAACACTGTTTTTTTTTTTTTTTTTGCAGGGATGCTGACACGGACAAGCCGAGAGCGATTCCACGCAGGGTCAGTTCGCTGGAGGCTGGGAACATAGAATCATAGAATGGTTTGGGTTGGAAGGGACCTTAAAGATCATCCAGTTCCAACCCCCCTGCCATGGGCAGGGACACCTCCCACTGGATCTGGGGCTCCAAGCCCCATCCAACCCGGCCTTGAACCCCTCCAGGGATGGGTCAACCATCACTTCTCTGGGCAACCTGGGCCAGGGCCTCCTCACTCTCATCATGAAGAAATTCCTCCTTATGTCTAGCTGAAATCTGCTCCTCTCCAGTTTATACCCATTGCCCTCAGTCCTATCACTACAGCGTTTGTAAACAGCCCCTCCCCAGCTTTCTTGTAGCCCCTTCAGCTACTGGGAGCTGCCCTAAGGTCTCCTCAGAGCCTTCTCTTCTCCAGGCTGGACAACCCCAACTCTCTCAGCCTGTCCTCCTACGGGAGGTTCTCCAGCCCTCGGATCATCCTTGTAGCCTCCTCTGGACCCATTCCAAGAGCTCCATCTCCTTCTTATGTTGAGGATTCCAGACCTGAACACAACACTAAAGATGAGGTCTCCCAAGAGAGAAACAGAGGGGCAGAATCCTCCTCCTTGCCCTGCTGGCCACACTGCTTTGGCCACAGCCCACGACACGATTGGTTTCTGGGCTGTGAGTGCACGTTGCCGCCTCACATCGAGCTTCTCATCAACCAGCACCTCAAGTCCTTCTTCACCAGAAGCGTTCTCAGAGCTGCCCAGGGAGGTGGTGGAGTCCCCATCCCTGCATGGGTTCAAAAGACGGGTGGATAAGGTGCTCAGGGATCTGCTTTAGCAGTGAACAAGCACACTTGGACTCAGCTTTTTTTTTGCGTCTTGGCTTGGATCAGACACGGCATGGCCAGCAGGTCCAGGGAGGTTCTTCTCTCTCTGGACTCGGCACTGGTGAGGCCGCATCTCGAATCCTGGGGTCAGTTCTGGGCCCCTCACCACAAGAAGGATGTTGAGGCTCTGGAGCGAGTCCAGAGAAGAGCAACGAAGCTGGTGAAGGGGCTGGAGAACAAGAGGAGCAGCTGAGAGAGCTGGGGGTGTTCAGCCTGGAGAAGAGGAGGCTGAGGGGAGACCTCATTGCTCTCTACAACTACCTGAAAGGAGGTCGTGGAGAGGAGGGAGCTGGGCTCTTCTCCCAAGTGACAGGGGACGGGATGAGAGGGAATGGCCTCAAGCTCCAGCAGGGGAGGTTCAGGCTGGACATTAGGAAAAAAATTTTCACAGAAAGGATGATTGGTCCCTGGCAGAAGCTGCCCAGGGAGGAGGTTGAGTCCCCTTCCCTGGAGGGGTTTAAGGGACGGGTGGACGAGGCGCTGAGGGACATGGGTTAGTGATTGCTGGGAATGGTTGGACTCGATGATCCGGTGGGTCTCTCCCAACCTGCTGATTCTATGGTTCTATGCATCTCAAAGGCCTTTCCGAACCAAACCTTCCTAGGAGAACAGAGGCCAGGCCTGCTCTCCCCCACTGGCACAGGCCTCACCCCCCCCACTGCTGCTCTCTGCTTCCCGCTGCCCGGCCCTGAGCCCAGGCGGAAGGGGAGGGAAAGGGGAGGGAGCTGCTCCATCGCTCCTCCCAGCCTGCCCGGCAAAGATGGTCTCTGTCCCGCCTCGGTACCTAGTGTTCTTTCAGTATTTTGGCACTAAATATAGGTAGGTGCCTCAGCCACCGGGCAGGGGGAGTGAAACAGCGGCTGTGGGGCTCCCGTGGGGGAGCTGCTAGGAGCTGGTGGGAAAGGAGGGAGTGCAGTGGTTGTGGAAGAGGGATAAATCCAGGATAAATCCCTTGCAGGGTTGGGAGAGCAGGCAGGGAGCTGCCTTCTGCTGTCTGCTGGCTCGTATCGGCGTAAGGAAAGGGTTGGTTTGGGCAGAAAATGCGTAAAATGAACAAAAGAGGAAAGAGCTGAGCTCAGGAGGCAGCAGAACGGTGATCCCGGGAATAAATCAGGGATACAGCCCTTGCAAGGTCATGAGAGCAGGCAGGGAGCTGCACTCTGCTGAGTGCTGGTGCTTAGCAGTTGGGCAATACATGCATAGAAAGAAGAAAGAGAAAGCATCCCAGGAATAAATTTGGGATAAATCCCTAGCAGGGTTGTGAGAGCAGGCTGGGAGCTGCACTCTGCTGAGTGCCGGTGCATTCAGTGTGAGGAAAGGGATGGTTTGGGCAGAAAATGCATGAAAAGAGCAAAGGAGAAGCATCCCAGGAATAAATCGGGGATAAATCCCTAGCAGAGTTGTGAGAGCAGGCTGGGAGCTGCACTCTGCTGAGTGCTGGTGCATTCAGTGTGAGGAAAGGGATGGTTTGGGCAGAAAATGCATGAAAAGAGCAAAGGAAAAGCATCCCAGGAATAAATCGGGGATAAATCCCTAGCAGAGTTGTGAGAGCAGGCTGGGAGCTGCACTCTGCTGAGTGCTGGTGCATTCAGTGTGAGGAAAGGGATGGTTTGGGCAATAAATGCATGAAAAGAGCAGAAAGGAGGCATCCCAGGGCAGAAGGCAGCAGAGCTGTGATCCCAGGAGGGGCAGGGAGGGCATGTTGCTGTGTTTTCCCGCAGTGGAGGTGGTTTGTCGGGCCCCAGGTTCACCCACGCCGCTGGAGAGATGCAGGTGAAGGGATCTGTGGGCTGCTAGTCCTGCCCCATAGCTGAGATTGTGTTCCCCCAGGCCTTAAACATCCCATTTGGGGAGCTGTGCTTGTTTACACTTAAAAAAAACCCAAACAGGTGTGGGAGAACCTGTATGGCTCCAACCCATGGAATCATGCCTGTCTTCATGAGGATGTTGTGGATTCCACCACCATCATACTCCAAAACCCACAATTCTTTTGTGGTGCCTGGTCTGTGTCACTGTGGGTACTGACCTAAATTACTCTGGAGTAGTTACAGGTAGGTTGAGTTTAGCCTTGGGGTGTATCTCTGCACTTCAGCAGCTTTTCTGCTGTACCAGGGGCAAAAGCTCATCACAAACCACCTTCACAGTCTTTTAATCCCTTTATGGCACCCACGGGGCCTGCATCAAAGGGACCTGCAACTGGCAACCAGCTCCTGGCCCTGAAATAGTTTTACATGCAAACTTTTTTCCAGCGTAATTTGTCTGCCTTATCTTCCCGTCAGCCTCCATCTGAAGGGCTAGGGCAGAGGGTAAAGGATTTGAAGGGTGATTTTTATATCTAGCCTCCTTTCTTGCAAATAAATGTTACATTTTCCTGTCCTTTCACCAAAGTGTTTGGCCCATGCAAGTTCTGTAAAAAGATCCAGGTCACTCGGTAGCAAACAGATTGACTGTCCCCCATTTACTCCTGGATGGACTCTGTCTGTGGGTCGTGACATATATCAGTAACCATTGGTTTGTTTTGCTCTGCAGTGGGGTTATGCAGACTTCAAATGCTCAGTCAGTGGTTGGAGTCCAGAATTATTTGGAGGTAGGTGCTCACTAACAATATTGTCATTAAAAAGAAACTTACAGGATCACATCGTTGAGCTTCAGATATTGTCAAGGATAAATATTATTTTTAGTTGGATTGTTTTTAATATTACAGTGTTTAGCACTATGCAAGTGTCTTTCATCCAGTGTCAAAGTGCTTTAGGAATTACATCAGTACACAGGTGGGAGAAATAGGTCAGGGTGAAGTTGGAGACATTAAGATCCTGATCCTGAAACAGATGAGGACCCTCCAATAAGACTCGAAATTGAGGCATTCGAGCCCAGAACTATGATTCTTAGAGCCCTTGCTCAGGTGCTGGTCCATCTAAAAGTACTTAAGCCTGTGAACTTCCCTAACAGTTGTGGCTTTGCCTCCTTTTGTACTTAGCACTGTCTCGGTTCCGAGCAGGCTTAGCTGTTCTGTTTCTGGTTCATGTCTATATCCTTTATAGATTTAGAAACTAGATGCTCCATCCTGCCAGGAGAGGATGTCTCTGATGGACATTTTCAAGCACAGAACAAAGCACAGCAGGATATCCATTGTTCCAAAGAAAAATAAATGCTTAGTTTCCATTTCTCTGCAGTTGTTCCAATATGCTGGGGAAAAGAGGTGTGATCCTGTCATCATTGTTGTTCCTGCACTGCTCCCAGGGATTTCCCAGAGTATAAGAACAGCTTTCAGGGCTCAAGTGCTGTTTGGGCTTGGAGTTGGATGTGCAATAGGAAAGCAAAAGACCCACTGTTGCACCAGCAAGTGGAAAGTGGTTCACTTGTGCTGAGGCACAGCTGGATGTTTGTGTTACTGAATCATGAACTGCTGTTGATGTGCATTTATTTGAGCAGTGCTGGTGAACCCCACGTTCCTGTGCAGGGCAGGAATCAAAAAGGAAGCTGCATTTTTGTTCTCTTAGAAGCATCACGTGGTTTGAAATGAAGCTTGTGCTGTTTGGAAGATAGAGATTGTTGGTTGAAATGGATTGCTTTAGCTCAGATCATGCCTCTGTTATTTGGCTCTCGTTTGCAGTCACATTGTCCAACCTGAGATGACAAACTGTCGCAGTTTGGAGGTGGCGCGCCCACTATCCTTATCAAAAGTCTGTGCTCTGCCTGAATTAGCTACAATCCCGGTGTTGAGCAGAAGTAGAGCTGTTGGAAAGCTGGTCCAGGAGCAGATGTGTTGTCCCACTCAGCTGCTCTGCCACTGTGGCCAAGGTATTTTTCACACTGTGCCTTCGTTTGCTGAACGAGGGCGATCATTCTCACATGCTGTCGCTATGCAGTTTGCAGAAGCAAAGTGCGATGAATTATGGTTTGGAAAAGAGTACTTGGGGTGTATTTGTATGGCTTCTTGCCTCAGACCGTTGTGGAGAAAGTGTATAAATATTGTGCAGATCTTGAAAAAGAGCCCCCAAGGGCTTTCTATCTTATTTATCTCATCCTCTGAGCCATCCAGTGTCTCAGCCCCAGGCGCCGGACTTTGGATGAGCCCAGCAGTTGTTTTGCATTATCCGAGTAACTTTGTTTTAACAGGCAAATGGGTAGGATGGGTGATTAAAGGAGAAAAGAAGAAGAAAAAGAAAAAAAAAGAAAAAGATAAACTTATTTGGTGTTGTCTTTTCACAGTATCAGCACTTTGCAGGCCAGTTCTGGGATATGTGCTTTGCTTTCATGTGGTGGTATTGATGCTGGGCACTGCTGAGTGGGGCTGTGTCTATTAGAACCACATGGGAAGTCTGAAAGCAACTTTAATAGAAAACTTCTGGGGCCTGGAGGAATTTATCTTCCTCTGTTTCTGTGCAGCCTTGAACTTCACAACTTGCCAAAGCCAGGAAGGCAACTGAAGGGAAGGGCAAAATTACATCTGTAATGAGATCCTTATTGTATTCTAAATAGGTTCAGACATTTGTTTGCAGTTACAGGTAAGCAAATAACGTGTGAGGTGTAGACTTTATGTTTCCACAGCAGTGTGATGGGCTGGTTTGTAAGTGTGTACTGCAGTGTTCTGTGCAAGGTAAGGTTCACAGAAGCTTTTGCTCTGTGTTCGAGGGGGATGAGCTTTGCAGACAACGCTTGCTTTCTTTCTTGGAGGCAACACATTTATCTTGAAGCGCTTGGAACACCAACTTGCTAGCAATGGGTCCAAACCAGAATTCCAGACTCTGCCTCCCCAGATGGCAAGTGTGAACCCTGTAACTTGGCTCCCTCCAGTTCCTTGTGGAAACTTAGAAGATACAGGACTTCATGCTTTAGTCTCAATAATTACAGATGCCTCTACTGTAAAGGAAGATCTTCCTGGTGTCACCTTTTGCTGGAGTCAGTAGCTGTTGCTTGTGCTGACAGGCACCATATACAGGGCCTGCTAAGATGTATGGAATGAAGTTCCCTTTTGTGTTTGGTTTGAACCATCTCCTGAGTTTGCTGTTCCCCATTCTGCTGAACGCTGCCCAAAACTAATTTTCCCCATGCAAAGCTCCACTTTGACCAGCAACCTCCTGCTAAGGCCAAGTAGGAGGAGAAGATTTGCATGTTCTGTGCCTTAAAGAAGGGAGCAAAGACCTCTGAACTCTGTGCACATGGGGGCAGAACTCAGCTTCTTTATTCCTGTATCTTCTCTATTGCTTTTTAGCTGGGTGCCTATAGGTAAAGTGCTTCATTTCTGCCTCTGTTTCCCCTGTAGGAATCCGCAGGTGATACCCAGCAGAGCAGAGACCTGGATTGATGGCAGTGAACACTCTCGAGTTCCTCACATGGGGCCTGCTTGTTTTAGCAACTTGTTTTATTTGAAAGGGCAGGAAAAACTGGTTGGTTTCCAGGCAATTACTAAATGTAAATAACGCGTCTTTTTTGAAATTCAGTGTGGGTGATAGTAACAGATCAAAGTGTGTGGGAACCAGAGGAGGAAACCACCGGCGGCCTATGGGCTCAAAGGACATCAGGGTGGTACAGACATGAGACATTTGCATGGGTGAAGGGGTCATTTCTGAATTGCCTGCCAAGAAATTCGGCGGTTCAGGAATTCTCTCTTTGAGGAGATTAATTAGGATGGGATACAAATGAAATACTGAAACTAGAGGCAGCAGCTGATAGCGTATCATCAGTCACATGCCTGTTAGGCTGGTGGTAGGATCCAGAGCAGCAACAAAGCTTTGAGAGTTGTTGTTGATGGTGGTCACATTCCTTCTGGGATACCCAGAATATTTATCCTTCAGTCAGAATGTGTCTCTCAGACCTGCACCTTTGTGGACTCGGTGACTGACCTGAGCGGGGCAACCAACCAGATTCGCCTTGGAGCCTGCGATTCCCCCTTCCCCTCCAGTCTGCTCTCCAGTGGGGCTCAACTCCTTGTGGCAGAGGAGAAGAGATCCAAACGGTGTTCCTATTATCCAGCCTTGCTTAGATGCAGTGCTTGAAATGGGATGCAGTGTGGGGTCCAAAAGAGTGCTGCATCGAAACTCCTCCAAGCCTGTAACAAGAAAGAAGGATGTTTTCCATGTTCTCTCCTGTTCTCTCTCACCTTCTCCTCCCAATCAACTCTGTTCCCACCGGATGGTTTTTGCCTGATGAGAAAGGATGAGGGGAAGAAGGTGGAGAAAGAAAGGAGCCTGCAAAACCCAAACATATCTCTCTAGAAACTTAGCTCTTAAAATGCAGCTTCTGCTTTAAGACAAATTGCTGAGGCACAAGCCAAGGTCTACTGCAGAAAGCCATTTCATTTCTGTCATCTTCTCTTTGATGAAGGGCGATAAATAAAGATTTTTGTTGCTAATTATAACCGCATGTGAATTCCAAATAGAAAGATTAGGAAGGGAAAAAGGCTGGTGTCATTTTTTTCTTTTTCCCAGGCCTTTCAGTGTAGCTCAGTTACATTTTTCCTTGCCTCCTTGTGCATTTTAGCGGGATGTTTCCGAGAGCCCAAGAATCCCGTCTGCTCAAATAGCAGGAGTCTGGAAGGCATCTATGAGTCAGCAGTTCAAACTTTATTGACTCTTGGTACCAAATTAAAATGTAATAAAGACTGCTGCTGGGCTGACTGCTCAGGCACGGGGATGGGAAAGAGAAGGACATTTCTAGTCATTCATCTGGTTTTCTCCTTTTGTTGGTATTTTTCGGTCTTTCAGATATGATTGACTTATTCACTGTAGCAAATTACATCAGATTTTCTGTCTACGGGCCTGTGTTTTACAGGGCTTCAGCTTTATAACCTCACTGTGGGTAAGACCTACCATGGTTTTAATACTGCATTAGTAAGTTATTGGAATACTGAGGTCTGTCTAGACAGACCCTTAAATATAGAGCATCTAATTAACCATGTTAGCATCTCTTTTGCTCTCTCTGTTTTGTCTTGATTAGGAGACACCATAGTAATGAGTCAATTAGCAGGTTTCTATTTACTTGGCCAGCAGGAACCTGTAGTAATTCATTCAGTTGGTTTTCCAGCCCTTTATTAGGGGACAAAATAGAAGGATAGAAACAGGATGGGGATAAGAGCCAGCTGTGTGGAGAGGAACAGTTGGGAAAGGAAAACAATGTTCCTAGCCACAGCTGGACAAATCCATGCTGAAATCCATCTGCAGAACCTAGAGGATCTCAATGGCTCTTCTTCCCCTTGCACTAAGAATAGGAAGTTTCAGTTTGTTGCAATGCAGTTTGCTGACTAATTTTTAAAGTATTTATCAATGTCATTTTAAGGCTTCGATAAGCTTGAGCTCTGGGACTGTAAAACTTCAACTCTGTGATGGTGTAGGCAGCGTTTGTTGTTTTCTGCTTTAGTCTTGCAGAGGTCTTAGTGGGAGTGAAACATCATCTGAATATTAAGGCAGCTCTAGCTCCTGAAGAAAACAGTGCTCTTGGGATTAGCCAGGTCCTGCATTAATGCAGCTATGGAAGCAGCAAATATAAGGAAATTTCATCTTGTGACTGCCGGTGGCGTGTGTTTGTCCGGTGGTTATTTGTCCTGCTGGGGTAGCTCCGTGTCAGGTCCTCAGCTACTGGCGTGTTTTATGAGAGCTGTCTTGATTCTTAGATCCGGTTATGCTTCTGTTTCTCAGTGGGACTAATAAATGGATTACATCAGTGCTGTGCTGCTACTCTGTGATTCTGTGATTCATCTGGTCCCCTGTCTCCTCCTCTGCTCTCAGCAATTAATGGAAGTGTGTTGCCCTCCATCGCCCCGCTCCCGTTGTGGATGGAAAAAAACTTCTGCCTGCAGCAATAAGACAAAGTGTTTTACACCGTTCTGGCCTGCACTGGAAGCAAAGGATGGAGCCTGAGCTCTTTCAGGTGTCTTGACTGATGTCTTTGAGACATCCTCGTGTGCGGTTTCCGTGCCTTTATGGCTTGGGTTCTGCAGCTCCTTAAGAGCTGCTGAGACAATCTTGAGTCCAGTTCTTAGCAGTGAGCTGCAGGGGTGGTGTCTGGGTTTCAGTGAGTAATTCTTCATCCTCTTTCCCACTCTCTCAATGATATGGGGAGATGAATATCTTTACTCCATTTTGTACGTGTAAGGAAGTTCACACGGCATTTTGGATGTTCGGTTTGAGGTGATTTCAGGACAAAAAGTGAGAAACCAGTGGTGCTAGGAGGAGTTCCCCAAACAGGCTCCTCTCCATCCCATCTTTGTAGCCCATGTTAAAAGCCCCAATTACTTCTCTGTGAGCAATAAGGAGGTGTGGTTAGCAAGGAGGAGGATATTTTTTCCTAGCTAGCTTGAAGTGAGTCCACTATTCATGAATCCATCTTGTGTTGACTTTCAGAAGGCAGCACAGAACCTAAAACCCATTGTTCCCATCAAGTTCCACATCTCCAGCCGAACAGATACTGGCGTCCATGCGCTCTGCAACTCTGCTCACTTTGACATCCAGAGGGAACCAGGGAAGCCAGCATTCAATGAGAAGGAGCTCCTCTATGGCCTTAATTACCACCTGAGGGCTGAGCCAATCCGGTGAGTTGGTGGTAAGTCAAAATCTTTTAGTTTGCTCTTGTTGGAGACAGAGGGAAACGCAGCAGTGATCTCCCATCTCCACCCACAAGATGTATTTTCTCCTGTCTGTTTGGTCTTCTTCTTTTATTGTTAGACTTATCACTTCTTGCAGAATTTCAGAGTGAACTTATCCTGCTAAGGCGGAATACCCACGCTCACAAGCAGAATAAAATGATTAATCCAACAGTTTCTGTTAGGAATTTACCTCAATTATGTAAGTAATTACTAGTCCCTGGGTATTTTTCAAAAGGTGGATTGAATTTCATGTTCTTTGCTTTCCTTCCCAAGCTGTTGGGCAGTTTCTCTGTCAGCTGTCAAACAGTTTCTGTGTTCTGACCCAGAGATGGGTGCATTTTTATGGTTAAAGTGTAAATTGAATGAAACGTTGGGGTTTTTAGACTGAAAGCCAAATCTGTGCTACATCATAGAATCAACATACCGTTTGCCAGCAGCTGCTCTGTGCGCTCTATTCTTTCTTGTGTTCCTTTGTCTTATTTGCATCAACTACAAACTCTTGAAGGCACAGGCTGTCTTTGTCTGTACAGCATTAGGCACAAAAGGCTCGAATCTCTGTGGTCTCCGACTGAAGAGCGTGTCAAAGCCCTTCAGCGTTGTGCAAGAAGATGGGTAATTTATAGGAGCTATTTAGGTGAGCAGAGGAACTTTGGTGCAAGATATAAATGGGTAATTACTGAGAGGCCCAGGCTGCTCTGTTTCACTGCAGTCTTTCTGGTGTCTGGTGATATGAACATAAAGGAAGATTACGGAGGCAAATTCTCCACACCAGACCAAGTGCCAAAGAAGTATTTAGACCCTGAAGCTCTCACAGACCCAGGAGTGAGTTTTGCAGTGTTTTCCTGCAGTGTTTCCTGCGTTGTATGTCAGTGATGCTTTGCATTTTTTAAATACAGCGGGACCTTTCATTTGCGGGCTCTCAGCTCGGTTGATGGCTGGAGCAGAAGCTGCAGCAGCTGTCTCGGGGGCAGCTGCACCCTTTCACCTTTGAACAAGCCGTCAGGGAAAGGGAAAGGGAAGTAAAATCCTTGGAATCTGAGCTCAGGAAAGAGGGCAGGAAAGGACTGTGAGAGCCCTATTACTGGAGGCACAGAGTTCCTGTTAGTGGCTATTTGTTGTGATGTTTTAACTGACCTTTTCCTTTGGATGCTTACAGTTCCTCTGACAACCCTTAGACAGTTTTGGGAACAGCATAAGGCCACGCTGCTGTTTATCTTTGATCCTAACCATCTTCTGACTGTTTGTGCGGCTTAGCTGTTGTTGTCCCTCCATGGGAACCTCTTGCAGTGCGTTGGGAGTGGGTGAGCTCAGCCTAAGAGCAGCGTGAGATGACTGCTACACCGTTTGGGCTCGCTATAGACTGTGGCTGCTGTTAGAAATGCATGACTGTCCTCAGAAGTCCATAAGGGAAACTTCTCTTCCCCCACCTTACTTGCAAAAATATGTTTTAGCAGTAGGCAGAGTAGGTGAAGTCTTTCTCGGAAAGCAAAGGTTTCACAGTGGGTTCCTGGAAGAAAAGCAAGTGCTGATTTCACTGCTTTTTACGAGACAGCCCACAGACAAGCCATCAGGAATAAGTCGGATCATGCATCCCAAACCTGAGATCAAATATTAGGGTGATAATATGGGATTGACAGTGCTGCACTTAAAAATCCGGTTCCTCTGCCGGCCTCTTAGATTCTTCTGTGGTGAGAGGGCAGAACACAAACCAGATCTCTCTCTCAAGCCAGCGAAGCTGAATGTTTAACATCTGCGAGTTACTGTCCCTTGACAGCTTCCACCTTCTTTGACATCTGTGTAAAGAGTCTAATGCAGCTGCTGTGGGATGGGGCTGGAGATGATTTCTTTTCAGGCTGCTCTGTCAATTAAAAAAGAAAAAGATTCTGAAATAGAATTTGACTTATGTGGGGTTTTGCTTGTTACTTTAGTTCAGACTGGAAACTAGGTCAGAATATATACATCCTGGATGTCAAACCCTTTCTGGATGTTCTAGCAGTAACAGGGAACGTGAAGTAGGCCATAGTTCTGATTTCCATCCTTACAAGACTAAAGCAGTTATTTGGGAGTCAAAACTATTTTTACAACCACCGCAATAATCAATCTGTTCTGTGTGTCACCAGCCACTGCGTCACAGTCTCTCTGCCCTGAGCTGAGGCTTCTAACTTTCAAGTGATGTTGTGTAGCTTTAGTGGAATAAGTTGTCCTTGAGAGCTGAATCCACCACTGTGACCTTGCTACTTTCAATACCCGTAGTCATACAGGCTTGGAGTTGTAGCTGGATTTGTGATGCCCTGACTGATCAGACCAAGAGCAAACGGGATTGCAGTGTTCCATCAGAGAGCATCTTCAAAAGGAGGCAGCAGTGGGATCTCGTGGAAGGAAGGTTTTTGCCTCACGCTGGATAGATGGAATATTGGGAAGAAATGTTCTCCTGTGAGGGTGGAGAGGCCCTGGCCCAGATTGCTGGGCCAGTTGTGGCTGCCCCATCCCTGGAGGGGTTCAAGTCCAGGCTGGATGAAGCTTGGAGCCCCTGATCCAGTGGGAGGTGTCCCTGCCCATGGCAGGGAGTGGGACTGGGTGGGCTTTGTGGTCCCTTCCAACCCCAGCTGTTCCATGGTTCTGTGAATACAGTCCCTGTGAATTAGTGTTTGAGTTTATCAGCTCTACTTCTCCTTCCTCCCTTTTAAAAATGGTCCAGCTGCTTTCCATTAAAGAGCTTGGTGACGGGCATGAGTCTAAGCGTATGCAGCAACCACCCCCTCCCTCGGTAAATATTACTTTGCCAAGAAGAATTCTCTCCTAATGCTGAAGAGAAAACCCAGTGCTTTCATGTGGTTGCAAGCAGGGGGTGATGGGGAGAGGGGTCTTTGTGAGACACATTATTGTGATAGAGCTTGGAAGAGAAACAAGATTCCAGGCTGGCTGACTGTATCGTCAGCAGTAATAACCTTCTGTGTAGCCCCCGTGGTCTCTCCTGTCGACTGAGCTGGCTTGTAGGTTTGCAAAGCATATTTTCAAGGTTCCTGTGCACAAAAATCAGGGCGTGTTTCATAGACCGGGTAACTTTAGGAGGATTTTGCTGTCACTGAAGTGGGAGTGAGAATGCAGTAGACTCACACTTTCCATTTCTGGTTCCAGTTCTGTAAGCACACAGTAAAAGCCGGGTGACAGGAAGACAGAGCTGAGATTCCTCCCATCTCCTGCAAACTGGAATTTAGTTTTTTGTGGTCAGTGGAGAGAGAAGGAGTTACTTCTGGAAGACATCTTTGTATCTAATCATAGAATCATAGAATAACCAGGTTGGAAGAGACCCACTGGATCATCGAGTCCAACCATTCCTATCAAACACTAACACATGCCCCTTAGCACCTCGTCCACCCGTGAATGAGTTGCTATTTCTAGTTAGATGTCCTCAGGCTTTTTGTTCTTCAGCCTCCTCTGAAATTCAGGCTCTGAAAACCTAAAGAAAGTCACAAGTCTTTATTTACCAGCAGTCATTCAAGAAATGAGATCTTAACAAGGCCTGAAATGTAGCTGCTGGAATAAACGCTGGAAAGACGTTCCTAGCCAGAAAAAGCCTATGGTAGCAATTGCATCTGCTAGGAGAGGCAGAGAAGGATGCAGGCATCAAAGAATCATGTGAGCATTAATAGGCTTTTCTGAAAGAATCACTCTATCAGAGGGAGTAAAAGGATGGTTATTTAATAAAAATCACATAACTGTTAACAAGAGAAGCTCAAGATAGATTAAATGCTTGTGGAGGCATTTCCTCTGTAGGCAGAGGAAAATAAATGTAATAATTATATTACTGTGTTTAGAAGAGGCTGGAGGCCTGGAGGATGTTGTTTGCATTTCTGCTGAAAGTTTATAGCAGCGGAGCAATCTCCTGGGCTCATTACTGCAAATCCTTGTGGAGGTCTGTGGCTCAGCTTTAATTTCTTCCTCTGTGGTCTGAGCCTTTGCAGTGAGGGGATGTGAGCCAGAGGCATTTGGACTGGCAAAAATCCCCAAAGCATCAACCTTTTCAAAGTAAGTAAACAGGTTTGTCTGTTACTCGGTCCCAAATGATATCACATTCTTTGGCTGCCCTGGGTTCCTTCTTGCTATATCAAACTCTGAAGAGAAAAAGGTACGCGGCAGGAGGAAAAACTTCCTTCTGAGGAGAGGGATGTGCTAAAGTAACACCTGCAGAGGATTGTGCTTGTGTAATAGTGACTCTGTGCTGTGGGCTCCCTGCAGAATGGTAAGTAGCCAGTACTCTGGGAAAAGGGGGAATGAAATCCAGTAAAAACTGCTGCAGGCATGTTCAAATCAATGATAACACTTCAGAGAGGTGCAGAAACTCAGCTCTGTTTTCTCCCTCGCCAGAGAGAAGGGCGTTTTCCCCTCTGACAGCCCTCTGGCTCCCGAGCTGTCTGATGGCGAGAGTGGCGTTGGCTTAGAGAAACAAGGCTGTTTCTCCCTGTTTCTTATAGAAGAAAACAAGGGGGTTCAGTTGCCTAGAAAGCTGCTGCTTTAGTTAACTGCTTAGAATCAGGGGAGAGTGAGCAGATGTGAACACTCCCAGAAGCTATTTTCTGTATGTGTGAAATCTGAGGATTCTCAGGAGGCCTCCTGCATGCGGCATCCTGCAGCTTCTGGATGGACTCAGTCCAGGCGATGGAGCGATGCACCTTTATTTTCATTGCTGCAGCAAAATCCTGTTTATCTTGGAGGCTGTGAGGAAAGGTGGAAGTGACCTAGTTTAAACCATCTCCATCTGCCACAGGGAGCTGCGTCGTCACCTTTGAGAGCCAGCACAGTACCTGTTGTTGGGGGAGTTTGGTTTCACTGTGCAACAATAATGAATCCATCTCTCAGCTGCCATTTACCAACCGAAGGACTATTTGGTCTGAGGCTCTTATGGTGGTGTGAGCATCCCCAAAACTTCTCAAAACTGACCCAAAGTCCGTTTCACGGTGTGTTTGGTGACAGGGAGCCAAGGCTCTTCTATTAGAGACGCCTGTGGAAGCCTGCAAGTGCAAATTCTTGGTTGCTGGTTCACCGTTGTCTGTTAGGAGCAAATGATATTTAATTAATTGTATGTGCAGTTTCTCACAGAGTCCGTTACGTCTTTCAGTTCCCATCTATGTGGTGACCAAGCAAAAGCTTTATAATTAGTGCATGGCATTTCTCTCCATCTCATTCATTCTTTTCTGTCCTAACAGCATTTTGAATGTCTGTCGAGTGGCCAATAGCTTCCACGCACGCTTCTCTGCGCTGTCAAGAACCTACATTTATCGGCTGCTGATGGGCTGCACTCATCATTCTCAGATACCGGTGTTCGAAAGGGATCTCTGCTGGGCTCCTGCAGGAGGGTAAGTGTTTTCAATTAAATCTCCCTGGGGAGCTACCTCATCGACACTCTGCAAAGGTTTGGCTTTTGAGGAAAGCGGGGAGGGGGTAATTCCTGCATGTGATTTCAGATTCCCATTTGTATTGACAAGATTTCCCTGTTGAAGTCAGTGCAGCTGCACAGAGTTATGTTCACCAAGCCCCGAGACGTACGGCTCGTTTTTAATTGCACTGTCAGTTGTACCCGTGATAAACGTGCTGAAGCACTGCGGAAATACTCGATGACTGTGGGCAGAGTCCATCAACAACTTTGTGTCCCTCCTTATGGAAGTGATGAGTGTTTCCTCAAATGACCTTGCCGATTCCTACAGCAAACCAGTTTGGACAGCTGGCTGAAGGAGCAGGGCTCTGATGTGATACAGACAGGCAGAAATGCATCGCACAGCAGATCTCGGAGTTTTAGGTGTGACCGTACAGGCAGTCAGGAACAAAGGCTGAGAATTCTTTGGTTTTTTTTTTTCCCCTCGCCCTATTTCTGGTAGCGACTGCATGGAAATCTGTGTTCCCATTCCCTATCTGAGCGCTTGCGGGTTTGAATAGCAAGAGCTAATGACTCTGAGCATCCCTACAGTAACAAACCAGTGTATCCAGCTCAGTATTCGCTTGTGCTCTGGAGTAGCCAGGGTCATATCAAATCAGCGCTTGTATCTGCAAGGGAAGAAAAACGAAGTCAGTGCTATTGAAAAAAAACCCAACAAAACACTTTAGGACATGCTATCCGCGAGTGAGAAATAAATAAACAGAACTCATGAGATAATTTGTTGTTGGCCTTTAGTTTACATTGCACTGAGATAAACAGGTATTTAAGAAAACTGGAGTTTCCCACAACATGATAGAAAAACAGGTTTGTAGCAGGTTATGGTAATTTCCTCACCATAACCTGAATTCTTCTACTTTAGATTATTTTGAACATACCTAGATGCTTCACATGAAGAATCTGCATGACACTTCACTTTCCCAGCTTTAACCCTGCATCCCCACCTTGGGTTTACAGTGGCTTCATCTCAAACAGTTCACACACCCATTCCATTTCTGTTACTTCCTAATTTCATGTTCTGGCTGTTGCAAATCTAAGGTTTGGAAAACCATCACAGTGTTTGATATTTTCAGTTTATAAGATCCAGATACAGCGAAGGCTTTTGGTTCTCTCGCCTTACGCTCTAGCCAGCAATTTGAATAGAGTTATTTGAATCGAACTGTTACGAGCAGCACAGCAGGATAAAGGTTTGTGTAAAAGCCTATGCCTGCCAACCCTTCATCTAGCCTGGGGTTTTGA
Source organism: Clamator glandarius (assembly GCA_033459285.1). Lineage (NCBI taxonomy): Eukaryota > Metazoa > Chordata > Aves > Cuculiformes > Cuculidae > Clamator > Clamator glandarius. Next base: position 336,888 of record JAUNZM010000894.1, on the reverse strand, counting down.
ATACCTTCAGACCTCAGGTCACTTGGCATCGTGGCTTGTGGTTTGGGCCTTTACAAGAGAAACTCTTGCAAAATGTCTTTCCATAATGCTAAATCTGTGTGCCCGGTTTAAGCCCCTCATCAGTTAATTGGACTTTGACCCACTTAACATGTTTGGTCCCACTGATTCTCCTTTCCTTTTGCATTGCGCGTTTAATTTCAGCTCCCTGAACGTTCCTGCCATGCAGGATGCAGCCCAGTTCCTGCTGGGAACCCACGACTTCAGCACCTTTCGCTCGCTTAACTCTGAAACACCTTTGCGGTCTCCAGTCAGGACCATCCTTCAGGTGGACATCCGACCTTCTCCTGGCTTCCTGTCCCACCACTATGAGCACAGGTGAGAGATGAAATTCTGCTTTCCAGCACCGCTTTGGAACTTGACCCCCTGTTTGCTGCGTGTTGCCTTTATAGTCCATCAAGGTTCTGCTTAGTGACAGCGTGGAAAGGATGTTTCTTCCCCTCTCCTCCCCAGTATCCTTAGGGAGAAAGATGAGCAGGATTGAGGGCAGTGAAACCAGTCCAGTTGTTTGTGCCTTGAAAGGCAGGATGTTATAAACTGGTGTATGGAATCTGGCACAGAGCAATTCCTATGAGGTGCTTCCAGCATTTAGGCTCATTTTGGTTGCTAAAGACCAGCTCTGCCAGGGGATGGGATTTGGTTTTTACCCCGCTGTGTCCTGGCTTTGCCTAAAGGCTGCAAATAGAAGGAAAAACCCACGCAACACCTAGGTCACTGCTGTAGCTCTGCAGATCCGCTCAGTTCACACCAGTAACTCCTACTGCCTTCCCAGGGGATGATGATGAAGGGAAGTCTGATATTCCTCAGTTTTTGCATAAACAAAAGATTGTTGAGTGTCAGGTTCTTTCAGGATCAGGTCTTGCAAGTATTGAAATTCAGTGGCTTGAATGTATTCTCTTTTTAGCAGAAACAGGAGTTTTTTCCCAGAAAGGTCATGGATATTTATCATCAGAATGTGGCTTTTGCTTTCATGCTGTCTTCTTTCACTGACGTGTAGCTGTTGTCATTCGGCTTGAAAGCGAACTTTGCGGTTGTCGTGTCTCCAAGCCACCTTTTCCTGCTTTCTCACTAGGAGAAAGCCTTTTTCTCTGCAGTTTTCCCCGTTGGCTTTGAAAGCCTGCAGAGCTGTCTGTATCAGCAAGTGCCACGCTCCAGGCTTGGGCAGAGCCTCGCTCCACTTTGCGAATAGCCCCCTGTTTCTTTCCCCGTTTCATAGAAGGGTGTGTTTTTCCAGCTAAAGTTCTGTATGCTCTGAATAACCCTGCTCTTTTAGTTCCTCCCATTGTGGGCCTTGGGTCTTTGTGACAGGCCAGATGTTGGTGGGAGTTTTTGTTCACTTTTTTTTTTTAATTACAGTGTCCTAGTTACTTTTAATCTGCAAAACTCTCCCTGTGGGAGCAGTAGCAGTCACCGAGCTCAGAGTTTGTTCGCCCATTCTGCAGGTAAGACAGCAAATACACCTGAAGCACGTGTATTTCTGCACTGCAGTAGCAGAATGAGCTGTTCCTACAGTGAAAGGGCTGGGATAGCAGGAAAAGCATATAAATAGGCTTTTTAAAACTTATTTCTTTTTTTTTTTTTTTAGTGTGATCTAAGGAGATTTGTTTTCTGTTTCAGAGAGAGGAATCCATAGAATGATAAACCGTGGCCTCTTAGTCAAATAATGCAGCTTTTCTTTCTCGTTCTTTCCTTCCTTTCTGGACTTAAACGAATCTTCTGAATTGACCACTTGTCTGTTGAAAAGGCTGACTGTTAAAATGATTCCTTCCGTCAAACTCAGTTGCTCAGCAACAGTGGAAGCGGAGATCTGTCCCATCCGTACTAAATGCCTTTGAATGCTAAGGGTATGTTCAGAGACATAGCCCCATCACTTATTCCTGGGCAGTGATTGCTCTGTCACCCATTTTCTGGCTGAACATGTATTATTCATTGCAAGGTGCTGGCTTCTGCTGCCAAGTGGAAAAAGGCAGCTGGATGTTTTGCCAGTAAGCAAAATTATCAGGGAGATTGACAAGGAAAACAAAGATTCCCTCTTCAAGAAAGATATCTTGTTCTCTTTCAAAATCTGCAAGGTATTTTTCCTAAGTATCTTGACCCGTCTTTTGTAGCTTAATGTGTCTTGTCAAGACAATCCAGACAGAAGAATCCTGGCTAAAGGTGGTGCAAGCGGTTTGACAAAAGGAGCATTTCCCTCGTTTCAAAAAGTTGTCCCTTTGCCTTGCTGAAGACCTGAGCTGAATTACGGAATCATAGAATAAACCATTTAAGTCAGGAAGGACCTTAAAGCCCATCTAGTCCCATCCCTGCCCTGGGACACCTCCCACTGGATCAGAGGCTCCAAGGCCCATCCAGCCTGGCCTTGAACACCTCCAGGGATCGGGCAGCCACCACTCCCCAGCTTTCCTGAAGCCCCTTTCAGTACTGGAAGCTTCTCTAAGGTCTCCGCTGAGCGAGCACATTGAATTATGACCTCTCTGTGCTGGGTATTTATGCATGTGTGCAGCAATACACGTGTCTCTCCACCCTGTGCATGGAGCTGTCGGGGGACAGCATGGAAGTGATAGAAGCATTGTCATTTCCTGACATAAAGAGGAATCTGGGGGCAGGAGCCGCCTCTAGTTATGCCAACATGCACGCCGGGGAGGGCTAAAAGCAGTAAGTTATGTGTGAATCCTGTGAGAAAGCAGCTGGTGGCTGCTCCCCACAATGACTGTTCCACAGTTTTTCTTCCGCGTGCCCTGCCCTGCTGCCTTGTGACCACATTGTCCCCACTGCAACTTTCTCCTTGTGGCTCCAAGAGCTGTCTCCTCTCCCAGGGCATGGGCAGCCCCTCTCTGATACTCAGGTGTTTCCAGCAAACCCGGGCTGTCCTTCTCCAGACAAAAGTGTTGCAGCTGTGCTTTCCTCACAGCCGATTCCAGTCTCCGTAGCCCTGTGATAACCAGTTAGTGGGCTCAGTGTGAGGGAGGAGAGGATTTGCATGTAAATGTCTGCTCTTCTGGATTGTATGAGCTAAGCTTTTTCTCTTTTGCTTTAGGAACCCTATGGGATATAATGAGCAGTTAGGAACAGTGAGTTTATTTAGGCTTTGTTGTTATTTTATTATTACTTGTATCAAAGTGACTTCTAGGATTGCTTGGTAGTGTACTTCAGGTCCTGAAGTAAAAAGCTGCTCGTTTGTGTGCTCTGTTGGTTTATCTGCTGTATGATATTTGTGCATCTTTAAGTTTTTGTGTTTATCTGATATGCATATCAGTTTTTTTTGTTTATTTGTTGGAAGGAAAGGTACATACGCGTTCTTCCCTGCAGGACTGTTCCTGAGAGTGGGTTTATATTGGGTTTTAATGTTGGAGCTGGCACTGGGACTTCAGCAAAACCACAAAAATACGAGGAAGTGACTTGTAAAGGTTTTTATCCATCCCCAGATATAGGATCTGCCCTTTCCTTCTCACTCTCAGCCTCGAACTTCTTCACGTTCCGATCCTGTGTCCTGGCCTTTCCTGTAGCACGTGGATGTCACAGTAGGCACTGCCGAGTGCCCAAATTCATTCTGCAAAGCTTTTAAGGGCCACAGGACACTCAATCCAGCTCCAAATCAAATGGGGTTGCTTTGCTATCGCTGTTGTTCCTTTCTCCATTGGTCTGTGTTCCTCCAATCAGCGGCACCTTCCCAGACTACTAAGTTGCATCTTGTTTTAAGTTGCCCTTTCCCTTTGAGAGGGGAGATTCTTGGATGCGAGGCAGCAGGAAGATCAAGCCCTGTAGAACTAGGTTTATACAAACCAGGCAGGAATTGCTTCACTCCAGAAAACGTCTGCACCTGAGTAACAAATGAGTAGTCCAGTGTTTGCAAGCTCAGGGTGCTGTTTCAGCTTAACTGGGGGCTGTGCAGCTGCTTCTTTGTTCTACTTGGATTCACCTGCGATTTGTACTTGTGGGTAGAAGAGCCATTTGAAATGAGATTTTAAATGCTTTTTGTTTGTTCCTTTCTTTAGGAGACTGGAGTTTTGGGAGCTGAAGTTCAGAGGCAGATCGTTTCTTTACCGCCAGGTACTGTTTAGTGCTTCATTCAGGTCAGGCTTTGCCTCCACCAACCGAAGTGTTGCTATCCCCATAACTACTGACCGGTTCAGCGATATCGCATCCCTGTGTAGCGCTGCCTCTGCAGAGCCGATGTTATAGCCGTGTGACAGACACGGGGACCTTAGCATCAGAGAAGTGAGGTTCTCTATTCTTCGTTTGATCCAGTAGAACCAGAATCTTTTAAGTTTGTGTCTAAAATTGAACGTCCGAAGTCACAGAACCGTGTGGGAGGATGGAAAGTTTTGTTTTCCGCAAGCGTTGTCCTTGCAGTCTGAGTGGTAAAAACCAACAGACGTATGTTCTTGCTCTGCCGAATGGCACTGGGCCCAGCAAAGGCTGCCTGGAATTTTATTTTCTGGCTTTGGAGCATGAAGTAATTCTCAACTTTGCACAAAGGAGAGGTGGGAAGATTTGATTCAGCTATGTGAGCCTGCCTGCAGGATCCTTCTCTCTGCCATGCCATCTAGTCTCCACTGGGTTCTCTTTGAAATGACTCTGGTGGGGTTCTTGTTGCTGTCCTCGGGGAGATGTCTCTCTCCACAATTTACTGGATCATCACCTCATTGGGAAAGAGTTGGCTGTTCTGTCTGCCCATCCTGGCCACAGTCACACTCTGGAGACACAGAGCAGGGAAGAGCGGGTTTGTGTTTTGGAGGAGAGGGGGTGTTTTGTGGGAAAAGCAAGCAGCTATTTTTTATTCTGTTTTGACAAAACCCAATTTGTTTTCATCCTGTGCCAAATAAACGCTCTGTGAGCTCTCTGGTAGTGGGTGTCTGGCTATGAGCAAGGGAAGAACAGCAGCGTGCTGGAGAAGGGCTTGATATTCAGCAGAGCCTTTGCTTCATCAGGTGCTCTTGTGACAGAGAAAATGCTCCTAACTCATTTAGTGCATTAGAATGGAAGTTCTGCTTAGTGACACTGAGCAAGGAGAACAGTCACCTGTGCTACGTGGCTCAACTTGTTCACAGCAGCTGCCCTAGAGCGAGCTGGCAGGCAGCTGTGGGGTAGGAACTGGCTCTGCACACTGAAATTGTGCTCTCCTAACTGAGCATCTGCTTTTGCTTCCATCGCAAAGAGGAGAAGAGAGTAGCTGGACCTCATATCTCGCCTTGTATAGCTGTTGTGCCAAGTATTGACAGCTAGATGGTTTTATTAGGGAATAGGGTTAAACAGCCCCAGAAAGTGGGTATGTTTTTGCAGAATAACGTGCCGAAGGGGGAGAGACACCAAGCACGTGGCTGTTTCAGGTAGTCTGCATTTACTCCCTGATTCCAAGTGCGGAGACCTCAAAGTCACAGCATACAATGACCTCTAGTGATGGATGGATAAAATAACATACGTCAAGGATCTTCTCTCTGCCCTGACTGCAGGCTCTGGCCCTGCACAGCGTGAGATCAGAGCACACAGGGAGACAGCGCTTGCCTTTGGATAAATGGTTCCTGGCTTATTGGACCTTTCTCCTTAACGGTGATAAATGCGCTCAGGTTGCTTAGTGGATTTCAGTTTATTCTTAGGTAAATGTTAACGGATTAGAAAATCAGGCCGGTGCTTCGTTACAGCACCCCGTTTAAGTCTTTGGAGGCCTTGGTACACTTTGAAAGGATGTGGATAGAATGGATGTTTCTTTAGGGCAGATCGTGACTGTGCAGCTGGAATGCGTTCTGGCAGCAGCGTGAGAAGGTGAACCACTTCTGGCAGAAGTTGAGAGGCTCTTCCTTGTCAGTTATTCCTTGGCAGCAGCTTCCTGAGGCTGCCTTGACATAAGAAAAGCGGCTGCCCCAGGAATATGGTCAGTGCTCTGCCTTCAGAGAGGCCCCTTCAGCTCGGGAAGAGGGTGGAGAGCAATGCAGCCACCACGCAGGGATGCAATAGAAATAGAACTGGCGCTCGCTGCGCAGGTGGTGTTGGCAGATCCAACTCTTGACCCTCCTGGAGCAGCCTGTCCCCTAGGGATCTGGGAGGGAAGGGTCTTTGTTTAGCCAGAGGATGCTGAGGTGGGAGGGGTGAGCACTGGGCTGTGAAATTTGTGCTCGCCTACTAAGTCTGGAAAGGATGAGCAGGGAGGGAGGGGAGCTGTGACACACCGAGGTGTTTGAAATGCTAGTTTGCTGCACTGGGGGATGTTGTCTGGCAGGCTGTCAAAGCTGGGTGGTTTTTTTCCTCTGGCTTTTTTGGCTTCTGAGAGAGAAGCAAGGCCCGACATAGCCCCCACCTGGAAACAGCTTCACTTATGTGTTAAAGAACCACCTGCAAGCTCAGCTTTTCCAGCAAGCACCTTGCCATGGATGGATGTGTGGGTGCTGCTGCTGTTTCTGGAACAGAAACCGTCCTCTGCTCAGCTTGCTTCCCGCTTGTGATGAGAACAAGCCTTGCTCCAGGGCAGTGCTGTGTAGCTGGAGGTAGTTGTGTTAGAGGTCCCCATCTCCTTCTTAGTTGCATCTTCGGACACTGGGAGGGCAGACTAAAAGGAGGTGAGGTAATGTTGCTGGTTCTTTTCCCTACCACCAGCTTTGGTTGCTGGAAGATGCCGAGCCTCTACACGTTGCAGACAAGCTCTTGCTGTGTTCAGTTCTGGAGTGCTCAGCACGGGAAGGACGTGGATCTCTTAGAGTGAATCCAGAGGAGGCCATGAAAATGAGGGCTGGAGCATCTCCTGTATGAGGACAGGCTGAAAGAGCTGCAGTTGTTCAGCCTGGAGAAGAGAAGGCTTCAGGGAGACCTTAGATCAGCTGGACTAGAAGCAAAGTGGGCACTGGGAAAGGTAGAGGAACGTCAGAAGTTGATCCTTCTGGGCCTTAAGGGTTTATTAATAACGATGTACCTATATTGAGGAGCAGGTTCATATTAGGAAATCGTGGTGATATCATTCTTTCCAAGTGATGGGCAATGAACTCTGAGGTTTTTCCTTGACTTGCCATCAGCAGTATCTGTGAGCCATTGTACAGCACTGCCGAGGCTCTAGAATTTCCTAATCCTTAAGTTTTACAAGGGCAACTCCTAAGCTGTGTTCTATGGTTTTCCAGGTCCGAAGAATGGTTGGGTCATTAGTTGCAGTTGGCCAGGGCAAGTTAACACCTCGGCATATAAAGGAGTTATTGGAGATAAAAGATCCACGGGCTTTTCCAGCAAATGCCATGGCTCCTCCGTCTGGACTCTTTCTCAAATCAGTGGAATATGATGAAGCAGGTAGGTGGTAGCGGGGAACAGTGTTCTTTTTGTAGGAGTCGGATCTGATGGTGATGGGAGCAGCGACACCCGTGGCCTTCCCTTCTGCATGGTGCACCCTGTTTTTTTCCCAGATAGATTTCTCCTCTTACCTGGGGAAGGGAGCCCAGCAGGAAGAGAAGGCCACAGGTTTTAAGCGCTTCCAGGTGGTATGTGCCATCTTTTTCCCTCTAAATCAATGTTTTGGGGTTTTCTTTCCCTCTCAGATGTGGACCCTACAGTCACCCCGGGAGAATAGCAGCCCTGCGGGATACGGCCGTGCCTGGAAGGACTGTTGTTGTGGATATGGGATGGAGCTTTGCCAGCGCTCTTTACACAATACGTGCCCATGTCTCAATAAAAATCATTGACTGTGACCATAGGCATCTTCAAAGCATTTGTTCTTGCCTGCCAAGGGGGAAGGCAGAACAACTCCAGGCTGCTTTTTTTTCCTCTTTTTCTGATATTCCAGTTCCCATCTCAAACTGGAGAAGGAAGGAGTGGAGCTCGGGGTTTTTGGTTTGGTGTTTTGTTTCCCTTCTGCGGTGTGTGGGTGGAGGGGACGCAGACTTAGAATGGAGGAGAAGGTAGCGTTTCCTCTCTGCCCCTTTCTGCGTAGGGCAAGGGACAAAGGTTTCTATTAACTCTGTGACTTACAGAAACAGCCTTTGACAGGACTCACCGCATCCTCTCCTCATCAACAGCTGCTCTTGCTGAGCTGCAGTGGCTTTTACATTGTCCTGTTCCCTGGTCCTGTTTGTCGTATGTGGCAGCTAACAAAGCAAAGTGCCCGTGAGGTCACTTCAAACCTGTTTTGATGGTCCCAGTGACAGCTCTGAGAGCCTCAGCCTGGTCCTGGTGTGGAGCTTTGGGTGCTGGAGGCTCTACGGGCAGGGGTGGCTGCCACGTGGCTTCTGAGCTCCAATTTGCTTGTTGCAGCCTCATGCTCTTCCACAGTTGGTTCAGCAACACCACAGAGTCTCAGTGATCTTAGTGCAGAGCAGAAAGAGGGGTATTTTTAATTTCTTGTAGTGTTTTTTAACCACTAACCACAGGTTTTGCCTGCTTGCCCAAGCAATAAAATACACCTTGGGTAGCTTCTGGTTTTTATTGTATGAATGACACAAGAATCTCTGTATGTTTTGGTTATAAAATGGCTGTTAGAGAACCGGGTTACAGGAGAGAGGATGAAAATTTTGACTCCTGAAATTCCCAGAAGAAGCAATACCTGGTTTAAACACTGATGCCACCATAATTAATCTCCATTTTGTCCCTGAGAGGAGAAGAATTGCAGAGAAAGCCAGTTTGCCAGAGCAGACAGCCCACCTGATCTGGTAAGAGCGTGTTCTTTGTTCTGTGGCAATTCAAGTGACACAGGCTATTGCGTTCAGGTAAATGAAGAATCTTGATGACCTTTTGAGAGGCTGTGGAGTTTCTTCTCTGCACAGTGGAGAAGCCGCAAGGTCGGCAGAGGAGGGGCAGCAGTTCTCGCTGGCCTCTCTCAAGGCCTTTGGCCTTTGGCAGTGTGGATCGTTAGCACGTGGTCCTGATGCAGAACACAGAGAGAGCCCATTGCTGGCTGCCCCCTTCATGAGAAGGGATTCATCTCCTCCCCGGTCTGTCCTAGGTGGCAGTTTTGCCAGAGACCGATTTCTGCAGCATGGGAAGGAAAGGCAAGATAGTTCTGGTTGCTCTCTCCTGACTGCTAGCAGCTTTGTTCCCTCAGGGACCAATTCCCAGCAGAGGCAACAGAACTGCGGAGGAGTCTTGGGTCTCTGCATGGAGCAGGAGAGCTGAACCTGCTGCGTGGTACCTGTTTGTGCTTCTCTGGTACAGCTCTGCTGGGTAAGTACCTCATGGCAGGGATGCTCCAGCAGCAACTTTTCACCACAAGCAATGAGGCTCGTCCCTCTGTGTTCCAAACCTGAACGTGCCCACAGGTTTTCAGACAGGTTTTGCTTGCAAGGGAATGGCAGCCAAGTCTTGCTCTTCTCCCTTTGAGGGGAGTGAGAGTACAGCTGCGGGCCAGTGTCTGAAACTGCAGCCCTGGCACCTTGTTCCAGAGGGACAGGTCCTGCTCTGGGTCTGGAGGGCAGGACAGGCTGGAGCGAGCGGATCAGAGGTGGCTTTGAGGGGAGCATTGTGCCTCCCCTTACAGAGGATCACAGAGAGCTACAGCCTGTGCTGGTGCTGGCTGCTGCTCTTCTCCCCCCCAGTTCTAGGGGATGCTTCACCAGTGGGGCAAGCGCTCCATCTCAGATCTGAGCGACAGCTTTTCATCTTTGCTTCCTGTGGTTTCTCTGCAGAGCAACGTGGGAGAGCTCTGCAGTTTGCTCTGGTGTTAAAACTGCAGGAGAGCTTAGTGGTGACCTCGTACCTGTGAGACTGGCTTATTCGTCTGCAGCTTTTGCACGAGCAGTGATGATCTGAGCTCTGGTAAGTGAACTTTGTAACTAAATTTATTGTGAGCCTTTACAGAGCAGGAAACCAAAACCAAGTGCTAACGCTGTCTGGGTGTTTAAGACGCTGCTGCTCAGGCACCACTGCCAGCCTTTTTCTGTAACAGTCACGGTGCTATTGACATTTCTGCAAATGTTTCCCAACTTCTGGTTACAATAAGCGAGACTACAGGTGCTGAAAGCAAACAATATTGCGTAGTGAGGTGGAGGAAGCAGCTTCCATGCCTTTAGTGCTGCTGGGTATCCGAGTGGAATCGATTTGAGGCAGTGCTTTAGCAGGACTCATTTCGCTGTCTCGCAGCAGCCAGTGTTAAGCATGCAGAAACTCTTTTGGGGACAGTGTATGGGCTGTTCGGGAAAGTTCCTTTTGTCCTGGTGCCGTTACCTGACCGTGCTTATGGATGTCCTCACCATGCCTGTCCTGCGAGGACCTCCTCGGCTCCTTCAGTGATCCTGGAGCCTTTCCCCAATCCCAGCGCTGGACCAGCAAGGTGGGTGTTGAGTGGCTTTTGCTCTGGCACATCTCTGAGGTAATGGATGTTTCAAGTCCTGTGCTCGTTAGTTTTGGCTTAGCTGTGCCTGGTTTGCATTCATTTTTCTCTCTGTGTGTACAAACCCTTTGCTATTGGGCAAAGGATCCATGTAAGCAGAATGGTCTGCTTGCCAACTTGGAGTGAAACCAATTTTTTTCCCTTTCTAATCTTCCAGTTATCATCTCGGGTGCTTTTGCCTTCATTAGATAAACAACTGCGGGGAGGAAGTGTGATTTCAGAGTTTCCTTTGGAAAGTACCCAACACCCTTGGTATTTTCGTGCTCTCAATGACCCAACCTTAGGGATGCTGTGCCTGTTGTAGCCGGGTTTCATTTCTCCATGGCCTTTAAGATGTTTTGTTGAGGTGTCGGTGTTTGGCTTAGTTTCTGTTACGATGACTCGGGGCCGTATCCCGTGCTCTGCGCTATCTGTGAATGAATTTTTGTCTCGAGGGACCCGGCATGCTGAGTCCAAAGTGCTGAGCTCTTCCATTTTTCATTACAGTCGTCATCTGCGCTGCTGACAAACCCCCTGAACTGCTCCTAAGTGGGGGTAGGGGTGGTGTTAGCGCCGATGCCAACTACCTGTTTCAGTTCTGGGCTTTAAACACTATTTCTTCATTTGAACAGGAAGGTTCCACGCACACTCTTCATAAAACTGCAGCAGCAAGGTTAAAATAGAGAGTCCTGTGCTAGCTGCCACGCAGCAGAAACTAGAAGAGCTTGTATTTTAGCCACCACCGCCTTTCTTTTTTCCTGAGAAGCCTGCACAATCCATCACTGCAATTTTTTAAGAACAGGATAACAACATCATAAATTTTGGTAATGACACAGGAATTCTGGTGAGGCTTAGGAATGGGAAATGGATTATAGGCCTTCCAGAGGCTTTTATTTTTGCTGCCAAAGTTCTCCTGTGCGGCTTCAGTTGCCGGCCCAGCTTTAACCAGTGCTATCGCCTGCTACGTGTCTGTTTTTTAGAGGTGGGGGGAAAATCACTCTGTTATTTCAGTTTTGTCACTTTGCGATGATTTTTAATGCCAGTAAATACTCTGCTGTGTAAGCTTCAAATGCCTGTGTGTTAAATGATTTATTCTCCCTTACAGCTGCCCTGCTTCCCATCCAAATACATCAAGCGCAGAACTGAGCCACAGACTTCACCTCACCTGGTTGTGCGGCTTGAGCTCTTGGGGTGAAGTAAAACTCAAGGACCTCTTGAGGTAAGGGATGGTTTAAGACTCTCATCTGATGCTGGGTATCCCCCAGCTTCAGCAGAAACCATGGCAGATAATTCCTGGGCTGAAGGAGTCTCCAATGGGACAGTCGCCAATGCCAGTTCGCAACTCCCTTTGGAAGCAAACTTCCAGTACTCCTTGTTTACGGTGATCTACAGCATCGTCTTCGTGCTAGGACTGATAGAAAATGTCTTGGCTCTGTATTTCCTGTGCTGCAGAGTCAAGCACGTCTCCCATTCCTGCGTGTACATGATTAACCTGGCATTGGCAGACACCCTCTTTGTGTGTGTGTTGCCCTTTAAAATCCATTATCACCTGAATCGCAACAATTGGATCTTCGGTGACATGGCCTGTAGGATAACGGGGACTCTGTACTACATCAACATCTACCTGAGCATCGCCTTCTTCACCTGCATTTGCATCGATCGATACATTGCTGTGTTGCACCCCTTCACCTACATCCAGATCAAACTCTTCCACTACCTGATAGTGGTCGCGGTGCTGTGGATGGTCGCTCTGAGCGTCACGGCTCCACTTATCCTTGGAGGTCCCCTCCACAACAGAGGCGCGAGGAACACGACAGCGTGTTTTGAGAACTTTGGGACACGTAGCTGGACTAATCGCATGGCGCCTTACAACATCCTGGCTTTAGTTTTGGGGTTTGTGATCCCCTTTTCCATCATTCTCATCTTCTACCCTCTCATTGCCAAGAAGATCTCCCAGATCAAGCACAGCGTTCGCAAGAGGAAGGCCTTGAGCACCATCTACATCATCTTGGTCATCTGCACGTTGTGCTTTCTCCCGTACAATCTCACCCACTTGCTCCACTTTCTGATGAGGATCCAGGTCATCCAGAACGAAGTGCTTACCAGCCTGATCTACAAAATGCGGAGGGTCACCTTAGCCCTCGTGAGCCTCAACTGTTGCCTTAACCCACTTCTGTACTACTATACCTCTTCCAGCAAGCGCTGGCACCTCAACTTGAAGCTCAGGTTCAGGTCTAAATTGGTGTACACCATCTGCGACCAGAAGCCTGGGGAGTCGTCCTGCGGTTATAAACTACAACAGAGACAGGGGAATAGAAAACACAGGGCTGGAATCGACTGATCCACTTGAAGTAAGTACAGTATTCATCTTCTCAAGGGAAAAATCAAACCCGTGGGATCTCCTGTTCTTCACGCAGCAGGTTACATCAGGGCAGCACTGAGGGAAGTGCCGAACAGTTCTCTGTCCTCCCTGGCTGATGAGGACAGTACAGGGGTAGAGGTTTTCTCGGATAGCTGGGGAAGCCCATGAGGAATCATCAGAGAATGGTTTGGGTTGGAAGGGACCTCAAAGCCCATCCAGTTCCCCCCACTGCCCTGGGCAGGGACACCTCCCACAGGACCAGGGGCTCCAAGCCCCATCCAACCTGGCCTTGAACAGGGCTGGGGCAGCCACCACGGCTCTTCTGGAAGGCAGGACGGGCCAGGAAAGGGTTTCCTGAAAGAAACCAGCCTCCCACGTGTCAGCAGTGCTGAGACAGGGCAGCCCTGCTTGGCTTTTCCCTATTTTGGAGGGATGCTGTACTCTCCCTCCAGGCACACTCTAGCCATCTAGATTCACAAACTGCTTTCTGCCTGCATTCCACGGCCAAATAAGGGTTTCTTATCCCTGCTCGTGAATCCATCAGTTGGCTTCCCAAGAGTAATTCAGTACAGAGTTGCCTATGGGTTCAAGCCTATTAATACCAGTTTAGAAGACGATAGCTTGAAGTAGTTATCAGGACCAGTGTTAAACAAGCTCCCCTTACCCCACAGTCCTTGAGAGAAGCTTCTGTCGGAGCTGGCACAAGACCTTATGCCGCACAGTCCTGTTCAAATATCAAAGCTATTTTCAGCCATTGTGGTTGCGGACCTGACCTGTTTCTTTCCTGCTTTTGCATTGACAGATCTGCGCAGCTTCTGAGAAGGGCAGAGTTTTGCACCCTGTGAAACGAGATGCTGGAGAGAATTTATCATTTGTGGTTTATCAGACTTGAGAGAAAAACACTGTCCTGGCTGACAAACGTGCTGAAAAAGCAACGGTTCCCTTCCGAGGAGGGGAGTTTGGGTCACAGATATCGACTCGCTGTTCTGTTCCCTCCCACGCTTCAGAGAAGTCCATATCCTGTTGGCACGTGAGACTGCTGAGCGCGTGAGAAAGGAAAGGAAAGTGTTGTGGGGCCGGCGGGGCGTGCTGGACCCTAGCAGAGCGCTGAATCCCCGCGGCCCTTCCTGACCGTGCAGAGCACAGCAACAAGAACCGCCCTGGGCTTTGAAGGAAGAGGGCAGAGTGCTGTGGAAGAGAAATGACTGCGTGTCGATGCTGTCGTCTCTTTGAACAATGGCCACTTACACTCATAGAAGGGTTTGGGCTGGAAGGAACCTGAAAGCCCATCTAGTTCCACCCCCTGACATGGGCAGGGACACCTCCCCCTGGATCAGGGGCTCCAAGCCTCATCAAAGCTGGTCTGGTTGGCTGTAGCAGTGAAAAAAAACACTCAAACTTCTGTATGATATAGAAAAGGGCATGTTCTGTGTTCCTCTGCTAGATAGGGGTGGGTAAGACAAGTGCAAACTCTTGCACTTGAACTTTCTGTCATGTTTACAGGCTACAAAAACACTTCCCAGCACGGGAGGGGCTGTTCCAACTAAGCACGATTCCCATGTTCTGGACAGAACTATTTTTATTAGAGGCTCCCCCGAGAGGCGTAGTGAATTTTAACAGTTACTGCTGGGTCAGAAGCACCTTCAAGGCTTTATCCGCTTGCCTCCACCCTATTTACACCTTGCATTTTAATTGTGAAGCTTGGAAGGCTCCTTGTTTCACCCTGCACTGGCTGAGGCTTGAAGGGAAATGAGTTGTGGGAAGGGAAGAATGCTCAGTATTGGTTACCTGACCGGCCACAGCTCAAAGCTTTGGATTCTGGACTCCTTGGGACTTTGACAGGATCTAGTGCCTCCCTGGATGGTTTCTAGCAGGGGGAGATTGCAGCGCTCTTGAATGGTGCCACTGTCGCTACAGTAATGGGGCAAACACTGCACTTCCTTTATTAAAACCAGAAAAAGACATTGAATGTGTAAACAAAATAAAATCTGAATCTCTCTGTACCACTGTGCCTCCTGCTCCGCTCAGGCTGTGCTCTGCGGCAGCCCTTTCTTCAGAAGGGATGTGAGATAGCTGCCCAGCTCTTCGTCCTAGAGAGAGCAAAGAGAAATGGGATGAAAGCCATCTTCTACTTGACCTTCCCCAGGCAGGCAGTATATTTGACTCCGGTATCCAGAAATAGACTGAAATAATTCCTAGTCCTAGCAAAATCCAATGTTAGCAGTGTTCAAAAATGGAAACCAATCAATGCGGTTGGCACAAATGCATTTCTGGGCATTCTTGCAAAATGTCAGTGTAAAACTCCTGCCAGTCAGAGCTGGTGCCTGAGCCACCTTGGAAGAAAATGACCATTTGTCTTGAAAGCAGAGAATAAAGAACCACTGCTGGTTTTGTTTTGCTCTCCAGAAAGCATTTTCTTGCTGTAAGGAAAGCACTTAAAAATACAGCCACAGCAAGCGTACTTTAGAAAGAAAGAAAATATTACAGTTATGTCTAATCTTACCACAATTCTGTGGTATTTCAAGTTTTACACTTAAGAACTGCACAATAAAACACCCCCAACGCTCCGTATGGCAACAGTGATACCGCCAAGTTTAGAAGCTGGCTACTAGAGCATGCTCAAAACACAGCTGTGTGTTTAATTGTAATTAACTGTAATTGTTGTAAGTGTAATTACTCCAATCAGTTGCCTTGAGTTCCGTGGTCCCAGAGAAAACAAGCCTGTAAATTGATTTGTACTTAACCTGAACCTGCAGTGGCTCAGCTCACCTTCTTCCAGTCAAACTTCTTCAAACCAGAGTGAACACAACTCGCTGCACAGTAACGACTCCCAGCAGAGCACTTGGGGCTGTAAGGAGCGAAGGTCAGAGCTACCTGACAAGTACGGCTTCAAGTAATCCTACCTGGTATGTCCAGGATACAAGCAGAACTTTGGTTCCTTGGTCCTCTGAGTGTGCTGTGGCTTGGATAAGAATGGATTCCACTGTTATGGAGCCATCAGGGAGGTGCTGCACTGAATAGTCCTTCAGCACCCTGGCAAGAGAGAAGATGCAGGATTGATTTTGGGTGGGAGACCAAAATCTGGAGTAGATTTTCTGTTAATAACTCTCCAGGGCTGGTCTGGAAGGGCAGAAAGGAGGGGGCACTTGTACTCATTACTGAGAGGGAGATGTTCAAGTGCATCCCTAGGGGTGGAAAAACCCAACACAGTTAAGAACAGACTTGCCCTTTGAGATGGTTATACACGCGAAGCACCGTCTCATGTTCTTTCCGTGGATCCTGAATGTGAACGCGGCAGGTGAAACGCAGCTGATGTTCTGTGAGGCCCAGCTCCTTCAAAGCCTGCTCAGGAGAAACCAGACGGAAGCTCTGCAGAGGAAAAATACAAATCCACTGTAAGCTATTTCTGTGCACTTCCTGAAGTTTTATTCCTCCTCCATGGTCAGCTGCACACAGGCTTTGTGTTCACCACTGCAGAACTCCAGCAGGCAAGAGCGTTGCCTTTCAACCTTGGAAACATCTCAGCCCATTTGCCTACAGCTGTGCTGTTACTGGGCTCATTCCAAAAAACCAGCACTGAGCATCTGTATTTGAGTTCCTTGTTCACCCAGGCCTCACTCAGGACCGGTGACGCTCACACAGAGGACACGAGACAAACCTAAGAGCGTTGTGACTTACGTTATCCTTCATCATTAATGTCCCGTGCATTAGCTTTGGCTTCTTGGCATCTGGTAAGAGACCTGCACCAAGGACAATGGGAAACGAAGGTGATATAAGACAACTGCAATAAGACGTGATGGATTGGATTTCTGAGTCTTTGCTAAGATCCAGGAGAACAAAGATATAAAATCTTTATGCACACAGTGCTTCAACCACTCTCAGTGCTCCAGACACATCATAAACCACACTTGGTAATGCAGAACCACCACCTCTCTCCCCATCGCTCTTCCTGATTTTAGAGCTTTAGCTTGTTCTGAAATTGGGTTTATGAAAGGAATTCCAGGTTTTCACAGACTGAGCCCATAAAAGCATACCTGTAGCAAACAAGGGGGAGGGGACTGTACTTAGAATCATAGAATAGTTTGGGTTGGAACAGTCCCTCCCCAGCTTTCTTGTAGCCCCTTCAGGTACTAGAAGGTCACTAGAAGGTCTCCTTGGAGCCTTCTCTTCTCCAGGCTGAACAACCCCAACTCTCTCAGCCTGTCCTCGGATGGGAGGTGCTCCAGCCCTCGGATCATCCTCGTAGCCCTCTGTTTCTAAACACTGTTAAATGCAGATTAGCAGCATGGTAGGCACTCCGTGTTACAGGAAGCCTTCTCGACCATGAAATGCTGATAAAGCCTCTTCTTTTACAGGAAGCACTGCTCTACATCACTGTTTCCACCTAACACAAAGACTATACAACACGTGGCAGGGCCCAAAAAGTGAAATTCTTGGTTGAAAATGCGTTGTTACCTATGGCTGTTTCTCTCTTCAGGAGTCCCAGGGATATGTCCACGGGAATACTGGGGTTGGTAAATATCGTGGTGGTCTCTCCATTTGCAGGCATGTAGCAGTTGACATCTGCAATGCAAAATTCAGCGAGTCCTGCATCATAACAATACACACAAAACTACTTTGTGTCAAATGGCAATTAAAATTAAACGGGCTTAACATGGTAAGTAAGCTGTTACAGATATCAGTTTCTTGGAGGGCGCCTGGTGCTGTAAATCACATTCTGCCTAACTCTCTGCTGAGGTCCAGTGGATTAAGTCTGTGAACCTTAATGCCTTCCTTCTCCTGCCATTCCCTCATCAGTACAAACACAATACGTACGAAATTCCTGTTCTATTTTCTGCTTCAGAAACTCCATTTTCTTGGCTTCACCGTGGACCAGGAGAACGTTTCGTGGCTCAGCCTGGCGAATCAGCTGCATGATTCCCTTGGCGTCCGCGTGGGCGCTGAACGACATGTACTCCACCTGCATCTTTACTTCCAGCTGCAGGGAGCAAAAAACAGGCTCGGTGAATCAGGAACTGCTCTGGCCAACTACAGCTTGTGTAGACACACAAACAGCCCCACACCCTTCTGTATTTAGTTTTAAGAAGGAAGCAGAACACACGGAAAGGGAAATGAGGTTGGAGAGTGAGCTGCTTAGAAGCAGAGACTGAATACAATGCTGCGCACAGCAGCTTTCAATAACTCACAGGATAAAACTGCCCAATTTCAGAGAACAATACTTGTCACGCATTTGCCAAAGCAAATTATTACTTAAGGACAGTTGGTATCAGTTTTAATATCCTGACCTGCTTAAAAATATATAATTTTTACCTATCTGAAGAGTGGTACCTAGTTATTAAACAGCATTATACGTACACCCGTGACAAAGTCATGGCAGAGACGCACGCTGCTGCCAGCACAGAGGGAAAAATACACCTTGTGTGACTCCAAAGGAAACGTTGCTGGGGTGTTTTCAGTGTTGTAGGTGCCATATTCCCATTACAATTCCGTGGCACCTCAGGTTCCAAAGAGCTTCCCCGAGGTAAGACTTCCTCCTGAAAATAAAACTTACTATTTGCCTTCCTTCCATCTCCAGCTTCCGCTGCCCACTCAGGATCTTATGGCCTACGGTTCCCTGCACGCAGTAGCCGGGCATGATGACCTGGGAAGGGAACCGGAGAGATCTGCAATTTCTGCACAAGGACTGTGCATAGCGGAGCTGCTCTTAATGTAACAACAGCCACAGAAGCGAAACGCTGAGGATACAAATTTGTGCTTTGGTCCACAGCTTGTGAACACCCAACTGCAGAACATGGGTGAAAATGAAATTAGAAAGCACACACCACCACTGAAAAGCTGCACACCACTAAATCAGAGTTAATGCTGACTACAAGGGTCTTCAAATTAATGAAAGCACTTTTAGGAATAAAGTCTCCCACATCTCCTGTCTGAGACAGGCACCTCCTCTGCTCACCCTGTCCCACGTAGCAAAAACTCAGAGCTTGAAAGTGCTCTGCCTGGGTTGGATAACCAGAGAAATCATGTCAGTTAACCCCAGACAGCCAGGAAAAACTCTCTTGCAGCCTTAGTTCTATGACTGCATCAGTATCACGATCAGATGAACACAAAATGTCACTCAAGGTAACAATTTCGTACCATGTTCTTTTCGTTCCCTGCCCATTTCCTGAAGATCTGAAGGGACTGTCCTGCGTGGAGCATACCAGGGGTTGCAAACACAACCTAAAATTCAAAAATGTGCTAAGAATCAATCACGGAGCATTTTCCATTACTTACAATACATAAATACTCTAAAGCTGTGAGGAGTATCAACTAGTCCACATCAGAGCACACCTACTGCAAAGATCTAATAGGGATTCTTGCTATTTTGTTTCTCCCACCTTGTCTAATTTTCATACAAGCTGAAATACTGTTTCAGGCAAGTTTTGTGAGCATCCATGTGTCCAGTAAAATCACTGAACTGTTTGATAATGGCTCTATCATACTCAAAAGATTCCTCTTTCAGCTCCTACCTAACAAACCAGTCAGAAATAAAACCAGCAAGAGGAGTTTGTGTCATAAAGCACGTGTCTCCTGACTTAAGGCAAAAGAACATGCTGTAAAAATTGTGGTTTGAGTCAGGCCCGGATTATATAAACACACAATCAATACTGTTATCTTCCCTGAGCACTTTACCTTTGCTGAAATAAAGAGAGAAAGCTCTTCAACAGTTACATAGATAAAAACATGCAGATGGCCTGACTACAAAAGGGTTTTAGAAGGGATGTGGATACTAATTGGGTAGAGGATGCTTAGCTTTGCAGGCTGCCCGTTTGCCTTAGCCAGGAACAGAGCAGCAGAAAATCACATCTGCTCTCCCACCTCATTAACGTCCACCTACCATGGGCCCCGGGTTGTCTGCAAAGGCCCGATCGAAGGCTTTGATGTGCTTGAATTCAAACATGTTCCTCTGCACAAATGTTTTCCGGATCTTCTGATTAGTCCAGGTGATGAAGAGCTTGTAATAATGGTTGGCCTTCTCCGTCAGACCCGTGGAAAAATAAATTGGAGCCTTCAAGTTCATTCTTTCCCTGTAGAAAGAAGCGTTCCAGGTACCTGTGAGGGTCACGTGAGGATCCCGGCTGTCAAGGCTGAAACTTATGGAGACTCCAAAGACGAGACAGCACTCACCAGAAAGTTTCCAATAAAATGCAGAGTTCCTGGGCACGTCCAAGGGCAAAAACTGGGATAAGAACCTGCAAATGAGGTACGATTTACAGTCCGTGAATGCCAAACAACACATAAAGGGCCCTGTAGTATTCCCAGTTCTGAACAAGTGCCTCCATTCCCTCTTTGAGCTTCGCAAGACAAAACCACACATCACTTAAGATCATCAAAACACTGTACCTTCCCTCCTCTTTCTACAGTCTCATGCACTTTCTTCAAGAAGTCTCTTTCTCTGCAGCGTTTGGAATCTCTGATGGTTGTAGCATAGGTGGATTCAGTGATTAGTAAATCTGGGCGACATTTATCAATCCAGGCAGCACTAAAACAAAAGGAATTTAAAATCCCAATCAAATTAAGAGGCGGCGTCTGGCATTTCTGATCTGCAGAACTCGAAGATGGATGGAGAACGTCCCCATCTCCATTTGCAGATGGGAAAACAGGCACACAGATGTGCATGAGAGTTCTGTGGCAGCAGGGCTCCTCTCTTTGCCGGCCATGCCTTCTTTAAACTAATCCAGCTCTGAGCAGAGACTACAGATTTTGAAAATTTTTTTCTCCAGTCCGTTACTTGTTTTAAATGCATTAAAATATTATTCTAAATAGCATGAATGTTATAACTCTCATATACACCAGTAAAAATAAAATGAACATTACAGTTTGTGATTGGCAGTCTCTTGGAAAGTAAAGATGTGTAGAAGATACCATAACAGTAACATATTTTCAACATCTAAGTCCAATTATTACATAGTCTTAGGAACAGATTCATATGAGAATACAGAAGGTCACATTAAGGTCTGTCTGGAAGAATCAAAGTAAATCTGTTCATTCTCATTATTCAAAATCACATTTATCTTCCCAGCAAAGATTCCCAGTTAAATGTTCCAGTCTCCTAACAAAAAGTCAATGCTGGTATTAACAGAAGTTGTGCTAAAATCTTCCTTTCTGAAATGCACACGACCCATAGAAACTCAGCTTCCTACTTACCCCAAATGTCTGTCTGGTGTCATGTTATAATCGCCCTGATGGAAGAAGAGAAACCTGTTGATATTCCCAAGGGAAAGGCACAGGCCACTGAAAGGGATGCGGGTATCTAAAAATACTGTTGTGGGTACTTACCGTGTACACAACCGACTCGCATCCAACCTTTATCTGGAACATGGCTGCTCCCAGCACGTGGCCCGCATAGTACGCCTTGATCTCCAGCTCCTCATCCACCTGCACAAACCAACAAACGCCGCCTTCGTGCAAACATTTCAAATAAGGAGGTTTGCCCTGCTTCGACAACAACCTGTTTGGTGCAATTGAAGAGTATGCAGAAAGAACGGCTTGCCTGAACTGTCTGGTGAAGGTGCACAGCAACCACTTTTTTCATACAGTCTTTGATCATTTGGGAGGTGAAGAAGTTCGTTTCCCCTTTCTTATCCACAGTGATTTTCCTGTAGTCCTCCAGGAGGATGGGGCAGATGGCCTTGGTGGGATGTGTCATGTAAATGGGTCCATCGTAACCGACCATTTCGCTGAAATAAGGTAAAGCTCCGCAATGGTCCAGATGAAAGTGGCTGCAAAAAGACACAAGGGATAAAGGAGACACTACAAAAGACCTTGGCTTCAGATTTCTGAAGCGCTCCAAGACACAGAGCAACCAGCCAAGATACGAATGATGAACTTGCCACGTGTTTGGGCTGACAGGGA
Source organism: Clamator glandarius (assembly GCA_033459285.1). Lineage (NCBI taxonomy): Eukaryota > Metazoa > Chordata > Aves > Cuculiformes > Cuculidae > Clamator > Clamator glandarius. Next base: position 315,298 of record JAUNZM010000894.1, on the reverse strand, counting down.
CAGTACACAAAGCTTTCCCGTTTCCCATGTGGGCTCTGACAAGGAAGGAAGCTTCCTCACCTGATGATCACGCAGTCCAGGAAGTCCGTCAGCCTCCCATTTTGAGTGATGTAGGAGAAGTCAGGGAAGCGTCTCTGCAAAGACATGAAAAACAGGCTCTGTGTTACAACACAAAGGCAGTTAACGCTACGTTACCAATCCAACGAAACAATGGCACGAGTGACCCAAAACCGGAATCGTGCTGTGATCAACCTCCAGAGAAAATAGCAACAAAGCAGCAGGCCACGCTGAGAGCTGCGGCCAACATCATCAACGCTTACGTGCAGAAAGAAGCAAGGAGAAGGGGAGGGCTGCCAGAGGACAAACAGGGAAACCGACCTCGCAAATAAATAAAACAAAGCCGAGTTTATCTTAAGTAAAACAGATGACCCATGCGTTTCAGCTTACCCACAAGCAGCAAGACAGAAAGCCTCCGAACCTTTTCTGTAATGGCATATTTGCTCTGAGTCAAGCTTTAACTCTTTCTATCTTACAGAGTATTTTTCTCATTGGTCCTTCCAGGCGACCAAACATGAGGATTGTTCCCTATTGCACTCTCTCAATATGGTACCAGAGATGTGTGGTACGAATTAACTGCCCAAAACAAAGCACCATATCAAGAGCAGCAGCCTAACTAATGATAGGATTAATGCTTTAAAACACAGAAGAGATCTGCCCGTGTGAAACACAGAATACCAAAATTACCTGGAATGGAGCGTTCATAGCTTGCTTAATATTTTTGGGAGTTCATGACCAGGGAAAGGATGGCTGAGTGCTGGCACTCCACGGAGCAGAAATACTCGAGGGGATGTGCCACTTGGACACAAAGGCAAGACTTTGAAGAGGCAATATTCATTTGTTCTCTGCCATAATCCACTCCAGGCCGATACACACACCAAAGAAACGCGTGCCTGGCTAATATCACCCATATGCCAGGTAAGATGGGTCAGCCAGCAATCAGATAAAAGGAACAATGAAACAGGTGCCCTGCTGGGAAATGCCAGGTAGAAGCATGTTGAAAGCATCTTTACACATGTTCCCTGCTATACTCACATCATCGTTGTAGCCCATGTGCATCCCACAGTCGAGCATGACATTTTTCCCGGCGATAGACACAAGGATACAGCTGCGCCCCACATCCTGGCCAGCTCCTGCAGAAAGGAAAGCCAGACAAGTAAGATACCTCTAGAAGTATTTACTATCGCTTCAAAACAGAAGCATTTAAAGGTATATAGGCCCGTCCAACCTGGCCTTGAAAACTTCCAGGGATGGGGCAGCCGCAACTTCCCTGGGCAACCTGTTCCCAGGCCTCCACACTCTCATGGTGAACAAATTCCTCCTTACGTCCAGCCTAAATCTGCTCCTCTCCAGTTTATACCCATTGCCCCCAGCCCTATCACCACAAGCCTTTGTGAACAGCCCCTCTCCAACTTCTTGTAGCCCCTTCACCTACTGAAAGGTCGCTATAAGGTCTCCTCGGAGCCTTCTCTCGAAAATGAAAACTTACATTCAACAGTCAAATTAGTCCTCAGCCCCTAAACGTAGTCAGGAAGTTGTAAAACATCATTAGTAATACCTGTATCCGTCAATACGTGTTAGAGGACAACTAAATATATCAACAAACTCTTGCAACTCTAAGAGAGTGCTGCTTCTTTCAGGTTATTTATCCACGCCTCGGGATTTTCTGCGTGTTATCTCGCGACTAAAGACAGATTTATGTGAGTAAATAATTAAACGCACGACCCAGCTGCAGCAGAAGTTAGGAATCCACCCTCCCGCGGTGTTTGCGGCCCAGGACGGCTCCCGGCCGCACTTACCCAAGGGGGTGACTTTAATCTCAGGCATTTCAGGCTCCGAATCCCTCGAGGTGGGGGGGGGGGGGGGGGTTAGCCCAGCCTCACGCAGGCCGCCATGGCGGGGGGAGGCCCCGCGGCTCCTGCGGGGACCGGAGAGAGCGGGGGCAGCCCGACCTCGGCGGGGAACGGACCTGGGAGCTCCCGGAGTGCGGGATCGGGATCGGGAATGGGGGATTCGGGGCCGGGAATGTGGGATTCGGGGCCGAGAGGCCGGAGGGGCGGGGAGGCGCGAGGGGTTCGTGAGGGGGCCCGGTCCGGAAGTGGGCGGGGCCTACACAATGTGTTCCATAAATGGAAAGTGGGCGTGGCCTAAGACGAGGTCGAGGGAGGAAGCGGGGCCTGAGTTGATTGAAATTTCTGGGGCCTCCTCAGGGGGCGGGGCCTAGACTAGAACGTCCATAAGTGGAAAGGGGCGTGGTTTAAGAGGTGTGGCCTACGGGGGGCGGGGCCGGCATGAATGGACGTAGAACGAGGGGCGGTGCCTAGAGAAGGGGGCGTGGCCTGGATCGATTGACATTTCTTAAGGGGCGGGGCCCGTTAAGTGGGCTGGGCCTAGACTAGAGCCTTCTATAAATGGAAAGGGGGCGTGGTCTAAGGTGTGTGGTCTGTGGGGAGGGCGGGGCCTGGAGGATGAATAAAGTACGGGGGCGGAGCCTAGAGAGGGCGTGGACTGAATTGATTGACATTTATGGGGCGGGGGACTCAGAGGTAGGCGGGGCCTATACGAATGGGCTTGTACGTAAGGAGGCGTGGCCTCGGGTGGGGATGCGTAAGGGGCGTGGCCTCGATGGTGCATTTGTGCGTACGGGGGCGTGGCCTCAAGGGCTCGGTATTTCCTACGGCGCAATGAAGGGGCGTGGCCTCGAGAATAGGTATGTGGGGCGTGGTTTCGTTGTGGGCGGAGCCAGGGTGGTGACGTACGCGTGTGGGCGTGGCTCGGGGCGGGAGCGGAGCGGGCGGGCCCGCGAAGGCTCTGGGCGGCGCGGGCGGGCGGCACTGCGGGCCCCGGGATGGCGGGGCCGCAGGGCTCGTTCAGCCTCCGCGAGGTCCTCGCCGCCTTCCAGGAGTGCGTGACGGAGCGGCGGGAGGTGCTGCTCGGGCCCTACCTGCGGGGGTGGCGGGGGCTCGTCCGGTGAGTGCGCCCCGCACCCTCCCAGCCTCTCCCCATCCCCGCCTGTACCGGTTCCACTCGGGGGTGCCGGTTCTCTCTCCCTCCCCACCCGGTACCGGGGACACTGGCCTCTCCCCTGGGCCCCTCACCACAAGAAGGATGTTGAGGCTCTGGAGAGAAGAGCAACGAAGCTGGTGAAGGGGCTGGAGAACAAGAGGAGCGGCTGAGAGAGCTGGGGGTGTGTAGCCTGGAGGAGGCTGAGGGGAGACCTCATTGCTCTCTCCAACTACCTGAAAGGAGGTTGTGGAGAGGAGGGAGCTGGGCTCTTCTCCCAAGGGACAGGACAAGAGGGAATGGCCTCAAGCTCCACCAGGGGAGGTTCAGGCTGGACGTGAGGAAAAAATTTTTCACAGAAAGTGTCATTGGGCAGTGGCAGAGGCTGCCCAGGGAGGGGGTTGATTCACCTTCCCTGGAGGGGTTTAAGGGACAGGTGGATGAGGTGCTGAGGGACATGGGTTAGTGATTGATGGGAATGGTTGGACTCAATGATCCGGTGGGTCTCTTCCATCCTGGTGATTCTATGATTCCCCATCCCCACATCATACTGGTTCCACGGGGTGATACTGGTCTCTCTCAATCCCCAGCCAGTACCGGTGTCACTGGTCTCTCCCCAGCACTGCCTAGTACCGGTGCCACTCGGTGACACCACTCTTTTCCCATCCCCAGCCAGAACTGGTCACTTCCCAGTGACACTGGTCACCCTGTCCCTGCTGTACCAGTACCACCCAATGACACCAGTGCCCCCATCCCCACCTGGTACCGGTGACACCACTGCCCCCATCCTCGCCTGGTGACACCGCTGTCCTCTCCCCCATCCTGTGAACCCACTGACACCAGTCTCTTCCCCATCCCCACACAGTATTGGTGACACTGGTCTCCTCTCCTCCTCCCCACCTGGCACCAGTGACACCCACTAAAATCTGTCTCTTCCCCATCCCCACACGGGACCGGCACCACAAGGTGACGCCAGTCTCTTCACATCCCCACCTGGTACTGGTCACTACTTGGTGCCACCAATGATCTCTTCAACTCCTACCTGGTACCGATCACTGCCCAGTGCCACTGGTCTCTTCCCATCCCTGCCCAGTACTGGTCACTGCCCAGTGACACCAGCCTCCCCATCCCGACCCGGTACTGGTCTCTACCCGCTGACACCGCTCTCTCCCCATCCAGGTTCCTGCAGGGCTTGGGCACCGTCTTCTCGCTGATCTGCAAGGACGCGGTGGCCAAGGTGCAGATCATGGAGAGCTACTGCGCTGGCGAGCAGCGAGCCCAGTATGTCTCGCTGCAGTCCATGGTGCAGCACGAGCTGGCTCAGGGGCTGGTTGGCTTCGAGCCGCGCTCGGGGCGACCGGACTCCGGCTGCCGCACGGTGCTGCGCCTGCACCGGGCCCTGCATTGGCTGGAGCTCTTCTTGGAGGGGCTGAGGACCGCCAGCCGCGACGCCCGCACCTCTGTCATCTGCACCGAGTCCTACAATGCCTCGCTGGCCGCCTACCACCCCTGGCTGGTGCAGAAGGTGGCCACGGCGGCTTTCTGCACGCTGCCGGCTCGCGACACCTTCTTGGAGAGCATGAACGCGGGCTCAGCGGACGAGGCGGTGGCCATGCTGGGAGAGGCTCTGCCCTGCATCCGTGATGTCTACGGCATCACCCAGGAGCTCTTTGCCCAGCACGGGATGCTGAACCTGCCCTGACAGGAGGAAGATCCAGGGGCCTTGCCACGTTCCGACAGGAATCATGGAATGGTTTCAGTTGGAAGGGACCTCAAAGCTCATCCAGTTGCACTCCCATGCCACGGACAGGGACACCTCCTGCTGGATCAGGTTGCTCCAAGCCCCATCCAAGCTGGCCTTGAGCACCTCCAGGGATGGGGCAGCCACAGCTTCCCTGGGCAACCTGTTCCAAAATCATATGAATCAGGTGAAAACTGCCTGTTTTCACTGACAGACAAGTGTCTGGTTCCATGTCTGTGGTTCTTTCTCTTTCCTTTTCCTGTATGGAGATGATCTCTCTCTGCAGAGCCCCAGCTCTACAGTAAGCAAAACACAGCATTAGTATGCTTAAGGGATTTCTTTTTCCTTCCTGGTTTCACCTTTGGCTCTCTAGCTCAGCTGGGAGTGGGGGTTTCAGTTTCTTTTCCAAAGCTGTACTCTGCACTTTGATGCTCTCTGTGTTTACACTGTAGCTGTGACCTTGTGCGTGGGCACAGTTCCAGCTGCGGTGTCTTTTTGCACTGCACAGGAGCTCACTTCACTTTTGTTTACAAGCTGTTCGCCTCTGTTATCCTCTCAAAGGAAGCTCCTTTCCTTTACACATCTTGGGTTGCGGAGCAGTTTCTAGCCTAGACTGCACAACCCTGTCTATCCAGCTACGGCTGCAGACTGGACCTTGTCTGTTTTCCCTTCTAAATTGTGTTCTGGCTATATGTTTTTTTTAATGAATATGTCGAAAGCCTACAAAAATTTACTTTTCTGTCTGGAGAGAAACATGGATTTGCACTGTAAGTCACTACTTCGGCGGCGTTTATGGCTTCTGCTGTAAATCAATATATCTAATAGCTGGTGTGTGTACGTATACATAGAATCACAGAATAGTTTGGGGTGGAAGGGACCTTAAAGATCATCCAGTCCCACCCCTCTGCCATGGGAAGCAACACCTCCCAGTGGATCAGGGGCTCCAAGCCCCATCCAACCTGGCCTTGAACACCTCCAGGCATGGGGCAGCCACCACTTCCCTGGGCAGCCTGTATATATACACACCGAAGTACGTAAAACAGAGCTTATTTGTCTTTTTAAAAGCCGAAAAGTAGCTTGTTATTTCAGGAGGATATGAATCTTGGGGGGAGGAGGGAGAATCCCTCATGCTATGATTGTATCTCAGATAGAAGGCACTTCGGGCCAGCGCAACACAATGATTCAGGAAATCACTATTACCTCATGGAGATTAAACTGCACATTAAATCACGGGAATAACATGCTTCTGTGGAGTGTTCTTTACAGCAATGTTTTCTTGCTTTGTGGTGTTGGGAAGAAGGTGACTTACAGTGCTCTCTAACCACATCTCATCCTTCGCTAGCCTAGGCTGTTTCATTTACCTGGTGACCAGAAGTGAAAGCGAGTGTCAGGAGTAACCCAGCCGGAGCTCGATGCTGTGTCCTGGGCTCCTGTTCCCATCAGGCACATCTGACAACATTAATTTTTGCCTGAAGACAGGAAATGGAGTTTCCTTGAACATCTGAAATGGAGGTTTAGTTGCTACGCTGTGAAAACACAAATATCATTCCCTTTCTGCTAAGACCAGCGTAAAATTATTAACATAGTTCCACAGGATAAATCCATATATTACATATATCGCTTTGGCAGCATAAGCAGTTCTTATGGTACAGTACAAATACAAAACAAGCCGGTATGAAGCTGTAAACTGAACTTTACAGTTCAGAGCCCTCCTGTTCTCTGCAATCAGACCTGACGGAGAATAATGCAAACCACAACACAACCTCAATTACTGCGCTGTGGAACTCTTACCCGAACCGAAGTCTAAACTGAAGCTAATACCATAGTTCAGCATGAGAAAAATGGACATCGGCCACTAACAACTTCCTAAACACAGCAGGAGAGCCGCATAATCACTCACCAACCTTGCGATCAAGCGATGGCCTGTGCCAGACAGGTTCTTGCAATGCCCTGAGGAAGGTCTGGTTATCTCCTTGAAGAGACCTTGAACTTAAAAAACAATAAATACAAATCAGTCTCTTCGCACTGCGGCTCAGTTCAGGCAACTCGGCATCTTATTCTGAAGTTGATTTAGAAGTAAACTCTGATACCTTTTCAGGGCAGGCTGCTCCTGCGCTGGGAGCCCGCGGGATCAGAGACAGCCAGGGAGAACTTGTCTCTGATGAGCAAGAGAACGTTTCCCTCCTCAGCCTCTGCACGGGCAACTCTGATACGATGGGAAGAGGCTCTGCTCTGCCAGCTTGCTGGATTCTCAAACCATGTTCTCAGCGATGCTCTGGGATGAGCAGCTCTGCTCCCGGCACTAGGCAAGGCACAAACCCCTTGTTCATGAACGGTGTAAACGGGGCCGGTTCCTCCAAACGCATCCCATTAAGGATGTTGTTTCCTGGGTGGTTTGAGCAGGGGGATGTTAATGCAAAGGTCCCAGTACAGGTGCGGCACCTGAGCGTAGCGCCTATCCCACAGGAATTCCAGTTTCCGGAGCTGGGACCACAAGTGCAGTGTCACCGCTGGAGTAAAGGCTCCTCGCCGCGGAACAGCAACCAAGCAGGCTCAGAGGGTACAGCTGGGTATTTGATTATTGCCCGCCAAGCACAAAGTCACACATTTCCCTAAGCAAATTCTTCCCTGTTATTTTCATCTCTCCGAGTTCTATTTAAAGAGGCTTCCCAGGAACTGATGAAAACAGATCCCCTGCCCCTATTCCCTCTCCCACATGGCCTTGGAGATTGCTTTGAAACCTCTTCAAGTCATGGTCCCTGCCCTGCTGCTGGGATTCAGCTTTGGTTCCACAGCCGCCCTCCAGCCCACCTGCCTGTCAGCTCAGTTCCGAAGGCCTGGGGATTATATCCTAGGAGGCTTGTTCCCTTTTGGAAGGGACACCATAAACCTGACGTCACGATCGGAGCCCACACTAGTTGTGTGTGAAAGGTAAGAGGAATTTTAGCTTCATTAGCACTTGTTAACTTGGTCGCTCGGGCTGGGAAGAGGAGGGAAAAGAAAGCAGCCCTACTAGCAACTGATGGTCTTGGAGGTGAACGTTAGAGGCGAGACGGAAAGAGAGATCAGCTCTAAACTGCTTGAGTGCTGGGGGACTGCGCCATCAATTCCTGATCCTGAAATAGAAAATGGTTCGGTTTTCTTGGTGCTATTATGCAGTCAAACTTCAGATGCGACCAGCTCCACTGTGATGAAAGCTTTCAGTGGCACCGGCTTCCTGCGTGGTTTGGAATCTAACACAAAAAAGGGTAAACGTTGCTTTTGCTTGCAGATGGAATGAGAAGCACTCCCTGCAGGCAGGTGACATGTCGAGATGCTGCCATTGCCTTTTATGACCATGCAAAAGGCAAAGCAGAGAATGAAATCCTGTCTCGCAGGCTTGCCAGCGTGTGAAGAGCAAAGATCGGCACCCTGATTCGGTGGGAGGTGTCCCTGCCCATGGCAGGGGGCTTGGAATTGGATGATCTTTAAGGTGCCTTCCAATCCAAACTATTCTATGATTCTATCTTTCCACTTTCAGGGACAGACGAGGAATTTGCCCAGTGCACTGAGCTATAGGGTGGAGGAAAACCCCAGGCAGAAGGGCTCCCCACCTGAATTAGCACACACGGTGCTCTGGGAGCCACTGGCTTCATGGTTGAGTACACAAAGCTAAGAGCAGGAGGTTGTCTGAGTCTTGACCCTCACAGCTGAGCATATCATCTCTCTAAACCTCAGTTTCTTCTCCTATGAAGCACAGAGGCTGTATTTGCTGAATGATAAGATTAATTAGATTTGAAATTCCCCGTCTCCTCTTCCTGCAGGTTGTATCTAGACGGGCTCATCTGGGCTCTTGGGATGAGGTTTGCTATCGACCAGATCAACAATTCCACCTCGCTTCTCCCAGGCGTGAAGCTGGGCTACGAGATGTACGACACCTGCTTTGAGCCGGTGGTGGCCCTGCAGCCCAGCTTGCTCTTCCTGACCCGCAACGGCACCACGGGCATCGGAGTCCTGTGCGACTACACCGACTACCAGCCTCGCGTGGCTGCTGTCATCGGGCCCCACAAGTCAGATCTCTGCCTGGTCACTGCCAAACTCTTCAGCAGCTTCTTGATCCCGCAGGTAAAGAAACTCTCCAGAGGAGCAGGAATCTCCTTTTTAGTGGAGGAAGGGTTTGGATCAACAATACGGTCTCTGCTCCAGATCTTTGCTCTGTAGCAGTCCCGGTTCAGAGTCCAGTCCTGCCTCTGCCACAGATTTCCTGAGTGATCTTGGCTCAGTCAACAAAGTTCCCTCCTAGAAGACTCCTCAGTGCCCAAATTCCTGGAGAGGAGAGAGAGGAGGCTCTGTGACCCATGGAAAATGGGAATAACGGAGCTCCCAGCGTCAACTGGGAAGATCCCATGAAAATACAACTGTGGCTGTAAGGACTCAGTTGCCACAACAGAGCTGTAACGGGGAGGTAAATTTAACCCTCAGTTAAGACGTTACTGAGACTTGAGTGCATCACCCTTTGCATATAGTTGTTAATTATCACTGTCATTAATGATAAGGGATTCTCTTAGTAAACGCAGCCCTGACAGACCTACTCCTTTAGAGTTCTTCCTTCTCACTATCCTAACCCAGCATTTTGAAAAACCAGTGCACAGAGACCAAGAAAAGAAGGTGGAGAGAGATCTGTACTGTGACCACTCTCCTCGACTTTACTCTTTGCCTCACTTTCTCTCTTACCCTCTAACTCGCAGGTCAGCTACGGAGCCACCAGCGAGAAGCTCAGCAACACAGAGTTGTACCCATCCTTCTACCGCACCATTCCCAGCGATAAGAACCTGGTGGAAGCTATTGTCCTGCTACTGAACAAGTTTGGATGGAACTGGATTGCCACCATTGGAAGCGACGATGAATATGGCCGAGGAGCCCAGGAGCTCTTATTAAGCATAGCTGGAAATCACAGCATCTGCATAGCATTTGAGGGGCTAATTCCTACAGATCTTTCAGATCCCAAAGCCAAAGACCAACTGGAAGAGACCATTACATTAATTAACAAGACCAACATCAACATCATCGTCCTGTTTAGCTATAGTCAGCCAGCCCAGGCCTTGCTGGAACACAGCATCAGGATGGGACTCAGCAAGAAAGTCTGGATTGGCACCGAAGCCTGGATGTTGTCCGACATAGCTGCCTACATTCCAAATATTCAGAGCATTGGGACAGTCTTAGGCTTTGTTATGAAAGTAGACCCCGTCCCGGGCTTCCAGGAATACGTTGCTGATCTCTTCGCCTCTGTTCAGCAGGATAAGTTTTGCCAGGAGTCTAGAAAACTCGATGACCTCCTGAACTCGGACATGCTGGGCACGCAGTGCTCGGAGTGTGACCACGTCTCGCTGCAGGACATCTTGCCCTTTCTGAGCCGCACACAAACAGAACCGGTGCACGTGGCGGTCTACAGCGTGGCCTACGCACTGCACACAGCGCTGGGCTGCACCCACCAAGCGTGTCCCAAGGCATCCATCCCATCCTGGCGGGTGAGTGAAGGTCAGGGGGCACAACCAGACAGGGATGGGGGGTTTTGTGGCACCAGGCCCCTACCCCGTGCTCTGGCAGAGACACAACCTCAGCCGTTCCCTCAGGCAGCCAAGACCTGCTCCAGCACCTTCTCTGCTGCTGCCTAGCGCTGCCTTCCCCTCTCCAGGGCTGTTCTGGCTCCCGCTCAAGGGGCTTGGCACGATAGATGGAGCAGTCGATAGCCACAGTCTAGACCACTTAAGGGACACCTGATTTCAGTCAGAAGTTAGCTTATTGCGTTATCATAGAATAGTTTGGGTTGGAAAGGACCTTAAAGATCATCCGTTCCCAACCCCCTGCCATGGACAGGGACACCTCCCACTGGACCAGGGGCTCCAAGCCCCATCCAACCTGGCCTTGAACTTCTCCAGGGATGGGGCAGCCACAACTTCCCTGGACAACCTGTTCCAGGGCCTCCTCACCCTCATGGTGAAGAAAATCTTCCTTGTGTCTATTATTCTCTAAGCAAGAGCATCAACTGTACCAGCATTCACTGTCAATTTTCATTCTCTCCTCAGCTCTTGCACTTCATGAACACCCTCCCGTTCAGGGCGAACAGCCAAACTTTCAGGTTTGATCAATCCCACAACACAAACCCTGGGTACAAGCTCATCTTCTGGTCCTGGAAAAACGGCAGCCTTACATATCTGCCTGTAGGCGACTACGAGGAGTTCTTGTTCATCAACAAGTCCCAGGTTCAGTTTCACACCGCAGATCAAAAGGTAAAAACCACGGGCAAAAGCATAAACAATCACTAAATGAGGTAAAATGGTTTTGCAGCTCCATCAGGCTGGTTCCTAAAAAGCTCTCAGCCCACAAGCTGCGCCTACAAGAGTGCTGAGGGACCCAGTTCTTGCTCCTCTGAAAAAGGAGTTCCCAGCACTTTTGAGACTCAGACACAGGATGGATCCCAGCCCAGCCAGTTGCTTCCAGTGTGTTTGGTGAGGTGGTGCTTCTCCTGAAGCTGTCTGGCTGATGTTCCTTCTTCCTTTTACCTAGGAGCCTACCTCGGAGTGCTTCAGACACTGCAAACCAGGACAATTCAGACAAATAAAAGGATCCCACCTCTGCTGCTATGACTGTACGGACTGTCCAGAGAACACCTTCTGGAGCAGTAAAGGTGAGGTCTGGCTTTACCTTCTGTATTATGTCTATCTACTGGTCAGGCTCACCGAGCTGGTGAAGACCAGCTGTGAGCTCTTCTTCGTGAAGCACGGCCAGTGCAGTGCATTTCGGTCCCTTTTGCTTTGTTGGGCATTGCTCAGTCTTGCTCTACAGACCTTCAGGGGGAACCTTCCTCTGCAAAGAAAACGCCCAAGGACAACGCGTGTGTTTTCTTGTAAGAGGCAGAGGAGAGGGGTATGATGAAATTCTGGGATCTTTTGGAAGCTGGTTACCCTTCCTGAGGAAAAGCCGGTAGGGGCTCTTTATAAGGGATTGCAGGGATAGGACGAGGGGGAAGAGTTTTAAGATGAAAGAGGGGAGACTGAGATGAGACCTCAAGAAGAAATGTTTTCCTGTGAGGGTGGGGAGGCCCTGGCCTACATTGCCCAGGGAAGCTGTGGCTGCCCCATCCCTGGAGGGGTTCAAGGCCAGGTTGGATGGGGCTTGGAGCCCCTGATCCAGTGGGAGGTGTCCCTGCCCACAGCAGGGGAGTGTAACCAGATGGTCTTTAAGGTCCCTTCCAACCCCAACCTTTCCACAATTCTAAGGGAAACAGAACAAAGCAATATGTGGATCCATTTGCAGGGAAGGTGGAGAAGTAGAGGGGGAAAAATATAAAAAGAGATTGAGCAAGCTTTGGAGACCCAGTACATGGAGGCAGGGGAGGAAGCAGGCAAAGCAGCACTCAAAGCAGCTACCCAGTTTGTGATCTATCTTCTCCACTGCGCAGCAATCATCACCTTCTCTCTGCTCCCCTGCAGACAGCTCCACCTGCACTCCCTGCCTCGAGCACCAGTGGTCCCCTGTCCAGAGCACACAGTGTTACGTCCGCAGCGAGAGATACCTCTTCTGGAATGAGCCGCTCACCATCGCATTGCTAGTGCTGATGGCCACCATCATCTCCCTGATCTGTCTGACAGCAGTGCTCTTCTACAAGAACCTCGAGACGCCCCTCGTGCAAGCTTCTGGAGGCAAACTGAACTTCTTCGCCTTGTTCACACTCTTGCTGCTGTGTCTCAGCTGCTGCCTCTACATAGGGAAGCCTGGCAACAAACTTTGTATGATCCAGCAGGTCATCAGCTGCCTGTGCCTCAACGGTTGTTTCTCTACCCTTTTCATCAAGTCCCTCGAGATCACCCTAGTGACCGAGTGCCCTCGCTGTGCCCCCACCTTCTTGCCATGGGTGACCCCCAGGAGGTCCTGGCTCATCGTCGCCTCGTGCTTCCTCACCGAATGCGCCTTCTCCGTCTGCTACCTTTGCTTGGGTCCCGACACCCTGGTGTCCGATTACAAGTCCCTGCCCACTGAAGTCCTGCTGGTGTGCAACACCGAGTCCTGGCTCGCCTTCGTCCTCCTGCACGGCTACAACAACTGCCTGGCCACCGTCTGCTTCCTGTGCACGTTCATGGTGCAGACGTCTGGTAAGAAGTACAACCTGGCCCGGGGGATCACGTTTGCCATCCTCGTCTATTTCATCATTTACATCTTCTTTATTGCTGTCTTCACGACGCTGAGGACAGTCCTCAGGTCCGTTACTCAGATTAGTACCATCTTGGCAACCAGTCTGGGTATCCTGGGGCCTTACTACCTCCCGAAATGCTACATCATCTTGTTTATGCCTCATCTGAACACGGTGGATCACTTCCAGAATTCTATTAAAGAGGAGCCAGAGGAGGACTCCCAGTAAATAGCCAATGAACAAGATCCAGTCACCTGCTCCTCAATGGAAGGAGATAATTTTGTTTACGATGACTGTATAAGCTACGGTCTTATACACCATCACCCTGTTAAACACAACCTTACTCAGCAGGGTGACCACCAGGAACAGAAAGTTTAAACGAAATACAAGATTGTAAGGCAACCACTGCTCTGCCAGCCCCCAACACCCTCCAAACTCTACACACATTAACCCAGAACCGGCCCACGAGTGCTAAAACAAAACAAGCAAGAATCTGTATTTCTCAAGAGACTGCACAGTTTTATTCCAAGTCAGAATAACTGTGGGCAAGCCAGCATCTCAGTAAAACTGAGGCTAAAAATTTTCCTGGGCCACTTGGTTGAAATATTTGACAAAAGCTCCTCAGTGTGACCACAGAGAGCAAAATCTCACCTGAAGACTGGAAGTCCTCATGTCTGGAGGCTGCAGCAAGTCTTTGTGAGCACGCTGTTGCACCTGAGAACATTAGTAGTCCTCCTCACTTCAGCTCTAGGACTCTGTGGAGTTTGTGGGAGTGCAGAACAAAGGGAATATTCACCCTGAGAGGTTCTATCAGCAGCTTCATCTCCAGGGACTGCAGGCAGGAGAGCTTGTTCCAGCTCACGCCTTTGCACCAGGACAGATCCTCCAGCTGTCTCCGACTTCCACAAACTTCTTCAGCCTTTCCTCTACATCTACTCCTGCCGAGCTGTGCGAGGGAGAAGCTCAGTAATTAAGAGGTAGGGCAATTTAAGGGGAAAGCACAACTTCAGCATCAATATATTAGTAAGTAGCTCAAAGCTAAAGCACTTCAGATGAATGGCAGGGCCTTGTCTTTCCAGACCTTGTTAACCTGCACAGAACTCTGCATTTCGACCCAGTTTAGCAGCGAACACTCACAGGGCACTTCAGAAATACCGGTAATCCTCAGAACTGCCAGCTGCCTATCGATAGCTCCTGAACAAGCTTCTCCTGCAGAGGACAAACCTTCCTTGTCTTTAGGGGGAAAAAAGAGAATAAGATTCAACCAATGTTTCATCATTCTCGAGTAAAAGATAGTGAGAAGAACTGAAGACGTACACTGTGGTATCACATAAAATTAAAAGATTTTTAGTGTTTAAAATAGCATTTACACATAAGCAGCTATATATTAACTATACAGACACTTGAGTTTTAATACAATATCTACAAAAAAGAATTCAATTATGCAATAGACATTTAACAGGAACAGTGCAGTCCATGCTAGTAAGAGGTCACTCTTTGAGTAGAACCAATTCTAGAATAGGCGATAGTCTGGGGTTTCATTATTTAAAATCATGTAACTTTGTTCCTCTACTGTACATAAAATTCTTTACAGGTATTTCTAATCACTGATTAGAATTAATAATTTTAAGTCAATCTTATTACAATCCAGTTAAATGCAAAACAAAAACAATTACATCAACTCAAGAGCTGTCGAGTCTCAAGGTGGGACCGAACAGAACAAAAAAATAACACCAAAAGTCAATGTCTGTGCATCATTGCTTGCCATCCAATAAACCTTTGGATAAAGTGTCCAGGGGACTGTTACCTTTGAAAAGGAAATCTCTTAACAGGAGGTAAAAGACAATAGCAGTGCTTTTAAGACTTATTTGCCAAAGAATGTGTTCCTCAGAGCTGCGAGAGCGAGTGGGCTCGTTGCCCCTAGAGGAACCTCCCCCCTTGGAGAGGAGACGTCATCCCAGACCGTTTGCTCCTCACATTCTACGACCTTCCAGACACACCCAGAAGTCCTTGTTAAAAGCTGTCGGCAGGTACATGTGAACGTTAAGCTCGGCCGCAGAGCACAGGCAGACGCTGAGGGGCTCGGAGAATAAAACTGACAACTATTTTAAGGCTCCCGTTGTGGTTTCCATGCCCTATAGAGCAAACCCATCCCTCCTCACTGCACTCTAGAGCTCAGGCAGCGCCAGTTATTCGACTTTACAATCAGAGAGAAATTTCAGGCCCTGGTGAGGGAAGCAGCCAGTGCTGCGGGACGCCAGCCTTTGCCCGGCACAGCGCTGCCTGCTGTAAGCAGGGGGCACCTCTCTTGGCAGGCAGCGCAGCGCCCCAGAGGGGAAACCCACACAGCCAAGGATGGAATTTGAGACACCTCCTGCTTTATTTGCTTCTGAAAATTAAGCGCTAGCGTCGTTTCACGCCTAACTTTCCTTTCCCTCTCACTACAAGGCAGGGAAATGAAGCTTTTCTCTTAGCCACAGGGGCCATTAGGTATTGCACTGCTCACAGAGGATCATTTACATTCTCCTGCTGCTCCCTGTCAGCAGCAGGCTCTGCGCGCATCCAGCGTCAACTGCATCCATTGGTACATTCGGAGCCTGGAATGGATGCCTGGTTGTGGGTGCGATGAGTTCGGGTTGGGTTTTGCAGCCGAACACTTTCCCACCCCCGCGTTACGGTGCCAGAGCATCAGCCTCACCCCAGAGGCACCCGCAGACGCTCAAGTACAGAACACAGTCCTTCAACATAGCAGCAAAGACCAGCAAGACACACAACAGTTTCTACCAACAGCGTAACAACGAGACAAAACCACAAAAAGCGGGTAAGTAAACTGCGATTCCTGAAAGGAGATGAGGAAATGAAATACATTTCTTCCATGGGTGAAAACTCAGGCCCCAGCTTGAATCCCTTTTGGAAATATTGAAGTGACAGCATCTTCCTCCAGCCCTGCCAGTTCTGCCTTAAGACAAAGCGGGCCAGAAAAATCCTAATATATAAGAGACTGCAGAAGTTAAAATAGATTTAGAAGCAGAACCACTCGTGATTGTCAGTGAAGTCACAGACCCCTTAGCAGTGGAGATGCAGCAGAATTATAGAACTGTTTTATCCTGATTTATTTAATTGCTTTAAATGTCAATCTTGCAAAACGGTTTGGCGTAGTTCGCATCTTTGCTGTGTTAGTGGGAGGAGGAAAGGAAAAGAAAGGAGACTGTTGGACAGTCAAGCTTTAGGTAGTGCCACCTTTAGAACAAGCCATCGAGGACTTTGCCAGCCCACCAGGGGGATTACAATGAAAGCACTGCTTTCAGAAACCTTATGTAGCTTTTTGGGGAGAAAAGTGTCCCAAACCACTCAGCTGGTTTATCAGCTGGCAGGGGGGTTGGAACTGGGTGATCTTTAAGGTCTCTTCCAACCCAAACCATTCTATGATCCTATGATAAGCTAAGCAACCAGAGTCCCTAGTCTGAGGACAGTTTCCTAACTGCCTGGCTCCCTTTGGAAAGTGAGAGTTAGGTCTCCATTTAACATAGAAGTTTGAAAATGTTATTCTGACTTTTGTAAAAGGGATGTGTTTACACACAGACTTGTAACAAGAAAAATAGTAGTGAAAAATCCATCAGAATGAACATACAAAAAGGACGGTTTTGAAAAGTAATTTTTCAGGGTGGCAAAGGAACATGAAATTATATGGACAGACTGAGAAAGGCATGTTCTCTTTTGACATTCATACCGGGTAGTCACACTACCCATAAAGCATGGAACAGAACAAAAAGAAGCTTATAACCAGTGAAGAAAACACTTATGATACAGTAAGGACTGATTTCAAAGTCCCTCTCTTAAAGCCTGCTGGAAGTAGGTAGCTCACAAAACATAAAACTGAGGCACGGCCCCATCGTCAAACGCCACTACAGGACTGCAGCTTCACTTGTTTTTCCCATTAAATGAGACCCCAGACCAGATGGTGGGTGTGCTCTTACCATGCCTTCATTCAGATACTTTAAAAAAGCTTCTTGCATCCCCCAAAGGTTCCTGAATTTCATCGAGCGTCCAAAGCCTTAGAGCGAGAAACGCACAGTAATGAAATCTCGGGGATACACAAGAGCAGCTGCTTAAGTCAAAGCTCTCCAGTAGGAGCTTTCCTGTGGGTCTCGCTCTGTGTCACGTATAAAGATTTGTTCCTTGCACCATTTATAAGCTGTTCTCACAACACCCTCTCACCTCTCCGCCAACAGCCAGACCCCATCTGTGCTCAGAACACGTTCCCTTGGGTAACGCTGCCATTGGGATTAGACATCTCCAGCTTTCAATTCCAAGAAAAGAGAAAGACACTGCTCAGAAACCAAGAACGGGAAAAAAGAGGTGATCAAAATGAATAGCCGTGTCCCAGCGGGAGCCAGGATTAACCAACGTCTGCTAGAACCGGATAAATTGGATAAATATCCCCTTCAAAAAAGGGAAAAGCTGCAGCTACAACCGCATAGCAGCAATTGTCCTATTTCTGCAGAAACAACTTTGACAACCTGTAAGCGAGAGGGCATTATAAGCAGAAGGAAGAGAGCCACCTGTCAGCAGGGACCTGACTGAAATGCCCAGGAACTGCAGCTACAAAGTCACTATTGTGGTACTAAAGGAAATAACTTTACAAGTTCTGCACAATGAACACATACAGCAGCAAGACTCCACTACTCCCTGGACAGAATAATAAGAAAGATTGATTTATACTCCCTAGGGGGCAGAAGGTGGGAGTCAGAGCTTCGCCTTCTGCTAGGAATCGGTCTGAGCCTGCTCCTTTCCAAGCACGCGTTGGCTGTGAGCTTCTCTGCTTAGAGCGACGGATGCAGCCAAGACACAGGCGGTATCACAGATACCAGCCAGCCATTGGATTGTTTTCCTTGTAAGAGAAATAAGCAGGGAAAAATAAAAG
This sequence comes from Clamator glandarius, assembly GCA_033459285.1. NCBI lineage: Eukaryota > Metazoa > Chordata > Aves > Cuculiformes > Cuculidae > Clamator > Clamator glandarius. The sequence goes on along the minus strand of JAUNZM010000894.1, from coordinate 297,403 downwards.
TGCTACTATGCATTACTGGAAATTCAGAAGTTGGGTGTGAAATAACAGTCCTTGAATAAGCCCAAAAGATACACGAATTGCACTGAAGGAGGCGCCACAGTTACCAAAGCTCATTACGATGTGAATATATGCCAGCCATTCACAATCCAAAACTAGAGGGGAAGAAACTGGGGGGGAGCATGAAAAAAGGGGACAAAGAAAAGATGCCATCAATTTGCTGATATTTAACAATCCCGGGAGATTTTTTTTGTTGTTGTCGTTCATTTTTGTGGGTTGGGTTTGGTTTTTTTTTTGTTTTGTTTTGTTGATTTTTGCGCAACACAAGTGCAAATCGGGAAGGTGTAACATGCAAGACAGCCAAGTTTCTTCCGTTAGGAGTTGGACAATGACCGAATTGCCTGCCCGCCCCCAAAACAACCCCCCCCAGCCCTTCCCCACGCCGAGTCTGAAGGCACTTTCTCTCACATGATGTCAACAAAGAATTCACAAGGGTTGCCCATGGCCTTCTGGAAGGATTGCCGGCTCCCCGTCAGCTCCGGAGGAACGGAGCTCAGTTCCCTCACGGGGGGCCCTCCGGGGGGTCCGCTCGTCCCGTAGACTTTGGAGCCCAGCTTGGGGAGATTGTAGAGGGGTGGGACTCCTGGAGGCCCATAAGAGTGGTGGCTGTGGTGGCTTCTCTCGCTGTGGGTGGCAGAGACATGGCTCCGGTGGCTGAGCTGGCTGACGGGCCTCTCCCGGCGCACGACGCTGGTGCCGCCCCCGCTGCGGGTGGTGTGGTCGGACTCGCTGCCGCTGCCAGCCGACTTGCGGTCCTTCTCTCTGCCAAGAGCTCTCCTGCTGTTCTCGCTGTTGCTTCGGTTCGAGCCGCTGCTTTTGCTTCCTAAAGGGCCACAAGTGAAAAGGACAGACAGAAAAGCAGAATTAGCTCACGGTCGCTGCTGCCTCCCACATCAGCTCCTACCGAAAATCACGGATCCGCGTACGACCGTTGGAATGGCAACAATGATGAAAACCAGGCTTGAACGTGCTGGTGGTGGCTGATGGGGTTTAGCAATGATAACTGGAAGAACAAAGCTGACAAGGTCGTGCCATGCACAGGTACACGTAGACACCTCGGAGCTCGCACAGTGAAAGCAGCAGCTAGCCTAGACCTCCTGGCTGAAAGCCACCTGCTCTGCTGCCACCCCACGGACTAGAAACAGGGGAGGAGCAAAAAAGGAAGGAAGAAGTAGGCATTTGGGGTTTGACTCAAACAAGCGACATTCAATCTAATCGTAACTTTCTCAGCCTTCACCATCTTCTACCAGCAAAACCTCTTCAAGAAGAACCTGATGTGTCTTCTCTGTCATCCTTGGGGATACTCGCACCAGGGCCACATCACCTGAGGTTAACAGATGTTCTGGCTCCTGTGGGTTGTTTCTTTTGTCACTACAGTGTTCTGTTGTTGGAGAGTTCTTCAACAAACAGGTTATTTGTTGAACTGCTCTGCCACGAATCACCAGCATGCCAGGTGTTCCCAGCAGAGGCCACTAAATCTACTCAGAAAACCAAAGGACTGCTGCTGGCATGAGCTGAATTGTTGCTACAGGCAAGTTTCACTAAATTTCAGAACTGATTTTACATGTAAGTTGAAGGTCATGCCCATGAGGCATGTCTCCTGCCCTGGGACAAAGTTAGGAGACATTTCTAAGTTAATTATTCTTTAAAAACCAAAAAAACCAACCCATAGATTGTCTCCCCCAAAAGGATCCCCAGCCAGCAGAATGGAACCAGCTTTTGAGGCTGAATGAGCTACTGAGTCACCAGGGTCACTGAAGCAGGAGAACCACCACGACTCTGAACTGCTACTTTCTTGAACTACATATGATCATCACCTTCCGTCTCCTCCAGTCGAAGTTTAGAGCAGGGAAGGAGAAGAGACATGAGAACCAGACCAACCTAGTGTGCATAGTGTGTACAGATTCCCCTGCAGAGTGCACGGAGGGAGGGAAAACACAGAATACAAAATCCACGGACTTGAAGTTTGTATTCTGAGCCTGGTACCGTGAAGTGGAATTTGCTGGCTGTAACCCCTATCGGTTCTTCTCTGTTCTGGGGAAAACACTGTTCTTCTTTGCCCCTCATCCATCTGTAAATGGAGATGTTAACACAGGTTCAGGTGCCTCCACCGAATACTGGCAAGATTCATTAAGCAAGATTCGCTTTTGAAGAGGTCCCTGAGCCACCACTTCAAATCTTTCCTAATGATCTTGTAAAAACAAATGAGAGAGGAGAAACTACTTGTTAGCAGCTTGGCTGCAACAGCCTTTGCACCAAAGAACACCACAGAGATGACATCCAAGAGCATCTTTGTGAGCTCTGGAGTGTGGCACATGGTTCACAGTGGAAGAAAACAGATGTTTTATTTTAACTCTTCCACAGCTCATATGCCTCTGCCTCTCTCATGAGGAATTCCTACTTCTTTCATCCCCTCAGGCTGTAACCTGCAGATTTCTCACCATCAGGACAGCCAGCATCTACCAGAGCAAGGATGTGGCTTTGATCTAAACACTGTGGTAGTAGAGATGATTTTTTGCAGAGGTCCTAAAGGCACTGCCACTTCCTACAGCAAAGCTGCCTGAGTCTTTAAAGATCACCTAAATCCTGGGTACCACAGGCAGGAACAATGACGTGGCTCAGATGAAATAAGGGAATAGAGCCTTGAACAGAACTGCAACACCACACAAACCCTTGCTAGATCTTCCTCCCCATCTACTGCTTGTCAGAACACCGTCTCAGTCTGCCTCTTGACCCAAATTTTAGGATTTTTCTGTAATCTTCAGCAAATACTCTGCATTCACCTCAAAACTATGTGACACTGGGCTCTGGAGAAGCACTCTTATTCACCAGATGGATTCAGTTATGATCTACCATCACACGTAAGAGAGACTTCCCAAGAACCCCAATTCCAGCACTCTGTATTGACAGTGACCAATGCAACTGCGTGTCCCAGGACTCTCGGTTCCTTACAGAGACATCTGGACAGTGCTCGAGTGTCCTGTAAATGAGCTGAGGAAGGACACCGGTGGATAAATCCAATCCATATGGATGACATCAGACTAATAAATTAGGAGCTGGGATTCACTTATTTGATGAAGAGGAGCAAAGAGACCGGCGATAGGGTTTTGCTCTCGGAGCTGACAGGGAGATAAGTGATGCCCTTCCCTCCGTAGCTGCTGCAGCACAGTCACACGGGGGCCAGACAGGTCGAGAAGCTAACACCGTGCTATCCAACTACTGTGCATTAAGACAGGTCGAGCGTCCAAGACAATTAAAAAGGAAAATAAGAAAACAAAAATAAAGAAAAAAATACAGCTAAACATTTGGGTCACAAGAGTCTACATGATCATGCTGTGAATTCATTCTTATTATGGAGGCATTTGAAGCTTACCAATCCCCTAGAGTCAGCCATTCCGCTATGAATCCTTCAGTCTAACGCTTGCTCAGAACAAAACAAGGGAATAACAGTTACAACACAAGAAACAACACAGAAGTGTAGTTTCCAAAAGAAGAACAAGGGAAGTGTTGAAACCCTTCAGAATTAAACACCTTGGTGCCTTTTGTAAGGCTTTCTTTAGCCAGTAACACAGGTTGCATGGATAAAATACTGTACCTTTCCCATTCCGGCAGCAGAGATGGAATTCTCCACTGCTTGCAGAACCAGCTGCCAGAAAAATAATCCCATTCTTCCCAGCGCAATCAGCTTGCTGTTCTAAAACCTCTGGATGGAGCTTCCTCACAGGCAAGTGTAACTTTGAGATAAGGTGGGAAGCAATAGTGCTAAAATCTTGTGAGAAAGCTCCTGTTACCATATTCTTCTGTGCAATTTTGCAAAATCTAGCCGGTTGCCTTAAACAGGGAGAAGTTACATTTGAGTTACTGGATGTTCAGCACAGAAACACAGAGAATCCTCAGCCTTTCTTTACTGGCAGCATTTCCAAAAGCAAAAGCCACTCTGGAAATGATTAAAAAAAAGTCTGTACAGGCAAAAGTGTGTGATTTTTATTTACTAAGGTTTAAAAATCAACCATAACATTATCCTAGGGCAGGAAAGAAGGAGATTGGGTTTTTAATCCATGCAGTATTCTCTTTGTTCCCCTGCCATACACTAGGAAGTGACCCTCCTCCCTGTGAGCAGGGTTTCAGCCCTGTAGACCATCTGGCTGGCCACCTCTTGGTTGTCTCACGAGCAGAGAGTGATTTGCCTTTTGTACTGAGCATGGAAGTAAAAGCCAAGAGCACCTTGGTTCTAAACTCTGCTCCATCAGCAAGGACATGGCTCAATTTCTCTCACTGCTGAGGGACTGCAGCCCCACTGTTGGCAATGGCTCTGACCTCTAAAAACGGGGAATGATTTACAGGAGGGGAGATTGAGTCATTGATGTTGTCTAAGCCACAGTGGTGCTGTTAGGTAAGAAAAGTCACAGACAGAACAAACAGCTCGGCTCTAGTTCCCACCAGCATTTTGCACAGGGCACAGAACCACAGCATCACCATAAACAGCGTCTGTTCTATTCTGTCCTGTCCTGCACACTCGGTTAAAGCATCGCTGGCAGTTTCGATCCCGAGCTGAAGAGCTAACCCAGTCCCTTACTCACACAAACAGTCCTGAGTGAGCACGGTCGCATCAAATCCATGCAGGCAGCGTACGAAACCACAAGACAGGAGCACAGACAGTACGGAAGAACTCAAGCAAATGGTTAGGCATGACAGCTGTAGAGAGAAATACCAGATAAAGCATCTTACCTTCACTTTGCTGGCTCCCTGCACTGCCGCTACCATAGCTAAAGCCTGGGTCTTGGTACGCTGGTGGAAAACACGGAGGGGGCAGAGGATACTGATATGGGTATCCTTGGCCTAACGGCCAGGGAGCAGCAGGATGTGGAAGTGGAGCGAGGGTGTCCTGATCTGAAGCTCCACTAGAACCATTGTTAAGGTTCAGTGCAGCCAAATCTGTAAAAAGAGAAAAAAGGTGAGGACTCTTCTTATCAAGCAGCTGGCTCTCACCAGCTAATAACAGCTGGCACGGCACCTAGAGCGGAGAGGGACTTGGCCTTGGCCCAAAAATTCATCCGCAGCAGGGCAGACCTCAGTATTTACCACTGAACACCAAGGCACCTTTGTGCTACTTCCCTAAATCCAGAGGAACCATCCCAATTTTACAGACTGGAAGCAAGAGAGACTGACAAGCAGGAAATCTGTGGCATCACCAGAAATGAGTCCTGTTTTCCTCAGCCTCTCATCATGCAACTTCAGAATTGTGGAATATTCGAAAACATCCACTTATGAAATCAGAGAATCATAGAACGACTTGAGCTGGAAGGGAACACAAAGCCCAATCCCTTCCAACCCCTGCCCTGGGCAGGGACACCTCCCACGGGATCAGGGGCTCCAAACCCCATCCAACCTGGCCTGGAACATCTCCAGGGATGGGGCAGCCACCACTTCTCAGGACTTTCCTCTGTGCACCCTGTGAGCACAGCAAAGACACCACTTGCACAGCTTTGCTCTTCCCAGCTGGGTCACTTACTGGCACAGAGGTCTCCAAAGACATAATAGCACTGTTCCGAGAAGGTGATTTTGTTCACGGTGTGCCTGAGGTAGCCGTGTTTTAACATGCTGCTGGCGTATTTTCTAGCCTCCCGTCGGTCTTTGAAGCCTTCCACGTGTGTGTAAAGCCAGTCAACCACATCGGCCCCTAAAATGAGAATGGGAAGAGGATCATCTGAGCCAGAGTGATCTTTCTGGGGTTTTGAATTCTCACAGAGCCCTCCAGGTACTGAGGTACAGAGGGCAGATCTGAGAATGAAGCCCTGTTCCTGTTTTACCTCTGCATTCCTTTGATCTGCTTACCTATCACTGCATTGGAGATGGTAATTTTCAACCACATCCTGTCCCGAATTTCAAGGCCTGAGTCTGGTAGCTGCATAACCTTGACAATAGTAGCCATGTCGCTCTTCACAGTTAGGGGAGATTCTTCTAATTCTAAAAGGGAGAAAGGTTACATGCTGCTTTGAAATGAACCGAGTCCAAAAAAGACCTTCTCAGCTCCCAATTCAGATGAAACATTTCATGTCACGGCTTACCACCAGATGCTAAAAAAGACACCAAGGTTCCCAAATGCACCCTCATCGATGGTATAAATTACAGCATTCGAACCAATTCTTCAGAGATCCAGTTCCAACCCCCCTGCTCTAGGCAGGGACACCTCCCACCGGATCAGGGGCTCCAAGCCCCATCCAACCTGGCTTTGAACCCCTCCAGGGATGGAGCAGCCACCACTGCTCTGGGCAACCTGGGCCAGGGCCTCCCCACTCTCACAGTGAACAAATTCCTCCTTATCTCTAGTCCCACACAATTTTTACAATAAAACCAGAGCAACGGGGTCAAGATTCATGCTGCTGACCCGAGATCCCTGCTGCAGGAGGCTGCTTCCTTTAGAAACTCCTCTGCCACACACAGAGGTAAAATGGCATCTAATATTGAAACCCAGTGGGTGAATCTGGGTCCAGGAGTCTAACAGCCTTTCTGTGTCCTGTGCAGAACCCAATCTACACGTAAGACAACTCTTTCTTTGGATACAGCACCCAGTCCTCCTTCCCGCTCCCATCTTCTCAGCCCTGGAAAATTCATGTCGAGCAGGCGTGTCCTGTGTTTGTAGTTCAGGAATTCAGAAGCCCTCCTCCCCTCCCTTCTCCAGGCTCCTCATATCACCCACCTTTCCAAAGCACAAGGGAACCAATTTTGTCCTTTTCCAGCAACCCAGAAGTTTGATAAAAGGTAAAACCAGCATGAAACAGTGAAAAAGGAGAATGCTTCTTTCAACACATGCACTGCTAATACAAATGAAAACATCCCAGACCATCTATGCATGCGGTTTCAATACTTACAAAGTCTGAATAAACACTTAACATTCTGCTTTTGCTTTAAGTTAGTTTGGTTAGTGGCAAAAAGCAACGTGTTTGATTTTTTTGGGGGGGAAAAACCAACAAATCAATATTGAAGTACACGAGGAGCAATACATTGGATTTCCTTGGAGACCTGTGCTGCATGGAAGGAAGCCTGGCCAAATGAGCATCGACTTTTTCTAAGCGTGCCACTTGCTGGCAATCAAAGGGGCCTATCCTCCAGGAGAATGAAGTCCCACCACACATAATGCCACCCCTGGCTGGTGTCCATATTGCAGTAAGGAAGTGCACATTTACCCCAAAACGCGATGATGCGGTACCTCAGGCTGAACACTCTTAAGCAGAAACAGTTTGAAGTCTCAATGCAAAATCCTCTGAAGTCCATGTAAGAGACAAAAAGAACCTCCCCACAATGTCAGCGGACTGCAATTTGAACCAGCAAGACTTTCAAGAAACACTGAAACATCAACTCATGGGATGGCACCGCCCTGCTCTGCAGAAAGAGGGCCTGGAGTGGCAGAACAGGGCTGGAAAAACCTGCCTTTAGCAGAGTAACTGAGGAGCAGGGTTTGCACTGACCGAGGCAGCGAGTCCGGCACTCCCAAATCACTGTGAGAGAATGTTCTGAATGGCCAGGACACTGCTGGAGAACCAGTTTTAGAGCAGTAATCACCATGACACACTTGGATTGGCCCTGGTTTGTAGTCCTGGGTTTGGAGAAATGCACCTGAGAAAATAAGGAGCTACCACACAGCAATTCCTACCGGGTGGTGGTGATTTGTGTGGCCCCAAAATCTCAGCTACTTTCACCACTACCACTGACGTGATGGTAGCTGTGAGAATACATCAGATATCCAAACTTTGCCTGTGATCCAGAGGCTAGGGAGCAGAGGAAAACTAGGCACAAAGAAAGCAGTTATTCCCTCCATTTACAAGATCCTGGCCTTGTCCCTCCAGCAGTGGGCCAGCAGGCATCCACAATACTTTAAAGAAGGAGCCACGAACCAGGCTTGTCTAAGGAGACTCTGGTCATTCACTACAGCCGCTGCCCCAGCCAGACGCCGAGGAAGAGAGAGTCTCTCCTCTAAGGAACTGAGACAGAATTGGGACTGAAAAGACAGAAAGCTCCATTTGGCATGAAGCCGTTTGTTCTTTGAGACATCAATGCCCAGGCTCCTCTTGCCCCTCTCTCCCCTCCTCCGTTCCTCCTCAGCTTTGTCCTTCCTGCAAGAGGCTCACACCGGGCGCTCTTTGTACCGAGGGCCTGGGGCGCGGGAAATGGGGCTGAACTGAAGGAGGGAGCGTTAAGCAGAAGGTGAAAGTCAGGGGTGAAAAACCAAAAGGTTGAAGTCTGGGGCACTCTGCCTTTTCTTGCATTCAGGGAAGGAAACGCTGTAAGGCACTGGCAGAGAAATGAGAAGCTGTCTCCAGAAATGTGGTTCTGCTCCCAAATAACATTTATTTTAAAAGTGTAACGGAGAGGGTGTCTGTGTCCCACGCTACCCAGTCACGTCACCTTATGTCAAGGCACACGATACATAAACAGTTCAAGGGGAATGTAGGGTAACAGACTCCCATTGTTTGACAGCAATCAGCAGATACATTTGATTCCAGCAATCTTTAGTACCTGTAAGGCTGAAAACACATCCCAGGATAAAGCAGTCATCAGGTGAGTGGTTCTCTTGCTTCCTATCGTGGATGTATTCCCCCTCAGTGGGGCTGCCTGCTACCTAAAGAGCTACTGCACCTACAAACAGGATAATGGCCCTTTCAGCTCAAGGGGAGGTGGAATTCCAGGAACTGTGTGCTTATAAAATCTGAGAGGAGAGAGAAGAAAAAGAGGCAGATGCCTGTGTAGCCTGATACGACATAACCGGTCCTTGCAGCCATGCGTTTGTCCAGAGAAGATTCTGTCAACACCACATTGGTCTTTAAAATCCTCAAAGCGTTCTTTTTCTTGTTTGTTTTATTTTATTCTACATGTTATCTTCCCTTCCTCTCTGGAAAAGCCTTACAACCTGATCTAGTGGGATGTCCCTGCCCGTGGCAGGGGGGTTGGAACTGGATGAATTTTAAGTTCCCTTCCAACCCAAACGATTCTATGATTCAACAAAATGAACACAGTTACTCAGTCCTAAATTGAGACTCTGGACCTGGCAGACTCTTGAACATCCCTTGCTAAACACGTAGGCATTTCTCTGGTTTTTGGTGAACACGCACGGAGGTAGCGTTGTCCCACAAATGAGATCATCTCCTCCGAGCTTTAAAGCCCCTTCAAGATGTCTGTAAGTATGTAAACAAAAATAACGAATCTCCTTCCTACAGATGAACAAACTTGACAGGAAGGTTGTACCTCCAGAGAAATTCTTCCTGTATTACGGGAAACAAACTCAGACTGAGGGGGAGCAAAGCACCTCAAAACTTCCATGTCAAGTAAACAGAAGCGCTATTTTAAATACAAACACCTTCCTGAATGAGACCTCAGTGGACAGTGTTCTCAGAGACACGTGCTCCTCGTTTATGTGTCTTGCCTTACATCCACTTATTTCAACCCAAACACTAGCTTTTATCCCAGGCTCCTATCCAAAAGCAAAGACAGAGTAAAAAAAAGGGGAACTTTTAGCCTTTAAACAAAAATTTCCAAGATATGGGGTCATAACAACTCCTTGGTTACATGGATCTGACTAGTTTAGAGACAGACAAACCAAGAGAGAAGGCTGACTTCTAACCACCACCTCACGTGAGACAGCATGTTTGGTTTTGCCTTTTTCAATGAATTCTATCAGGATAAAAAAGTATAAAGGAAGGCTATGTGCATATCGGTGGAAGGTTTCTTAAACAATACATTAACATAATTATGCAGTGACAGCCACTTGAGGTAAACTACTTAAATTTATTCAAAAATAGCCAAACACAAGGAGGAAGCTCTCACTTCCATCTGGGGGGATAAAGCTGGAAGCTTGCCTTTAAAAGGGATCAAAAGGTACCTCTTCCTGAATGTGAACCCTGGCAAAACAGCACTAGCTTAACTTCTGACCTGTGCAAAAAGGTTTTACGCTCCCTGTAAGAATTACATATTTAAGAAAGCATTCAAGAGTTGTGTGGCGGCTGCTGTTTTCATCGGGCTTGTGGCCGGGGTCGGTTTTGCGCACAGCTCTGCACTGCTGGCCCTGAGCAGAAGATGCCTGCCCTGTGCTGGCCGCAGTGTGACTTACTTTCCGAATCGGGAATTGAGCTTGTTAGTGAGGAGCTGGTAGATGTGGTGATGCTCATGGAGGGGCTCATACCGTAACGGGGGTACGCTCCCGTCATGGCTGTGGTATGAGAGATCCACGCCGCAGGGTCAATTGGCCTCACTGGTTCAGCTGAAAAACAACCAGAAAGAGAAAAAACAAGTTAGATTTAGACCTAGAGTAAGATAGAACTTTTTTGGGGGGTACAGGTCATAACAACGGAGGCATCTTAGCTGAACAAAGGACAAACCAATACACAAACTCTCCCCAAAATCTGCATTTGGGGGATTTTTCTTTCAGTTATGCTGGTTTTCACAACGAATTCGCTCCCAGAGTCCGTATGAGGCTGTGGCATTAATTTCGATAGACAATGCAACCCTAGGACTGGTAACGAGCTGCTTTAATCTCACAAGCAGAGCACTTGCCAGCAGGAGGCAGTTGTGTCTATCACATGAGCACCAATCTTTTACAGTCAGTGAAAGGTTTATAAAGCCCAAAGCTTTAAAACTAGATCATTTTCAAGAGGTTTTATGTATATTAAACAATGTTGGTCGCCTCAAACTTTAAAAGTACTCAGTCTAAATTCTTTCTAAAGAAGTGTTCGTGTGACAAAATAAGGCTTTTTGACACTTAAGAATAGTTATCCTCCAAAGTTTCCATCAAATGAAAAGCTAAGGTCAGGTGGATATGCCCAACAAAAGGTTACGAGCTTGATCCAAAGCCACACGAATCAAAACTCCCGTGAATTCAGTGCACACTGGAGTCTCAGAATATCGAAGCTCTGCCTCCCAAATCAAAATCAAGCAAACAACACAACGAATCTAAAAGTACGGAACTCGTAGGGAATGGAAATCTGTAAGATGCTAAACTACCTAAAAAAATATTCTGGACCTTGTGGGCTCACAGGAACCCAGAAAACAGCACAAATACTTACTCACCCCTGGGGATGGTGAAATAACTCCTGGGAGTAGGGTCCCAGCACTTGGCTACTGTTAGGCTGATAGGTCTGGGAAGAAAGAAAACAAGAAAAGAAACTTAACTTTCTCTACAGAAGCTGTAAGTGCAACAATGAACTCTTTGAAACACACTTATTCCTATCCAACAGTTGTCAAGTACATTCCGAGAATGCTTTTGAGATGCTCGTTGAAGTATTTCCAGTACGAACAGTATCAGGATGTGTCTGGTTCTGCACAGATCATGAGCACTGTTGGTGAAACCCACTGAAAGATCAGCTCTTGACATATTAAATCACTCATCCTACAAGCAAATAGCACTGCTGAAAGTAGGCAACTCCTACTTTTTGTTGGTTTTGGCTGGTACGCTGGAAGCAGTCTCACCTATTCACCATTTACACCGAGTTCAGAGTCGAGATTGGCAGTCGCACTGGTTGCTTACTGAGATCCAAATGTGATTTCTCACAGGTTTGCCCAATAACAATACCTAGATACCAAGGATAAGCAGAAAAAGATTTTGTAACATGCTCACCCTGGTTTGGAGACTATTTCCCGTAAAACCCGTACTGCATCATCATTGCTCATGTTCTCAAAATTGACATCGTTCACCTGAAAGGTTGCAAAAAGCAGAGGTCAGGCTTTGCAACAGGAGAGTTAAAGACATTTAAATTATTTGTTCCAGATTTATTTGCCTTGAAACTGTTTCCACACCTTCGAGCAGCTGCAGGAATATTTTTTCTCAGAGCACATCAGCTACCTAGCAGAGTTCACAAAGAATTACAGATCGAAGGGATAAGTCTTTGAGGCACAGTTCATGGAATCATAGAATGATGGAATAGTTTGTATTGGAAGGCATCTTGAAACCCATCCAGTTCCACTCCCCTGCCATGGGCAGGGACACCTCCCACTGGATCATATTGCTCCAAGCCCCATGCAACCTGGCCTTGAACCCCTCCAGGGATGAGGCAGCCACAGCTTCCCTGGGCACCTGGGCCAGGGCCTTCCTAGCCTCACAGGAAAACATTTCTTCCTAAGGTCTCATCTCAATCTCCCTTCTTTCAGCTTCAAACTGTGCCCCTTGTCCTACGCCTGCACTCCCTGATCAAGAGCTCCGCCCCAGCTTTCCTGGAGCCGCTTTCAGTACTAGCAGCTGCTCCACAGCCTTCTCTTCTCCAGGTGGAACAGCCCCGACTCTCCCAGTCTGGTCTCATACAAGAGGTGCTCCAGCCCTTGGATCATCTTTGTGGCCTCCTCTGGACTCGCCCTAACAGATCCGTGTCCTTCCTGTGCTAAGCACTCCAGAGCTGAATTCAGGACTCCAGGTGAGGTCTCACGAGAGCAGAGAAGAGGGGGAAAACACCTTCCCTCACCCTGCTGCTCACGCTTCTGTTGAAGCCCAGGATACAATTGGCAATTAGATTACATCCCATTTTCTGAGTATGAATGAACTCTCTTCAGCCATTACTAAGTCCATGCATCTGGTGGGATGACGGAGCCGAGCCACCGATAAAGAAGCCAGCAGCACATATTTTTGGACACGGACCAACCTGCAGAAGCATGTCTCCCGGTTCAATTCGGCCGTCGGCTGCCACAGCCCCTCCTTTCATAATAGAGCCAATGTAAATGCCACCATCACCCCGGTCATTGCTCTGTCCTACAATGCTGATTCCCAGGAAGTTATACTTCTCTATACAGAAAGGAGAGGGGAGGGGGAAAAAGCAAACAAAGTGATTGCATTGACAGCAAAGAGCTAACACCAGGCTACTTCAGTCCTGAAAAATCACTTCTCTCAACACATCAGCTGGGCTGTGTTTGACTTTGCTATCTCAAGTTACCATGCCAGGCACGTTCAGGGAAAGGCAGGGGGGAAACACTACTCAAGACGTTCCCTACAGGACACCGAAAAGTTCCATTCAAAAAAATCAGTAAGAGAAACAACATTGAAAAGACACGTCTACACGTAGAAATTAAACACCCGATCAGCATTAGGCAATGTTTTTCCATGTGTGAGAGTGGCAGGAAGAATTTGGTGCTACTGGAAGGTGCTGAATTGGCAGTCCCACACATTTCTGCCTGGTTAAACAACGAAACGCACGAGCAGCAGAAATGCAAACCACCAGTGCCCTTCTACTCTTGCTCCTAATGACGTCTGACCCCTTACCACTCCTGGAAAGAAGAGCAGAATTCCAGATCTTGTAGCTCCTTGCCTGAGCTTTGCAGGAAGAATCTGGATCTGCTAGTGCAAACGGCTCAGAACCATCCGGTACCGGACTAGGAATCAGGGCACAGCCAGCTGAGTAGCAATCCCCATTCCCTTTCGTTCAGCTGGCATCCTTTCAAATCAAGGAACTTCCTACCGGCTCTCCTACTGCACCATGACAAAATATACCATATGCTTGAAATTCACCAGAAAAAACATGGCTTATCCTCTTACCCATGTTGAGTGTGACAGTGATGATATTTAGGGACATGGTTGAATCGGTGATGCTGCTGAACGATGATGACTGCAAAATACAACAGAAAATTCTCAACGTTTTAAATGGCGCAAAATAAAACGATAAAAATATCTATTGAAGGTTAATTCATGAAGAACTGATGAACAGGTTTCCATTTGCAAGGGATGCAGAAACTACGGTCGCCTCCCCAAAATTACTATTCAGTAGGAATCCACAAGGAAAAAAAAACCCACAATCTGCACTTTCCCTAAAGTGTTGTTTGTAAAACATGTTGCTATATTGAGGTTTCTCAACTTTACACACAATCACTCCTGCTGCCTGACTGCAAGGGTGGCAGGCAGACATTTAAATACTACAATGCCCAGGGTAGTGTGAATTATTACACCCACAGCTCCTCCCAAAAAAGAGAAGGGAACAAGACACAGTCCTTCAGGAAGGGAAAGGACAGACAATCCCCTCTCCCCTAAATGAAATACAACTGTGCTTATCAAATATCTGCTAAAACATCACTCCGGTTCTTGTGATAAAATGTATGCACACTCATTCTTTCATCTGTGAAACTATATATAGGAGAGCCAAAATGTTAATTTGAGAAGCCCTTTGGAGCACTCTCCTGCTGCTGCTATGGGACCAGCACAGAAAAGAGCGAGGGAAAAGCCTGGTAATTTAGTATAAACACAGATTTCTCCATTCATCAGAACACAAATCTCCATGATTTATCCATCAGGCATCTGACAGCACAGTCACCCCTTGCCCACAGCACAGCAGGGCTTGGAAGAGACAGCAAGAAATGCGATCGCTTAATAGTAAAAGGAGAAAGGGAGCAGAGAAAGAAAGTCTTGCCTGTAGTGCTGCAGAACTTCAAGCATTTGAGGTTTAGCCCAGGGGAGACTGCAGTCAAAGGGAACCCCCCCAATGCATTCAACAGGGCACAGACCTCTTCTGGATCCCTCCCCAATTCACACGCTAGACTCAAAAAACACGGTTCGCCTCCCTGGAAAATGATGATGCCAACCTTACCCTGTCAATCTGCCGCATCCTTTGTTTCCTCCTCCTGCGTTTATGCTTCCGTATGAGCCGGGACGAAGTACTCTGCTCGGTGGAGCTACTCAACCTGAGGAAACGGAGAGCAGGAAATGGAGCGCTCGGTAAAGCTCAGCCATTTCAATTTCTCTGCACTTTGCCAAAAAAAAAAAAAAGCCGATCCCTACGAATGCAGGAGAGAGTAAATCACACCGGCACCATCAGCTGCCTTACAACGGATCGTTCTGCTCGTGGCTGAACTGCTGCTCAGTCCCAGGGCGTGCTGCGTCTCAACCTCGGAGCACAGAGAAGATACCAGCACAGATTAGACTATAATTTACTGGCTTGCTTTCTTTTGGGAGCAAGACCGAACGCAACCCCACCTCAGCAGGTACCTATCACGCTGATATCACCACCCAAAGGTCAGAGGCAGCCGTTTTCCATTGCTTTAGAGGTGGTCTTGGCTCCTGGCCCACAAAAGAAACACACACACTCTAAGAACAGGCGTACATTTAACACCGATTTTAATCTCCACTCTGGGAGAACAACAGACAACCTGGAGAATGTCTTAATGTTAATTTTGGTGAGGTTTGTCATGGCACTGCTATTCTCTTTTGCTGCTATCTCCCCTGTTAAAAGGAGCTTAACATCGAGGCTCAAATTCAATGAAGTGCAACTAATAAACAGCTACTACCAAATTGTGAAAGAGGCAGAGCGAATGGGGTTTCAAAAAGCACGGAGATGTGGCACTTTGTGACATGGTTTAGTAGGCACGGAGGTGTTGGGCTGACAGTTGGACTTGCTGATCTTAGAGGTCTTTTCCAACATCAATGATTCTATGATTTACCTTTACTTACTCCGCTAATTTTATTTTGTTGTGGGCTTTTTTCGGGCTGTTTTAAGTTGTAAAATGTGCCACATTCTATGTATAAGTCTTTAACGTCCCCCTAAGAGTTAGGAACAGTGATCATTCTCATTTTACAGACAACAGACTGAGACACAAAGACGTGGATTTGCCCAAACTCATTTTGGAAGCCTGGAACAAAGCATGGATTTCAGATCCACCAGCTTCTCTATTTATTACATTAAGAATGGCAAGAAAGGGGCAAAGAAATGCTCCATCATTAACCAAGAATAAAAAACCCAACTCTGTGCAACACAAATGATGGAACTGGCGCTGCCCCAAAGCAAACCGTGCCCGTCTTTTTCCCCAGTCTCCGTGTCTCAAAGTTGTAGCCACACGCAGGAACGCTGGAAAACCTCAAGCAAAACTTGATACCATCAACTTCAAAAAGGAGCTCGGTGTCACGAGACTATGACCCACACTAGGAAACTCATCTTGCGGACAAGCAGTGTGTGTTAGTCGAGTAAACTGAGCTGAACATCACAGATGATGGAACTGCTCAGGGCTGTGAGGCTCCTCACATTCTCTTTTGAGTTAAAACTATTTCAGGCACGTTAACCTCACACGCTCCTTTTCTTCCCTCCCAGCAAGGCAAATTAATGTAAAGAGTAAGAGGTGGTATGTGCAAAAGAGATCCAAAATTTGATAATTCTCAATCTGTGGAAACAGTTCAAAGCGTCTGGTTCGCTGAGGCTTTCCCTTTTCGATAGGAAAAATAAAGAGCCTGGAGAAGAGAAGGCTCCAGGGAGACCTTATAGTGGATTTCCAGTACTGTAATGGGCACCAGGAAAGCTGGGGAGGTGCTCTTCATGAGAGCCATAAAACAGCACCAAATCATAGAATGGTTTGGGCTGGAAGGGACCTTGAAGTCCACCCAGTTCCACCCCCCTGCCCTGGGCAGGACACCTCCCATGGGATCAGGGGCTCCAAGCCCCATCCAACCTGGCCTTGGACACCTCCAGGGATGGAGCAGCCACCACTGTTCTGTGCCAAGAATAGTTTGGGTTGGAAGGGACCTTAAAGATCATCTCGTTCTTGAGGAGTAATGTTTCAATCTCTGAAGTATCCCCAGAAATAAATACAAGTTATTATCACAATTTGATGCGCAAAACGAGATAGTATACTTGAGCTATTGGGAAAAATAAGGTGCAAAGATGAAAAACAAATCTGGAATCCTAACTCCCCATTCCCTATACTGGCCAAAACCCCACTGGCACTTCTAGCAGTCAGTCTGATACGTCCCATAGATGAGATTTTTTAAAAAGAATAATAGTTTTGCCAATCTGCATCCCTCAAAGGAAGGGGGAAAAGGTAACAATTTGCTAAAGAAAGCTTATCCCCATAGTGGAAAAAGAACAAATCGTAATTTCTTGAATGAGAATAAATGTAATTAACTTTTTTGCAGTGAATTATTTTAGTTACATTGAACTGAGAATACCAATTGGAAGTTGCTGACAATCCTCCTACAGCTTTCTCGTACCTGCCAAAGCTTTATTTGCTTAACAGAAGATAGAAACAAGAGTCTTGTACAGTTCACCACGAGCTCCCTGCATCAATCTGTACTCAAAGCACCACTACAGCCTGCAAAGAACACTAATGTGACACCAAACTTCAAAACCAAAGGAAATAATTATTGCACTCGCACTACTTGAAGGGTTCTGGGCAGTATCTGTGAATAAATTAAATCACTGAAGCAAAAAAATGATCCTTTCTCTCTAATTAAACGCAACAGAGCTTCCTCAGGCTGCAAACTCCCCAACTCTGCCGCACTGCTCCAAGGTCAAACTAAACCAAACCAGTGTCAAACACACACTGAGAGGAAAATATCCTCAACCGGACAGCCTCTTCCCTTGCAAGACGGTGACATCCTTCACATTTGATTTCTTCTCCCAGTGATCACCAATCTCCACATCCAATCTCCTTTCCAAGGCAGGTTCTGAGCCCAGAGCTGATCAGCTGTAATCACTTACCCCCTTCAACCTCTCTTTCCCCAGGCCGCCGTCTCCAGCAGATCTGGAGCATGTTCGGTTTTCTCTTTGCCCCTATTTGCCTCTAAAGAAAACTTCTCCCTGCCAGCACAATCTCTCATCTGCTCGAGCGCATCCGCACGGTAACACACCAGCATACCTTGGAGCATTCCGTTCAGCTGTTCTTCCTGACTAGCTGGCCTGGCAGCTATTCCCTGTGCCAAAAGCTTCTGCCCTAGCCCGGAAAAGGCCTGCGCAGCAGCTTCCAAGAGTCTCTTTCTTCTCAGGTCAGACGCAGGAAGCTTGACTTTATTATTAATACAGGGAGAGTTAGCTGGGTCCAGCATAATGGGCTTCAAGTGGCCACCCTGCCCGCGCTAATCCTGCCCTGCTGCATATCTTGCTGCCAAGGGAATGATTAATTTATTTACCAGAAACAAAATCAGCTGCAGGGCTGTTGTTGTTTTTGTGGGTTTGAGTTTTTAGGGAGGGAAGGAGGCGTAGGAGCCCTAAAGGCTTCAGGAAGCATTAGAGTACATTCAGGTTAACGACTGATTGTGCCAACGCTTTATGCACGTGAACACCCAGGAGAAGTACAAAGTGGCCAGGGGCCCATTTTCTGTATCTCCAGGTGTTGGCAACTTCCCTGTAACTGCAAAATAGGTTCTTGAAACCAATTCAGGACCAAATCTTCAATGTTTACCCTTTCAACCCTTTGAAACACCCAGAATGCGAAGGAACTGCAGCTCTTCAATAGGTTTTAAGCAATGACTAATGGCAAGACCGAGCAGATCCACTGAGTCCAGGAAGCCAACAGCATGTTTGTAAACACAGCAAATGTCTGAGCACCTCCACTACTGGTTCTTTGCTCTTTCCATTCCCCCTAGAATTTAACAACCTCACGTTGCACCTTATTTGTTTTACCTACAAATCTCTCCAAACCACCAAAGATCCTCAATCTTGACAATTAATACAAATCTGTAATGGTTTTCATAGCTTATTTGGATAAACAGCAGCAGCTCTACACTCAGTGTTCAGAGCATGTTGTCACCGCAGCCAGGAAAGGGAAGAGTATTTGTTTGGATTGATTTTACATCTCTAAAAATAGGTATTTTCAATCAGAGAAATGTATTGGCTTACAAACCTTTTATGGAACAACAGAAATCTCTTTAGAGGATAACAAGGACTACTTGAAATGGAGAGGGTTTTTTTTTGAAAGAAGCAAGGAATAATTAACATTTTCTGTCTGCACGGAAAGAAAGAAATAATTTAGAAGTCATAAATAAATGGCATCACAGCCTGCCTTTGCAATAGCATTAACTCTGATTAATTCCTGTGCTGCTCATAGGTCTCAGACTATACAATTACCTAGGAATTCCTTTACTATTCAGCTTTAGTGAAGTGTGCACTTATTAGGAGTCTATGCTAAGTGCTTTGTTATAATATTCACACCAGGACTTTATAAATAGGTAGACAGTTCGACATTGCTTTGATCTGAAAATGCGATCATTCTTGCTATTAAAAGGAAAAAAACCAGGAATAGCATTTTTCTCTTAATTGGAACAGTGGCTGTAGGCAGCTTGGAGAGCGACCCCAGTAACGTAGCAGCGATTGAACACAACTTGATGTTACTGACGAATTATCAGTGCTCAAATCATAGGCAGCAGGAAAAAAACCAAGAAAATAGATGAATTTTTTAAGAAAGAAGGGAAATACGAAAAGAGAAGATATAAATATTCTCACCTTGTTCATCAGCATGTTTCAGGAAAGCCCAGAAATAGAATAAAGTGGCAGACAAACAGCTCAGTCACCACACCAGTGCCCTACCTGCTGGTGTTGTCATCATCATCGGAGTCAATGAAGCTGCTGGACTCCAGCTCGCTACTCATCATTGTAGAAGAGCTGTCATAACCAGGAGGGTGCTCGCGGTGTCTGTCCAGTTTCGGATGGCCATTGATCCGAGGGACTGCGAAAATAAAATGAAATGAGGTATTACTAGGCAGAGAGGAAGAGGAAGGAAAAAGTGAAACCGTGAGCAGCACAACGTTCACAGGGAGCTGCAGACAACTCTGCAGGAGGATCCTTATCGTGAAACTGAGCTCTGTCCAGAACCTACTTTAATTCAACAGCTGGAAAGCCTCCTGCCCTGGCCTGTCTGCCTAGCTTCTTCTGAAGGTTTTCTGGACATTAGGAAAAAGTTTTTCACAGAAAGGGTCATTGTGCACTGGCAGAGGCTGCCCAGGGAGGAGGTTGAGTCATCTTCCCTGGAGGGGTTTAAGGGACGGGTGGATGAGGTGCTGAGGGACATGGGTTAGTGTTTGATAGGAATGGCTGGACTCGATGATCCGGTGGGTCTCTTCCAACCTGGTGATTCTATGATTTGTCTATGGCTCAGTGCACGACCAAGGCAGAAGCAGCAGGCATGAACAAGGACTAGAACAGTATCAGAACATCGGTTAGGATGGCCATGAGAAGCTGATGTCAACAGGAAAGTTCACATGAAGATCTTCAAAAAGCAGCAGGTAAGACACTTCGAGTTTGGTATGTGCCTAGCAGCACAGAAAGCAATGAACAACATTCCTTGAGGAATTCTATTAATACCTCGCCCATAAAGCCACTGCTCCCTCGATCTGTGCACGTGCCCATCCCCAGCAATGCCACCTCGCCTGGGCAGCACAGCTCTATCAAAGTCACCTGGTCTTGACCACCCCACAGGCACACGATGCTTCAGAACAATTTCTTCCTAATCCCTCGCTGTGCAAATGTTGTCGGACACACAAACATTCCTGTGGACAATCCTCTCCTTCTGACTAGCTATGTGTCAGCCTGCTTGTGTAAATTAAAACTTCAATATGTGGCTCTTCTCACATAATTCAATAAAAACAAAACTGGAAGTGAATTTGACCACTGGGAAAGGTTCACCTTGTGGTTTCCCTCAAAGCCCGTACGCAGCTGGAACTGGAGTGGGACAACAGATGTGAGGCAGAAAGCAGGCTGTCTGCAGACCCCAAGAGGCACTGACAGTTGAGATCAACACTCATATTCCTAGATATTGCAACTAAAATACCCCTGGTTTATATACAAGACTGGAAGAGCTCACTGTACTGTTTACCTTTTTCCATTTCCTCTTTCCAGCTGTATCTCTGCTGTATTTTAAACAGAAAAGGGGGTTCAACTTCACATGTCTCCTGTCTGACTAGATCTCTCATGGAAAAGCTTCCTTACACTGCTCTGATGAGTAATAGTGACTTTACCAGTTTACATATACACTTCAAATTTAACAAAGTTTTACACCTCCCAAACAGCACCAAGTAGCCTTGAATTTATAGGTTTCCTATGTAATCGCAGGCTGCAATTAAATCCATAAAGCTTCTGTAATCTCTCTCCCCAGCTACAATTCCCTTTTTGGGGGCTGGGAGCCAGAACCATTATCATAATTGAGTGAGTACTTTTACAAACCATGATTATATGGGTTTACATAAAATTCTCCCAGGTATCCAAGTCCTTAGTCTAAACACAGCTCATGCTCTGCTCTGGTTCCATTCCTGTCCCACTATGACCAGGGACTTTCACGGAATCCTTAAATTGCTGAGAAGAATTCTATTTTCAGCTCCCACTGCTCCAGTTCCCATTGCAATTGCTTCACAGTCCCAGCCCTTGCTGTTCCGATTCCTTGGCATGTACTATGGCAAGGAACACAGAGACTGCAGCAATGACCAAAAATCTCCAACAGCTCCTCTGCCCAAACATTTGGGGATCTGCAAGTGCGTCCACATCAAGAGCTTCTCAAAGCACGGGTCATTATCCAGTATTTTTCAGCTGCCTGCACAATAGTTGAGTCCACCCCACAGCAAAGGCGGTGTCAAAACTCCACTGACGACACTTGGCATCCGCAGACTTGTCAGAAACGGAGCAGTAGCAGTAAAACATCTTCCAATGCCAAAGAAAACTTGTCCCTTAATTACCTCCCTAATTAGAGCTTCCACAGTCCTTTTTCCCACTCCTCCTCAGGAAACGGAGGTGGGAGCTTTGTTGTAGACAGCGAGGGGTCCCAGCACATGCGCCAGGCAGACCTCCCACGTTTCTCGTTAACATCCTCACTCTGCTTTCATTTAATAGGACTTTGTCAACTTCCCAAAGCAAAAAGGGCTTTTGTTGCTTTAAGAGAGACAGCGGAGCTCTGACACGCTGACAGCTCAATTCTTTCAGACTAATTTTAGATGAAGCTAATGCCAGGGATGGATGCGCTACTCGTTAGCGTGAAGGGTGATCAGGAAGAGGCATTCCCCGATTCAAACAAAAGCTGCTTTGGATGCAAAGTTTCTCACTCCCCTAGTAAATAAGTTCTCTGCCTACGTAGCCTCCACCACATAATCAACATGTACCTTAAAATACACACAGACTAGGTAACATTGTCCACAATTCCAGACAGGGCTCATTTTAGAATCACAGAATTTTGTTTAGGTCGGACCCCAAAGCCCATCCAGTCCCACCCCCTGCGATGGGCACGGACACTTCCCACTGGATCAGGGGCTCCATCCAACCTGACCTCGAACACCTGGTTAACTCAAACCTGTGGCTTAAGAAAGACAGGGAAAATGATGCTTTGAGGACTCCGTTGCTATGTAGAACGACTGGGCAGCAGAAAGGTTCATTTGTCTAACCCTTGAGAGGAGAAATCAAAGGCAGCCTAGAACCAATGGTACCTTTGGGAGATGGAAGATGAAATTCCCATCTACTCACAATGGAGCTGTGAGGGGCTGGAGCGGGATCAAGTGAGAACTAGTGGCTAACTTAGAAGGAAGCTTCTCCTGTGTTCTGAAAATAGCAGTGATCCCTGAACATCAGGCTGAGCAGAGAGATATTTTTCTGCACAGCTCGCAGTTAGACTCTGCTTTTCTACCCATATTTACTGTGGGATAGTTTCACTGTACCTACGTTCCCAACAGATCTTTGTTTTACTTTTCTCTGTCCTGAGGTTTTCCCAAGCAAAACTGAGAACCTCGTTCTGTTGAGCCTCCCAGTTCCACAGTGATCGAGGACCAGCAGAGTCAGCTTGCTTGACCTGTAGAAGTTTGAGCTCAATGTGTCTGGATCCGTGCAGTTCCCAAGTGGCTCATTAGCCCCTTTTCTCACTTCACCTGGTTTGAAATGAAGGCTATAATACATCGTTCCTTTTTTTTCTTGTGGAAAGAGTACTTCTTTCCCTTTGTAGAGTATCCAGGGATACCCTCATTGTCAGGGTGGGTAATTCTTTGCCATTCACTTTGTACCAATAATGAGCTCAGATGGTTCCAAACACTACAGGGTCCGTGTTATTGTGCGGCTTGGGGAGCTGGCAGCGCCGTGCCTGTGTCCTGGCTACTCTGCAGAATAATACCCACGGAACAAACCCGTGAGCAATGCCGCGCTCCGATGCCGATCCCTCCTCCCGCCCCTCTGTGAACTGCCTGAGCTGTAATTTGGGTATTATTTGAACAAGTCTCTACAGGATGAGATCAAACACTCCAAACACATTTCCTTCTTTCTGCAGGGAAAGGAGGATTTACCACTACTTCATAATGACAAGGAAGCATACAGCTTCTGTCCCTGAAATAGCTGTGAACCAGGTGTTACAACCTTGCTGTCCTTCCTCCATCCTTGTTCCATTTTTCCTATCACTGTTCCCCCATGTTATATCCAACTGCACTCCAAGGACTTGAAGAGAAGAATGACTAATGTATAACTGTTGTTACAGAGACCTTGCCTGTGCAGAGCTTAGACTGATGGGAGAAGGAGGAGTTTTTATCCCATTTCTGTCTAAAGGGAAAAGCATGAACTTATTTCAGACCATTAGAAGGCAGAGACCCCTGTGCTCAAACAACACAACATGAGCAACGTTAAAAACAAATCACCCTTCAACATGCTTCCTGTAACAAGTTTTTAACACAACACTGGTGGAAGAGTCTGCTTCTCTCTGGGATTTCCCAGCGGGATCTGCAGTCAGGATGGTGCAAAACCAGCTCTCTGCTCTATCCACTGAATAATTTTCAGTCACTCTGAGTCAGTCACAAGGGTTAAATGAATAGAAAGACACCAGCTTCTAACCCGCAGTGTATCTATGATTTCTGTTTTTCTAACTGGAGACAAATACTTTAGTGGGTGAAGGTGTGAAGGAAGCCAGTGATGGCATCTCTTGGGCCGAAGTGTTCCATATTCTGGATCACTTGACACTTGATGGGTGGCACCTATTCATTCATAATTAAGCCTGGAAATTCTTGTCTGGCAACAAAGGAAAAACCAGGCATACTTTGATGCACAGACTAGAGGCAAGAGATGAAGTTGTGCAGTTTGTATGTGTACTTTGGGTGCAGTTCTGTACAAAAAAAACAGTTCTTCAGAGCCAATGTGCTGTATTCATACAAGAATAAAACTCTACTGCTGATCCAATCCTGGAGAAATCAACAGAAATTATTTCAGAAGATTTTGTCTCAGATCTTGCAATATTAAAACACTAACAGCCTCAAAGTATCTACGCTGCAAACTCCCAACACATCATAGAGGCACAGTGTCCTACCTTTATACGAGCAAACTTGAATCACGGAGGCAGCCGAGCCATGACAGCACAGAGCTCAGCACTGTGTGTCTTTATTCCTCTCCAAACTAATTATCTTCTAATACTACAGAAAGTTCTCTACGTTGTCAAAAAGAACCTCCCTGCCACTTTACTGTAGGCTGTCCAAACCTCTTGGAAAATGCCAATCTTCAAAGAGTTTCAAAGCAATCATCAAATTATTCCATTAAAATAATAACAGTCCCTGAAAGCACGCAGGAATGCAGACACGCTTCCGCAGGATTCGTGCAAAAGTAGTTCTTGCTCTGAAAGACTGTCAGAAAACTTGTTCTTTCTAAATGAAAAAGAGGAAAAATGAAATAGGACTCACCATCCTCATGCCCTTCTCTGTTTCTCCGTCGATGTCTGTCTCGCCGGTGGCTAATAACTGACTCGGTTCCTGTTTCATTGTCCAGGCCATCCCGGCTGCTGGCAGCATTCGGGCTGTCAGAGAACAAATAGGAAGAAACAGTGGAGTCATCTGTTTTTTTGTTTTTGATAAAAGCAGTCGTGGGTGCGAGCACGTTGGTTTGGAAGCCAGAAACCTCTACTGCGGGTCAGCTGCAGTCTGGGTGCAGCCCCGCAGGCTCCCCCCAGCCCCCAAAGAGCTTGA
Source organism: Clamator glandarius (assembly GCA_033459285.1). Classification (NCBI taxonomy): domain Eukaryota; kingdom Metazoa; phylum Chordata; class Aves; order Cuculiformes; family Cuculidae; genus Clamator; species Clamator glandarius. Next base: position 272,715 of record JAUNZM010000894.1, on the reverse strand, counting down.
TGGGTGAAAAGACACTTGGACAACCATGCTCTGCGACACAGAGTGATTTGCACAAGTTGTATCATTGTGACGCTGAAAAAAGCTGCTACAGGGCTGCAGCATGAAGTTTCCATAGGGAAAAAGGCCTACTGATGGGCTAAGAAAAGGGAGAAGAAAGGGGATTTAGTATTTAGAGACAACTACCAGGCAGCTTTAGCTGCTAACACGCTTGCAGAGGAAATGGGATTTCAGCTCAGTCCCATGGGTAGAGTCCCTGCCCCTGAAGGCGTTCAGAAAACATGCAGCCACAGCACTTTGGGACGTGGTTGAGCAGGCACGGTGGGGTTGGGCTGGTGGCTGGACTGGATGAGCTCAGAGGGCTTTTCCAGTCTTAATGATTCTATGATCTTACGATGCTCTGACTCTGCTGTGAATTGGTTCCCTTGGAAAGTCACTGACCACACTCTTCCCCTTTGTTCTGCAAGTATCTCCCATTTAAATGGAGTCCCAACCCCAGCTGCCCTTTGCAGCTGCTGTTTCTGCCCAGCACGTCCTTCTCAGGCTCACTGAGTGCGTTATGGCCATCACCATACGTAGAGCACAGCATCTGAGTCATTACTGTCCTGCTTCTAGAATTCCCTGAGGTCGGAAGGTGCTGCCACATGCATTTTACATAGGGAATAAAACCAGCAGTGGTCCAGCCCACTGGTCCCATGGGCTCCCAGAACAGGTATATGTGTAAGCACGTGTGTAACACTCCATGGAAAAAGACTGCTGGAAAGCCTTCTGCACGCCCACACGCTTTCTTTGCCTTCATGAAATGTGCTGACATGCCCACCACACAAATTGGGAAATCGAGGCTGTTCTTCAAGCCACTGCGCATCTTAAGCCCTAACAGAGGGACCAAAACACAGGTCTGTATCGAAGGGCAGTCACAGGTCTGGCTACGTTTCTTGTTTCAGTCCAGCACACCTGAAGAGGGAAGGAGGGTGACAGCTTGCCAAGGCCACCCCAGGCAGCTCTCAGACATCTCACCGGCACCATCTACCGACTGCTGTTCTCCAGGACTAAATCGCTTCCCAGGCTAAACCTGCCTACAAACAAAGAGTGCAGAAGGAACCTCACGGCTGGCTTGTTCCCTCTCTCATTGCTGGTCAAATTAAATGCAATTCCATTTTCAGCGCACACGCCCCAGAGCTGCATAAGATGGTAGCTCAGCAGTAACTATTCCCAGCTCACTCTGCACCTCCACTGCTAAACCAGGAACAGCCTCACCTACTCAGATGAACGAGGATTTGGCAGCCACCGAACAGAAGCAGCAGAGCATGAAATACAGGATGAGCTTCAGGACCCTCATCAGGGAGGGGAAAAGTAAATTTTCTTTGGATTTAATCGATGATGAAGGAACAAACCAATCCTGTTGGGGAGCTACTTGCAATTACCACTTCACTGCTGACGAAGATCTCATTCCCTGGGACAGTATTGCCTGCTGACCTGACCACTTGGTCCATTTCTTCTATTCTTTGCTGTCCAGCAACATTTCAGTTTGTACAATTATACAACACTTAGTTGCTTATCTAGGAAGAAGAACATAAGCCAGAGAGTACAACCTCCCATTTTGCTGCTCCTGACTCTGCACGACCTGCATGAGTTCCCTGCCCCACCGGGGTTCCCACATCGACTTTGTAACATGAAGGCACCTGTGCTGGGTGCCAGCAGGAAGACCAGACAAGATGCTCAGGATGCTGTAGAAGACAGCTGGGACCTCAGTAGAGCACAGCTGAAATCCCATTGGGCTGAGCACATAGAGCAGCGAGTGACTACACACACAGACTCGTGCTCAACTTCCAACGTAATTAGTTTTTTAACTAAAGTTTGATCTCGCAGCTCTTCCCTCTAGGCACAGGTCAGGAATACAAAGAAGTGGTTATGTTCTATTTGCAAGCCATGTGATTGCACTCAAAGAGGCCTCTCCCGGGCAACATAACGCAATTAATGAACGCAGGAGGGCGGTAAAGCCCCTGCAAGGCACACAGTGTCAGGCAAGGTTAGCATTTCCCAAGAGTTCTTGTACCCTCTAGAAGGCATTTATCTGTACAAGACTCATACACAGCGCTACGGGCTCCTCCAGGCAACAGATGTCGCAGAAAGCAATGAGAACACACGACACCAGGCAAATCAAGACCATATTTCCCTCTCCAAACGCCCACCAAGATTGCAGCTAGAACCGGGTTCTGCTTGAAATCCTCCTGGGGTGAATTCAGAGGGCCAGCCTGAAACAGGAGGAATTCTGAGGACAGACTTTGGCTTTGCACGCGTAACAGGAAATAACAAGGCTACCATTCCAACAGTTGACTCCCAGCCCGGCTACGCGCCGTTCCGGCTGCCAGCTTCGCATCCCACCGAGGAGGAATCATTCCTTCGGTAAATTCTTGCTCTCGATATCAGTATTGTGCTGGCTCTGCATACTCAGAATTATACGTGACATAGCAATAATAAATGGTCATCATCCATACCCCACAAAAAGCATTTTGGGCTCCCTCTCTAATTAGCTCTTCCACAGCGGGTTTCAAAACAAGATTCTTAAGATATATGTTTCATTCTAACAAGCCTTTTTCTTCTCATCCCCCTTTTTATTTCCTCAGTTCTAATAAGTATATCATTTTTCTAAAAATAAATAGCTGGCTGGCAGCAGCAGGGAGAAACATGGAGAAGAAACAGATGGGTAAAGCATTTTTTGGTGTAAAATGATAAAAAAGACAACTTGCTCTTACTGGAACGATGGAGGCCGGGAGTCTCCGATGCCGCCTGTTCTCTCGATGGGTGGCGGAAGGTCAGCGTGGCTCTCAGTGCACTGGGATCCTGTATCTGAGTGGGAGCTTTCAGCCAGGACCAGCTGCCAAGAGAAAGAAGAGAATTACACACGCTCATACAGGTTTCTCCAGCCCACCACAAGGTGTTCAGCCCCTCCTGCACTTCCAACAGACGAGATCCAGAAAACAGCAAGGAGGCAATGTTGCCAACATCACCAGTCTGAGAACAGATTGGGGCAAAGCGACTTGCTCAGCCTCACACTGGCTTGTAACAGTTGTGAAAGCAAGTTCAGACTTCACGTACCCTCACCCAGTCCCATACTTTCCTTGCTATGTTCAGAATGTTTCAGCAAGAAGGAGGAAAAAAACCTTCAAACCAGAAAGGAAGCTAAAACCGACCCGCTGCCCACTTATCCCACCTTCTGGCCACTGCCTACAGAAGTCATAGAATCATAGAATGGTTTGGGTTGGAAGGGACCTTAAAGAGCATCTAGTTCCAACACCCCTGCCATGGGCAGGGACACCTCCCACCAGATCAGGGGCTCCAAGCCCCATGAACCTGGCCTTGAACCCCTCCAGGGATGGGGCAGCCACCCCTGCTCTGGGCAACCTGGGCCAGGGCCTCCCCACCCTCACGGTAAAGAAATTCCTCCTTATATCTAGTCTAAGTTTGCTCCTCTCCAGTTTATAACTAGTCAGACTGGAACAGGTGACCTAGAGGTGGAAAAAGAAAAAGGTTTATATCCTATTACCAAGCCCCTGAGACATCCAATCGCTTTGCCAAGGCTTTTTAAACATGATTGTAAGGTCCTTAATTAAATAAATGCGCAAATAACAACTCAGATCATTACCTTTCACTATGAGGCAACAAGGTTTCAGCTTCCCTCTATTTTTAGCTGTGGAAGAACTTGCCCTATATAAGAATCATAGAAACATTACGGTTGGAAAAAACCTCTAAGACCATCAGAATCCAACTACCAGCCCACGACTACTAAACCATGTCCCAAAGTGCCACATCTAGACTTCACCACTCTTTCAGTAAAGACATTTTTCCTAATATCCAATCTAAACTTCCCCTGACACTACTTAAGGCCAGAAGACTCTCAACTATACTGGTTAAATTATCAAGAACTAATTCTACTATAACCCTCAGAGAGATGCTGGCTGTTAAAGAAGGGGATGGAGAAAGAACAGGACAAGAGGGGACTGGTGTTCGGTATTACTCCTAAGAGCATATTCCATAAACACAAGAAGGCAAACATACAACAATCTCTTGAAAGGAACTGCCTGAAGACAAAACAGTTCCCCAGCACCGTATGGAGGCAGCTGCATTATTCAAACTCTCTTGTCACCAAAGCAAGAGCAGCAGAGGAAACACTGAAGGGGAAAATAACACGAGCTCTCCGAATAACTTGATAATTAGGGTTTCTTTCTGTCAGGTGGGAAAGTTAATGGGAGATGTTTAAAAAGCATGTTGGCACTATGGAGATGCAAGAACATCTCTGAGTCTGGCTCACTCGCTGAGGAGTCTCCGTGTAAGTGCTTTCACAAAATCAAACCAAAAGAAAAGAAAAAAAACTGGGTGTAGGCAAGGTCTGTACATCCCCTCACTCCTCCCACTCCGAATTGCGTCAATCTATGCAAACAAAGTACACTTACTGTCATTTAGGTGCATCCTTTAGGGTGAAAGTTTGACCTGGAGGAATCACAGAGTCATGCAACCATCAAGGCTGGAAAAGACCTCCAAGCTCATCCAGTCCAAACATCAACCTAACACCACTGTGCCTATTAAATTATGTCCCAAAGAACCACGGCCACACGTTTTTTTGAACACCTCCACCACTTTCCAGTGCAGCCTATTCCAAGGCTTCACCATTCTTTCAGTGAAGAATTTTTTCTAATATCCAATCTGGTGGAACCAGTTGGGCTTTGAGATCCTTTCCAACTCAAACCATTCCACGATTCTACGAAATGCACTGTGGTTGGAAAAAGGAGGAAGCCTGATTTACCCAGCATAGACAATTTCTCATTACTAAAATAAACATCTCATTCTTGATAGGCATTTGGGGGCCTTCTAGCAGTACAGAGTCCTCTTGCCTTTGACAGAATTCCTGGTGGAATACAGGGCCTCATCAGTAAGTCCTTTTGTGCAACTGGTCCTTCGGGAGCAGCCTTCGAGTGGATAATGGGCCATGTCTGTGAAGCTTTCACTTGGGATTTGAGATGTCTGGGACTTGATAGGAAATAATTACTTTCAACTTGTAGATGAATGTGGCTGCACTGAAGTTGCTGTCAAAAATACAAATGGCTCTTTTGGGGTATTTCTTTAGTTACTGTTATCAGTCCCTGAGCTGAGAGAAACACCAAGAGCTGCTGCTGCTCTAAGGAACAGTAAGAATTTAAGTATTGTAGTTTTCATGCTGGTAGACAAATAAATATTTAGCCGGATGAGAGCAGAGTGTAACAGTGTTTGCTTTTTCCCCTTCCTCAGCTTGTTCTTGTCTGGTGTCTTTGGCAATGAATGTTGAACAGACTGATTCCTTGAGCTGGCTTAATTAACGCCGGGGCGAGTTTGCTCAGATGGCTGCTGAGCGCTGTGAAAGGCAGTTCTTGCTATAATTAAGTGAAAGGCACAAGCAAACACGGTGTAGAGGAGGAAAAGGGGAATTTGAACTACGGAGAGGTGAAGTGATTGATCCAAGGGCTCACTGAAATCAGCAGCAATAATCTGGTTGGAAGGGACCTCAAAGCCCATCCGTCCACCCCCCTGCCCTGGACAGGAACACCTCCCATGGGACCAGGGGCTCCAAACCCCATCCAACCTGGCCTTGAACACTTCCAGGGATGGGCAATTTGTGCCAGGGCCTCCCCACCGTCACAGGAAAACATTTCTTCCCGAGATCTCATCTTAATCTCCCCTCTTTCAGCTTTTCCCCTTGTCCTAGCCCTGCACTCCTGATCAAGAGCCCTTCCCCATCTTTCCTGGAGCCCCTTTCAGTTCTGGAAGCTGCTCTAAGGTCTCCGTGGAGCCTTTTATTCTCCAGGCTGAATAACTCCAGCTCTCTGGATCTGTCCTGGGAGGTTCTCCAGCCCTCGGATCATCTGCGTGGCCTCCTCTGGACTCACTCCTACAGATCCATGTCCTTCCTGTGCTGATGCTCCCGATAACTCATTCAGGTGCCTTAAAGCTTAGGAATGCTCTCAGCGATCCTGCTTTCCTTCTTATAAGCTCTGAGCAGGATAGAAGAAGATTTACATCACAGCATTGTGTTAATATCCTCTTCACTTTGAGTCAGATTTCCTGCACAGCTCTCTCTTTTCCCAGTGTGATAATTCAGTCAGATGAATGAGGGTAGAAATAATCTATGCAGAGAAGAAACAGGTCCTGAAATCAGTTCATTTGATCTATTAAAAATCAACAAGAACCTGCTCCCGTGGATTTCCCCTTGTTGCTGACGATCATTTAACTGCCCCAAAGGTCCCGTGTCACCCTGTGGGGTACAGACTGAACGGTTCTAACCCAACAACATTAATTGCAGTTGCAAATACAGTGTCTAAAACGCTTAGGCACAAACAGGACGAGTATTATCTGCTGGCACCCAGATAATAGAGAAGGAAACAACAGAGAAAGGCTCGCGCAAGGCTATGACATCACTGCCAGCCAATAGGAGATGGTGCACATTCCCAGCAGCCACTCAGGGAATGGTTCCCAGATGTTGCAAAGCCTTCCTAAAAAACGCAGATAAGAGCCAAGCGACTTTGTGCAAACTGCTGGCAGAGGCCGCTCGGCTGGCTCTCATCTGACAGCAATCACAAGCCAATTCTTTCCACATTCACAGCTTCCACTAGGAGGCTCTCCCTGGGCCGGGCAAAGAGAAGAGAAAAACATGCTAAGCTTTTGCGGAAGGCCTGAAGGTAACGTACGCCCTTCCATAGGATCTATTTATCCAAATTGCCCAGTAAGGACCTGAGCCTGAAAAACCCAAATTGCATGAATAATTTCAATTAAGCAGTCCCAAAGAACCCAAATTATCCCCTGAAAAAACCTGCGTCCTAGGTTTTATGTGTTTGTGTGAGCAGAACAGGCAGATGGGTCATAGAATCACAGAACGGCTGGGGTTGGAAGGGACCTCAAAGCCCATTCAGTGCCACCCCCTGCCACGGGCAGGGACACTTCCCACTGGATCCGGTTGCTCCAAGCCTCATCTTGACCACTTCTGGCTACGTGCTCACGTAAATGCATTAACAGAAGAACTACTGGATGAAGAACACAGCCACACAACCAGTGCTGGCCTCTGTATCATTAAGAAATGTAAATGTCAGCCACAGAAAAGGAATCCAGAACATAGCAGCCCTCTATCCCAAATTGCTTAGCCCTAAAATAATCTCAACAATAAAACCCATCCCAAAATGAAAAGGCTAAGATCTAAGTAAGATGCAGAGGAGAAAACCAAGCAGGACACAAGAGGGATGGGAGGAGGTTTAAATCGTTAATTAGGAGCAGTGATTCTAATTTGATACTAATCTCCCTGTACGCTTGAGATCCAAGGGCAGCAGAAGTAAGCAACGACTAAAGATTTGGGGATCCTCCCTTGAACCTTCTCCCCTATGGAAATCAGTCCAGCGTACGACACCAAGATCAAAATTCCTACTGAGGACAAACAGAAGGATTCAAATGATATTAAAAAAGATGAATATCTCCAATTTCCATATGTCAGTCATCTCGTGAACTTCAAAGTAGCCTCTGCATCAGTCGAGAGGTGTGGGGAAGAGCCAGCTGAGCTGCTCCGGGTACACTTCACGTTCCCATTTTAAATACGTCACCTGGGTGTGAAATACATGTACAGGGCAGCGATTTACAGCGAGGGCAACAATTGTCACAGATGGGTTGGGGAAAGAATGCCAAGCTGTCAGCTACCAGCTGATGCACATTTTATAACACGGGAGACAAAGAAAGCTCAGCCCCGTCACATTAAAAACCAGAAAAGGAAACAGCCCTGCCCAAAACACAGCTTTTAGAAAAGGTAAAGACCAACTTCGCTAGCCCTGAACTACACATACATGATTATTTGTTAGGATCCAGCAAACAGGGTATTAAAGGGTTCAAAACTGTGAACAATTAACTTACAGTGAGATTTACATAAAGCTCCTCCAGTAATTAGCAGCAAATAGAAGCAGATAAGCGCTGCAATTTTATGGGTGTTAGTGTGGAAAAAGTAATTTGCAATTCGTAATTCAGGTCAGACACAGATGTTGCAGCTGATTGTTCGGCAACGGGAACAGAAGCCCTTGTCAGCAGCATCTGCAAACAGTGCGCTGTGATCTCCGAGGAGAGAGCTATAAACTGAATCTGAACAAGTGGGATATGCATATAAATTTGGAAACAAGCTGATGGTGGGAAGTGGGAAAAGAGGCTTTTGAAGCGATGTATCTATCTGCAGTATTCACACCAATCTGTGCTGCCTCTGCCCCAGCAGAAACAGATGGATTTAGGATGCCTTGTGCCATTTGCTGCCCAGCAGCAGCGGCTAAGGAGAGCCTGCACTGGTATCACGCTTACAAAAGGCTCTACATCACTGATTCTCTGAAACAGTTAAAGCCACACATCTAAATTTTGCTTTTAGACCCTTGCAACAACAAAGTTTTCATGTTTAAACCACCTTTTCAGCACTGCACAGCTTGGTGGACTTGCCTCTAATTTATAAAATAGAGCACTTAATAACAGGATGTTATTAATATAATGAAAAACTAAGCCTTTGATACAAGTAATTTGAGATTCAAGGTCCTACTAGAAGTCCAGATCCATGTCCCAACTATCATGCTACTGTGCTCACGGTATCAGCCAACGAATGAGCCCCACAGGCAGATGAGGCAACTTACCCAGGACACCACTCTTCCATTGAAGCAAGGTAGCTTTGCATTGTCATCCGAGATCTCCTCCTTTACCACCCTGGAAAAGAAAAAACACATTAGGAATAAAATCAAGGGTTTGAAATCACATCAGAAGGGACAGTGGTTTGCTTAAATTGTCCAGGGAAAATACAACTCTTGATTAAGATGCTGTTATCGTCAACTCTTACACCAAGTCAAACAGCAGATTCGTACCAGAAATACATCTGCGACCTTAAGTCCCAACCCAGGGGCACAAGGACAACTTGGTTTTGACAATCCCTGAATTTCAAAAAGGCCAACCAGAAGTCTGGTCAAACTCAATCAAAATTTGTCATTCCACAGCCACATTTTCCTTTATTTATGTTTTTGTTTCTCTTGTTGCTGTAGAAAAAAAAACCCCACAACAGCCACAAAATAATGGACTGTGCATGATGTGTCACATTATGAGGGGGGGAAACGATTAGGAAGGAGAAGAGATCAAATGGACGAAGTGATTCTTTCCACATTATTTTTGGAAAATTAGGAATAAATAACATCACTAATACCCACATTTGCACATCTTAAACCATTTTTTAAAGAAGGAAAGAATATTCTCTTCTTTCTCCATATTTATTTGCATTGTGAATGGCCTGCAGTACAATGTCAGGCAGACTTCACCCCTGTCCTGTTACTGGAAAGGAAAACATCTTAAAATATCCATTTAACACCTAATGCATTTGCCCTCCCTTCACCTTTTGGCAGCAGGACACAGACCGTATGACTTCAGCATTGGCTTCAGTCATTTACACCCGGACTCTAAAAGGACAATTCAGAGTAAACTCCACTGAAAGCAGCAGATCCTCATTGCTTTATAACCCTCTGACAATGCAACGAGGCCCTCAGACCTGTAATTCTGGAGCTGCAAACTCCCGTGTGCAGAGCATTTCAACACCCACACGCACCTCCAGCCCCAATGAACTGACTAAAATTCAAATCTCACCTCTTGTGTTTCATTGAATCCTGGAGAGAACACTCACTCAGAAACGCTCTAACTGCAGGATCACCAAATAAAGATGCTGCAATAATTTTACCTCAACAGTTGCCTGTTTTAAATGACAATATTTTCCCCCCGCTTGCCACGGGAAATGCCATTCAGAGCACCCCAGAAACCATACGCAGAGTTCTGCTCAAAGATTTAGGCAAAATTAAGCACTAAAACCATCCTGATTGTGAGGTTCTTTCCTGAGAGATGGCTTGGGGGTCTTTCTAACACTGACACAGCCAGTGGCAGGCAGGATATCCTTGCAATACTGCACGGACTGGTTCAGCCGTCCTCATGATGGAAAACCAGCCCACTGAAGTCATCACAAACCAGCACACTATCGCAGCGTCAGCCGCCTGCTGCAGCTAAAGGGAATAACTTTCAGATCTGTTGCAACTTGAACTACTAAATATAGCCTTGAGCTATGAGGCAAGAGAATGACAGCCTGTAATTCCCAGCTCGCTTTGGGTAGCAACCAACAGTGCCAAGAACATCAAAGACAGCAGCAACCACTAATTTCAAATATCGCTGTTTTACAAATCATTATTTGTAGTAAAGATGCAGCTCCTTTCAACTCTCAGGAATGGGAAGCAATGGAGAGAAGGCAAGAAAGGAATATGAATGGTTACAGCCATATGCTGTAGTAGACTCAAGAAGATGTCTTCTGCTCTACAAGAACTTAGGAGTGCAGGCTGAGGGAGACACATTCTGTTGTCTGTGTCTGAAACACACAGGGTCCCTTAGGAACCGATAGAAACCCAAGGTTTTAAGGGCCTGTGGAACTGGTTCAGACAAAGACCCGACCCAAGCCAGCACGGTAGGGAGGAAGAGGTGATGCATTCCATCTGCCAGAGATCTCCAAGCAAGGTAAGGAGAAGTCTGCTGGTACTGGATGTGGTCCACTGTGGAGATAACAGCATCAGTGCTTTCAAACACAATCATTAATAGACTTACGGGTCACTAATCAGGAGAGAGACCATCTGTTACCACGAAAAACACTCCCCGCTCTCGCAAAGTTAAAGCTTCCCTTCAGAAGAGGAGATTTTTGTTTCCTAGGTCCATTCCGCTCCTGGCAATACCATGGCTCTATAAACACTGGCGAGGTGGGAATGCATGCAGTGTCTCTTGCCAGCATGTACAATCCCTCGCTTAACCCAGGTTTGAGCCACTCTGGACGAGAGAGAAGAGAGCAAATAAACACCTACCCACAGCCACGTACAGAGCTATCACTCAACGAACACCGAACAACAAACCAGGCATTTCCAGACAACTTGGGTCCCAACACCTCCCAGCAGCTGGTCTACCCCACAGGGTCCTACTGCGATCCAGCTGGACACAATTCTCCTCGGCAAAGGGGAGGGAGGATGGACTCTGCCAGCACACCAACAATTCACATGGAGGTGGTTCTTCACCGCTCAGAGATTGGGCAAGGACTGTTCACAAAGGCTTGTAGTGATAGGTTTGAACTAGATATCTTTAAAGTCCCTTCCAACCCAAACTATTCTATGATTCGGATCATTTTCCTCTTCATCATCCTCCATAAAAAGCTTGGTGCACAAGGTGTTACGTCATTTATGCATCCTTCAAATGCACTTACTGGGTAAAAGGACACAGGGGAATAACTCACCCAAGGTCACACAGTACATCGGTGACAGAGGATGGAAAAGACCCCACACTCTTGAACAAGCACCAGTCCTACACTGCCAGCACGATCCTCACCACCAGCTCTCACATCAACCGAGCCTTCGCTTGGAAGCACAGAAAAGGGTGTGGATGTGTGGGGAAGGAGAGGAGGGAACAGTTCGCAGCAGCTCACATCCTCTGCTTTATTTGACTGAGAGCTGAGGTTTAAAAATTAATTACTAAATGAAACAATCACTGCTGGTCACAGCCCCTCCTTCCTCTCGCTTCCTGGAATTGTGTCTGGATCCTCTGGCTCTGCTCCCACCATGCTCTGCACAAACAGGTATCGGTGCATTTACCAAACCAGCCTTGTTCTCCTCTCGTTTCTCACCTGTTCCTGTGACAGGCTGATATTCCTGGTTACCCTCGCAGAATCCTGACCTTTTGTTCTCCTCCCAAGAGGATTTTAGCCCAAAGACTCAGGATTGTTCAGGCTTACGCTCACTCTCATCCCTCTGCCATGCTCTTTGTTGCCTCAGAATACACCCTGACTCCATATGAAGAGCAGCAAGGGAACCCCAAAACCTCTAACAACCAATTCCTATACATTTAGGCAACTGGATATTAAACTGTGGGTTTGATAGCATTGCATAGACTCACATTTTGATTGCATCTGCAATGAGTGAACACCAAGTGAAGATACTGTAAGATTCTACCAGCTGGGCTGGCAGATTCTCAGCTCACCTGAAAGCAACTTCTGCTTGGGAAGCTCCCAACTTCTAATGCAGTTTGACAGACACCTGCCCATCGGACCAGCAGTCGGAACTCCAGTGGTATCCCACTCCACTTGGCTGCTTCATAGAAACTCTCTGGACTTCACTAGCCATAAAAATATATTTTTAAAGCTCTGCAGGAAGAAGCCCTTTCTGAAGAAGGCCCAGCCTTGTCCAGATACCCCCTCCATCCTGCCTGCCAATATCAGGCCAAGCTTCCCTGCAGAATATAAAAATCTCTGAAGATAAGACTGTTCGCTACAATGTCAAAGCACAGGAGAGAGGAGAGCCAATTTTGAGAAAACCTCAATAAAATAAAGACATGCTGTTCCTTTAAGGACAGTTTAAATTGCAGAAGGCACCCATCAAACCCAGCAGCTGCCACCTCTCACCCTTCTGATCACATGGAAGAATTGCAACTACCCCACTGGAACCATGCCTGCAGCTCTATAAATAAGTCTTTCTGAAGCTGATCAACATTTCGGGTTCAATGTTTAACGGTGAATTAAAACTTTAGACTTTTGTAGCTGAGGTCACAACACAGAGAGCCTTCAACCAGCCTCCCGACTTTTAGAAACAGATGGAAACAAAGCCACCCGCTGAATTTACACATGAGGCTTAGCCAGAATATATCGTTTCTCCTGGAAACCAGAAAGAAGGGAGGAGAGGAGAGGAGAAATCTTTTTGCCAAGCAGATAAACACCATAATGCAGTGCAGCACAGAAGGGCTCTGCTCAGCACAAAGGATCCGCAGCCTTCTGCGATGCCTCAAAGCCTCAGATCTTTTCGGCATCCCGCTGAGTCCGGGAGCAGGAACTGTGAGCAGCCTTCCCAGGCAGACCTGCAGTGCTCCTCAACCGAAGGCTCGTGCCAATCTCCCCTCAAAATACAACACAGCCAGACTGGAAGCGGCGATCACCTTTTTAGGTTGTTATTTATACCCACCACTGACAATGATTTGCCTTTCCATATAAGCACTCCCACACAAACCTGTCAAAACTGAGTATGAATGTGCTACCCACAACTGCAACGCGAACAACACGCCCAGCGGTGGGACAAAACCTTCGCCAAAATACCCTTCAATAAAAGAGATATGCAGAGGCTCAGCACCCAAGTCCACATCCCTCATGGGTTCTACAGAAATTGTGGCAAGGAACTGTGAGCAGTGAGCATCAGGAAAATCACCTCCTCCTGCACAGGTGACCAACGTGCTCAGAAAGCCTCTTTTTCTTCATTTCTGTGATGAGCTGCTTCTGTCTGTCTCACCTTACTCTACACTTCTAAAAATCTAAACATAGTCCCAGTGGTTCCACCTGCAATTAACAGCTAATGCATTCAAATGTTTATACACCAGTTATCCTCTGCCACATCTGATCTTCATCACCACACTAAACACCATCTGATCTTCATCACCACACTAAACACCATCTGATCTTCATCACCACACTAAACACTTTTGCCCACATAACTGCCTCTTCCCTGTTTTCTCCACTCCACCTTTATTCCTGGAGGCACATCCAGCAGTTTGTCACACCAACTACGGATAATTTATCATCCTTCAGGAGAACTGCAGGATACTGGAAAAGTTTTGGCACTTAGGTCCTACACCAGATACCAACCTATGCATGTGACTGAAGTAAGAATGACTGTATTTCCTCAGAGAGAATTATCCTGAAGCTACCCTTCATTTCAAGCTCAAAGCTTCACTTTTTATGGCAATGAGCTGGGACTCGAGGACAATCAAAGCTGTTTCGGTTCCACTCTGGCACCAACCCACTTGGCATGACCTTGAGGTGAACATAGATCTGTTGGAGCGAGTCCAGAGGAGTCCATGAAGATGATCCGAGGGCTGGGCGGGAGAGGAAGGGAGGGAAGCAGAGATCACTTGCATTACAGCTGCCTGGACCGCGAAGCAGGGGAATTCTGCTGTGCAGCAATCCCCGTTAGCCATCTGCATCGCACTTGCAGCAGTTTTAAAGGCCTCTCAGCCGTTCCAAGCGCAACACAGTGACTCATACCAAAAGGCCCCACATGTTTTGAACCAACTGGTGCCTGGGCTCCCAGCCCAGATCTGTCTCATCCTTCCATTTCAGTCAAGTGCCGCACAGCCTGACTCGTGCTGGGCCACAGACCCTCACCAGAGCTTCTGCCCATCGTCTCGAAAGGGTCTCCAAATACGTTCACTTGGCAGCATCTATGAGGAACGTCTTCTAATTAAGTATTTCGAAGTATTTCTGACGGACTGTTAAAGAGCAATGGCATGCAGGGAATATGATTTGCTTCTCCACTCCTTAATTAACAATATTTCAGTGGTCGTGCAAACGCTCAAGGTGTGAACATCCCACTAAAGTACCAGCATTTATAGCATTATGAGTTGATATCTATAGAAATTACTCTATTCTGGTTTTAGCACTGACAGCCCCAAACGGTCATCGCGTGATTCTTCACTCTGCCATCAGCTAACTTTGCAGAAAAAAGGTTACTCTGAATTATGTGCACGGAGCAACCAAATAAATGGTTGACTTTTGAAGTCCTGAGGCCTCACCATTTGTTTTCATCAACGCCATCCACTCCCTTGGAAAGGGTTTGGAACAGAATCGCCCACAGTGTCTGTAACAAGGAAAGCATTTTAGCCACACAGAGTCTTCTGCCTTTTCTATTATTTCCTTTTTTCCTCTAGCCTCCGTGTTATTTAGTAAATTATTTATGTGCCCATATCACAATCTCACAGGTGTTAATGAATCGATCCTTGCAGCTGTCCCAGGGGACAGACAGCATCATCTCTGCTGTAAAGACAACGAAGTCACAGCACAAAGGGACAGGTCAGCGTAACTGTGACCTGAGCCCAGATTTCCAAGTCCAAATCTAACAGTTTAGTTACAAACCAATAAATATTAAGAAGCCCACATAAAATTAAACAGTTCTTAAAAACCACCTAGGAAAAACACTGTAAAAAAGAGGCCACCGCCAGCAGCGAGCTGGTTGCGGGATGTCCATTTAAACCAGCCGGTTCTGATTCCGCTTTCCCCAGGGTACAATTATCTTCAAAACTCCGGGGCAGGGCACTTTCTAAACAGCACTTAGAGATGACATTCACACAAAGTCGAGGTAGAGATGCAGCCTGGTGAAAATCTAAGCCTCCGCAGGCTGAAGTCAGGTCACAACCTTGCATATCGAGTACTACAGACCAGCTCATGGAGATGGCGTGGTTACTAATGCGCAGCCCACGTGCCATTCTCCAAGCCAGTTCTGAAGCTGAGAACCGCAAGGCAAGGTTCATGATGCTTTTAGCTGATCATCAACAGCTCTCAGCCCCATTGACAAACAAACTGGAAGGTTCTTGGCCACTCAACCTACCACATGCCAAGAAAATCTCTAATTTTGTGCCAAGGGAACGCAGATTTTGGTTATAAAGCCTCCCTCAGCACAAACTGACTCGAACAGAACAGCCTTTTAGCTACGCTTCCACACCTTTCATAGTTACTTGAGAAGTGCCAATAGAAATGCGGAACTCAAGCAAATGCCAGTTAAAGACACCTGACAAGTTGAGGAACAGAAAGGACTTTGGAAAGGCCATAATTTTTTAATAAGAGTGGAATTACAGGACAACGCGCTGACACATCCAGCAGAAAGAGCCCACCAGAACGGAGCTGTGGCACTGCAGTCCCCTCATGAGTCTGATCCAATGGATTGTCAAGTAAACGCTATCCTCAAATTCCCAACACTAACTGTGGAAGGTGAAACTCACTCCCGAGCCAAACACAAGCACAAACACTACGTTCCACTTGGTCTTGACTATCAGCGTCAGCCCAGGAACGGATCTGCTGTAGGCAGAGCTACTGACTGAGGAGGAAGGGTGCAGTAAATAATTCAGAAGGAGGTTATGACGATATAATAAGTGATATCCAGACCATTGTAACCCAAGTCCTTTTCCAAAGCCCCAGAAGACAACTCTGCAGCAACCCATTATTCAAGTTATTGGCCCCTGATAAAAACAGAGCCCACTGACAGCAAATGTTTCTTATCTTTGCGTATTTGCACACATTTCAGTGGCCAAGTGCCCAGGCAGTTGTTTGTACCCCCGGTTAAGATCTTCCAGCATTCTAAGCACCCACTGGATAAGGCAGCAACTCCAGACCTCATTACAGCTATTTAATTCCTTTTCAATACAGGTGTCACACAACCTGGCTTTCAGCTGCCAACCAGAACATGGAAGCTAAACATACAAGAGAGCAGTCAAGATAAGAATCGATCCTTCTTCTTCTGTCAAGTGTTCCTTTTGTGCTTTTAAAAGCACCTCATTATAATAACAAATCTAGGTCAAAAATTAGCCACAAGACCAAGTGTTAATCGATACCTCACAGAAATATTATTTACAGACAGATTAAAATAACTGCTAACAAAGCGATGAATGCCAATCGAGTTAGACGAGAAACAACCACATTATGCAGCAACAGCTACTCCAAGACTTCGGATGCTCAAGAGAGAAAAGAAGCCATTCATAAATTTATTTAGTATGGTCCCTCTGCAGAAACCTCAAATACTTATTATAGATAATCTCCCTCTCCCCCTAGGTTATTCGTCTAGACGTATTTTAATTAAATGTCATAATTCTGGTCAGTGATGTGGTGAAAATTATTCAGTTTATTTTAATAAGGTCTTTTGGTCCGTGTTCCTCCTCCTTCCAGAAGGGTAACTCGCAGCCCAGGACAGGTTAGGTGTCTGCAGGAATGGATGCAATAGCACCTGTTGCTTCTAGATCGATATAAAACACCAGCACAGAGGTAGAGAGAAGCTTTTCTGTTTTCCTTCAAAGAACATGCAAATAGCAACTCTCCCACAGAGTTCCACAAAAACCCCTAAAAGACTACGTATCCTTTTTTTTGTGTGGGAAGCCTCCAGAAGTCTTCATTCCTCGGTTCTCTATACAAGGTTGAAAAGTGCTCTAGAGAGAAATCTAAAGCACAATTCCCAGAACCTTTGTCAAATCTCAAAGGCAGCCCAGGAGGGGTGGAACATGAATCCAGCTCATGGCTGTTTCAGCTGTGCAACACACGGCCCAGACAGCATCTGCGGACGAAGTATTTTGGAATCCAAGTCAGAGGATGATGTTGTCCTCATCTGTACTCCTTCGAAGTTCAGTCTCCCACAAGGAATGACGTGCTGCTGGGGGAGGAAAAGCACAGGTCCAGCCCTCTGACGCTTCCCTGGGATAGCAACACTGCAAGACAAACTTCTAATGCAATGAAAAGCTGGGTTCAGATCTCTTAGGTTCAGACCTAGCAATAAATTCCACCCACACTTCAACCTCAAAGAATAACTGGATTTACAAGTTTGTTTTGGTAGTGAAAAAGAGCTTGTCACAAAATCCCAAGTCAGATACAAACTAAGGAACAGCCAGTCTTTGGATACACGGCCACACAGGCTGGTGATCACTCTTTAAAGATTTTCACCACAAGAGGCCAAAAATTTTTTGGTTTCATTATCGAAAGGAGTTCCAGTGGAGAAGTGAAACAGGCTCCTGACTGCAAGGGGTCCCTCAGCCCCTTATTCATCATTAGTCATGAGTTTTTTCTCCAGACGATGCTACAATGAGTTGTACAAAAATATCTACTATTTCATTTAGAAAAAGAGCAAGAACGATCGCACAAATTGCAGTATCCAATATTGTTGTAAAAGC
Source organism: Clamator glandarius (assembly GCA_033459285.1). Lineage (NCBI taxonomy): Eukaryota > Metazoa > Chordata > Aves > Cuculiformes > Cuculidae > Clamator > Clamator glandarius. The sequence goes on along the minus strand of JAUNZM010000894.1, from coordinate 254,934 downwards.
AAATTGGGAGAGGTGCTGCTTTGAGAAACCTGAAGTCCTCCAGTACAAGACAGCTGTCCATATAAGCATCGGACTAAGCTTGGGATACAGCAGGACTGCAAAGATTCCTTCCAAATCCTATTAGAGAAGCAAAGGCCGTTTGCTGTATCGAGTTCAAACTAACGAGAAGAGCCCAAATTCACATCACAGCACTCACAAACACCAAACTCCTACACGCCAACCGAGCTACAATCCAGAAGTCAGAGGAGCTTTTCACAGATCAGGCTTTTGATTGACTCAACATCGAGAGAGAATGCCGGAACGGGGAACTCGTAAAGCTGCTGCTTCTGTTACAAACACAGCAGAGAGGCAGGACAGCTCCAGCTCAACCAACCCACACCACAAATCCTAAGCAGCTTCTTGAGTGTTCCCAATCCTGTTTTTGCAGAAGGATACCAATAGCATCTCTCAAGAGTACAACTCCACTTTGTCATTTCCTAATTCCGACTTCATTGAGACACATATCCTGCTGTTTGGCGGAACCAGATAAGAAGAGACCCAATCCCAGTGGTTTTGTAATCTGTCCATTCCTCTCTCCCAGCTGTGTTCCTATCTTTACTCCTTTTCTGTCAGGGACCTGGGAAGCCCAGCAGCTCTGTAACTGCAGCACTTGCCAATGGTTCTCCCATCAACCAGAGGCTGATTTCTTAATTAGTGATCCCTGGAGTCTAAAGAGAGAAAAAGAAGCTATTAAAAGGAGACAGCATGGATGAGAAGGGGAGGGAGGGGGTGAGTATGGAATATAAACTCTGAAACATGGACTAGTTGTTTAGATTTGCCCCAAGACGCCAAGTACCTTATCCACAGGCAAGGGTCCAGCTGGTGGTTTTCAAACCAGTGTCTGAAAAGCCACCAAAAGCCAGACTGTCTGGGGGGAAAATCAGAAGCGCACACTAAGCAGCTCTCTCTTTTACAGGATCTTAAAGAGGGGAAACAGTTCAAGGCACCTTGGCAGTATCTCAGTTCTAACTTTCTAACACAGCTATTACCTTCTGACCCTGTCCTGAGTCACTGTTTTCAAAAGGAAATCTGTCCAGAAGAAAACAGCCACGAAAGGAGAGACAGTCAGACTCTCACAAGCCAGGGTTGCTTTTCCTCGCCCTGGCAGACGCTGTTCTCCAGCAGCTCGGTGCCTCCACACCCAGGGACACAGCTCCTTTTGAGAATACAGCTTTAATAAGAGTTCAGCTTTTGTGTACTGCCTCCAAAAACCACTTTTTGCAGTGTTAACCGGTATCTGCCCCTAATGCGTAATGCTCGGGAGAATGAATCATATCAGAAAAAAAGAGAAACACATTTTCAAAGCTGGTTTTGTTTTGCATTTACATTTCTATACTTACTGTCCTTAGAGAAAAGAACGTTTTAAGATTTCATGAGCTGGCAGATGTGCACGTCTCTATTGATTTTATTTACATTATTTGGCTGCTGTAAGTAAAACAAAACCAAAGAATAAGAATACATGAATGTGAGAAAATTGGCAGTCTGGGCAAGGAAAAGTCAAGGTGGTTCTGTGACTACTTGAAATAAGGTTTTAAGAGCTAATGCTGCTTTAAAAGTCAGGCTTTAATTTCACAAGCACCTACACCTTATAACCAAACGCTTCAGATTTAAAGAACAAATTGTTAAGAAAGAAATATTTGAGACAAATTCTTAGAAAAAGCACTGAAAATCAGAAACACGTTTATTCAATGCAGACAGCTCTGGCTCACATCCATTTTTAGATGCATGGGGACCTGCTAAGTTGAGGACAACGTGACATCCAGTGTCCTGTGAGGACGAATCAGAGGTATTGATGGAGTGAAGGAGAGGAGGCTTTCCGGGAGGGAGGAGGAAAATGACAGTCGACCAAACTACAGACTCAAAGGAATTTTAAACAAACTTCTAACCCTGGAGAATGGAACCTTCCACTCACCCGAAAACCAAGCATAGACAATGTGCTTCAATCCTTCACTCTTCTGCAGAACCAGAGAGACGTGTTTCCAGAAACAGCTTCAACCTTTCCCTGGCTGTTGAGGCTATCAGCAATGACACAAAGGATAGTGGTGTCTGTCTGCTACTGAATTCCCGCGCACTGGAAGCTGAACCAACTGCTCAAACAATCCACAGCATTCTTTTCCAACCTAGAGGCCCACCCAAAGCCACTATCACTTAACCTTATTGGACCCCTACAGTCACGAAGTTCACATGAATGTCCCGTTTGTCCATAGAGTTATAAAGCCATTTCCTGATTTGTATGACATTGCTCCAAAGAAATCAAACCTAGAGAGCTCTAATTACAACATTCAGTCCGCTGTCGAGAGTTCACAGTGCCCCGGTTATTAACTGACATATCGTAAAGCTTCTTGTCAGCTTGGAATGCAGAGACAAACCACATTGCCATTGCTCCTAGAAGCCCTCAGGATAAAAGGAGAAAAGAACAATAAGACCCAAGAGTTTCTAGGACTGGAAAAGAGAAAAAAAGATCTTCTTTTGCTTAATTTGAAGCAATGCATTTTATTGTGGTGACAGTAACAGACTCAAGGCTGTCAAAACCCATTGCATCCAGGAGCAATCACTGGAAGCAACCTCTAGTCACTTTGCTAGGCTCTGCTAGATAATTGTGTCACAGATTTGTTCTTGCATCCAGTACATCCCAGGTCACGGTCCCAGATCCCAGGCACAGCAAGCGATTACAATTTCTACTCACTTGTTTTCTATTACTCTCACTTTTATTTTATGTAAAGAAAAAAGCAAGATCCTTCCTTAAGAAGGATAGAACCATTATAGCCTAATGGATTTCTCCCCTTTCTGACATTCTGTCTTCCTAGGAGCTCACATGGAAGGTGATGCCAGTTGTCAGAAAGGCCCCCTGCCTGTATAAATAACAATAAAATAACCACGTTGCTTGGTTTTGCACCTTTTCACAAATGGAAAGAACAAGTGAGATTCATGGGACAATGCCAGGACAGATGTTGCCAGCCAAAGGTGTCCCCACAAAAAGAACCTGTCCAGGAGATGCCCCCTAAAGCCCAGTCACTGCCCCCCAACACCGATGAGCCCATCCAGTCAGGAAGGAAAATCCCAGCTCTTTTTGCACTGCCTAATTTTAGCCACATAAACTAAAGTCAACTCGGCAGTAGGAGCGCGAAGCAGCCCTGCAGCACGGGGTAATTCACAGTAGCATTATCTGCAATTCAGTGGGTTACTGTTAATTTGGTCTGGGCGGGAGGAGGGGGAGTGTTAGCAAAGACAAGAATAAGCAGATGACAAATATGCTTATTAACCACGTTGAATAAAAGATGTATTAAAAAAAAACCTAAGGAGGGAGGGGGGGATGAAAAGCAGGGTGTGAAAGAAGCAGGAGCTGGAACAGCAAAGCTAATGTGAACCATCAAATGCAACCCCTGCTGGGACGATGTGAAAGAAGAAGAGGCAGGCTTTTCCACATTAACTATTTGATCGCTCTACTCCAGATGCATCCATCTAATATCACATGAGGAACAGGATTTCCATTTACCCTGCAGGTAATTCTTACAAGCTGGAGCCCTGAAACAGCACTGACAACAGCGAATAAATTCACTTGGCATTGCAAACCTTCGTTATCTTCACCAAGCATTCATCAGGGCACGCTATGCAGGAGCCACCACAAAACACATAAAGCACCAAAGAGCTCTTAACAACGCTCCAGCTGCCCACTCACAGAGGCTCCGAGGCCATTACTCAGTTTACCTTCATTCCAAGTACTCTTTGGAAGGCACATTCTGTCCCATTTCAGGATTAGTTTCTAGCACCACTGAAGATTTTTGCACAGACCAAACTGAGGAACTTGTCGAGCACGTCTACAAACACTGCCACTTGCTCAATAATCTCTCATGACTAAGTATTCCCCATGACATCAGAAATCCAACCTCCCCCTTCAATTCAACACTTGAACTGGCACCTCTCATTATAAACAACACAGTTGGTCCAGAAATTTCTAAATATTCATGTTTTCTGCAGTATTCATATCTTGTCATCGCTTGCTACCAGGGTGCAGCTTTCTTTCTCAGGAGGAGCACGATGTAATTAAGCATCAGACACTTCTTTGCATGTTCTGGTTCAAATAAAGACAAGCTTGCCATGCATCCTTCTCTCCTCTCTCTCTACCAGGCGAGGCTCTGGGCTTGGTTAATTTTTGATCCAGTTACTGTGTCTTTTTTAGTCTATAACAGGTCACAAATTACAACTGAAAATATAAATATATACAACTGGAAATAGACAGATTTAAAAAGTAGCTCCCAAAAGACTTGCAAACCTACTCTTTTACTAGTTCCATTATTTTTTCATTGGCAAATTATTTTTATATACTTATATAATTTGGAGGAATCAACCACGATAGTAAATTCAGTGGAAATCATTACAAGGGTATAAAGGGAACAATCGCTGAAGTTGGAGAAGCTCTTTGCAGTGACCATCAAAAAGCAATGGACAGGGAAGGGAGGAAGAGCCTCTCTGCCACTTAGTGAAGCAAAAGGGAAGAGAAATCCGATAAGGGAGCACGTGTTTGCACTGGGATACTTCTGGAAGGGCAGCCCCCGTGGTTATGTGAGCCTGCAGCAAGCTGGAGTTGTACTCTGGGTCAGAAGTTTTTACCAATCAGAACTGAACCCCCAAATAAAAGCCCCTATTTACAAGCTTCCCAGGGATGTGATTTCAACGTGTTTACAGCCTCCTCCGAAGACGCAGCTCATGTACCTAAATGGAGCTCGGAGCAAGTTTAACTGGTTGCAGTATCAGGGACTGATCCCTCAGTCAAGGTCAAATACAGAGTAACTGGAAGAGGGAAAATTGCACGCAGACCTCAAATCCCAAATCATAGCCTCAACCACAGTCGTTCTCTTCACATCCCAGAGAGAAGTCATTTAAATATTGTAGGGTTTGGATTGAATTGAACTAACAAAATTCTTCCTTTCAGATGATTTTCAAATCTATCTGTTCCTCTTAAATCTTCACAGGATGAATACGTGGTTTTAGCAGCCTAACAGTTGTTGAAACACAACCCTCATCCCAGTTCCCCACAGCAAGAGAGCTGCCAACAAACAGTATTTGCACACTCACTTACTAAGGAATTTCCAAATGCAGCTGCTTCTACAGCTTGTAACTCAGAAATGCAACAGCAGGGTGAGAATAAATAAAGAAATTGTGATCTTGAGGCTCCCTTTTAGGGTTGCTCCTCACAAATTGCTGAGTGACCTCTATAGGAAACACCTCCTTCCAAAATCAGAGAGATCTTAAAAATAGAATGATATAAACCTAGCAGGTTTCCAGAGTATGGGATGGGCTCCATATCTCAGCCATGGCAACTGAGATTGAAAATTCCTGTGAATCACAGAATCACCAGGTTGGAAAAGACCTCTGAGATTGATGGCTGCCCCATCCCTGGAAGTGTTCAAGGCCAGGTTGGATGGGGCTTAGAGCCCCAGATCCAGCGGGAGGTGTCCCTGCAGGGGGGGTGGAACTGGATGGGCTTTGAGGTCCCTTCCAACCTAAACCATTCTATGATCCTCAAGCTTTTCACTCCAATCATGTTTTGTATGGTTTGAATATCCTCCAGATGATTTTCATACTTTATCCTACCAGGGCCACTGAAATAACCAAAAATGATCGTTATTTCCTCAGTTCCTTAAATTTCACATGGAAATAAGCCACAACAGAATCCCAGGGCAAATATTTAGGTCACTCCTTCCTCAAGCACTGTAAATTGCTCTGTATTTGCTCAGCAGCTTGTCTCAACTGATTAAACTCTACAGCAAAAATTGAAGGACGAGCCTCCAGTAGTCTTCTCTGAAAAGTGGGACCCCATAGCACCATCAGCAAAATCCCCAGGAACATCCGCCGACTTGCCCAACCCGCTCATTAAACCTAGAGCTGGTGCTTAATTAATGTAGAGACTGGCATTCCAGTGGCAGGCAATCCAAATGTCCTTTGCAAAAAGGCAGGCAGTAACCAGATGGGAAAACCAGAGCCTACACATCAACCCTTTTCCTGCACGTATAACATACATTTAGAATTCTCTTTTAGCTCTGATGTGGAATGAAGATCTAGAGAACAGTGTGTCCATTCTATATCCCACTGCTCAACATCGGTATTCACAGAATCACAGAATAGTTTGAGTTGGAAGGGATCTCAAAACCCACCCAGACCCACCCCTGCCATGGGCAGGGACACCTCCCACTGGATCAGGGGCTCCAAGCCCCATCCAACCTGGCCTTGAACCCCTCAAGGGATGGAGCAGCCACCCCTGCTCTGGGCAACCTGGGCCAGGGCCTCAGGATAAAGACAGGTACCCACCCACAAACAAGTTTCAGTCTAAGTAACATCTTTCACTTCGAGGTTATTACTATGTTTGGGAAAACAAGCAAAGTTTAATATCTCTAAGGACCTTCTCAGGAGAAGGCTGGATGCAGCGCTCAGAATCGCAGGTTTTCTGGAGAGCAGGCATGACCTCTTCATTTTTTACCCCAGAAGAGGATCATCCCTCTGCCAGTTTTTGCAGGGTGTGTAAGGAGAGGAATTTGCTTTTTTGTATACTCTCGAAGTAAAAGAGGTCAGGAAACAGTGGGAGCTGCCCTGAACTCAGAGAGGGAAAGAAAATATCAGATATTACTACCAAATTGCTCCTTCTTTGAGAATATCACTTATGAATTTGCCTTTTTAACACACTGATTTTTAGGCCAACTAGAATCACAGTGAGAAAATATCTTCCAAAATAGTTTAAACTGGTTATTGACAGGGTACATCAAACAGTCCTGTACCGCGTGTTTGAAGCAAACCTAAGGTCAGTCCCTGTACCGTGGCATGAAGAAGTAAAGGTTCACACCTACAATCATGCTGGCACAGGGGATAGTTCTTTTTTTAGTTCTGCTTCCTCACAGGGTCCACTGTATCAGGGAAAGGATCGCAGGAGGATCACAGGAGGGAAAGGATCCAGGGAGTGCTTACCCAGTACTGCTGCAAGTCCCTCTCCGCAAACCTGCTTTGTACAGGGAAGGTGTATGGGTAGGCAGCCAAAGACCAAGACAGACTGAGTGTTATCCTACTGAGAAAGGACATTTTACACCTTTCCTATATTTTACTGTGAGCAACATGCTCTTGAAGAGATGTTTTGATTCACTTACTACTAGGCTCCCAACTGCAACGCTGGCTTTGTGAGCTAAACTAACAAGGCAGACCAGTTTAAAAGCAACACTGTCTGCATTCACTGTTAAGGCTTTGAACAGAAGAAAAATAAAGCGAAAGAAACCCGTCTTGGAACTCTTGGATAAACAAGGCAAGACTGCATTTGTGAACACTAATGGTGAGAAGTTCAGAAATGGTTTTCCTCTAACTTCACTGGAAGCAGAGCTGGACCTACCCTTAATGATTATGAACAAACAACACATTTTGCTGGGACAAGAAAAACAGATCAGTTTAATCATCGGTCCAGATTCCGAACCCCAACCAAGTGATTAAACAAACAGTAAAACTGATACTAGAGACTGTCAGGAATGCTTTCCTCTGCCTTTTCATTTTTCCAATCCACCTACTCAGCGTATCTCTTCTGAAAACAGTGTGTTCTTTGGAACTGGCATTGTATGTTCTACATCTTGCAAAATTCTTAACAAATAGCTGCACTACGGTGAATTTACATGTGTTTTTCTCATTAGGTACATGCAGAAGGATTTCAAAACGCTGGCTACTGAAGGCCACAGTCCTCCACTACTTATTCAGAGAAGAGGATTCATTTGCAGATCTCACACGCATCCCTTGCAGGACCTATCTTAATTACCACCATCTAATAATACAATTAGAGCACATAAAGTAGACATTCACCAAAAGATAAGGCAGCTGTTTTCTTCATAAATTACAGAGCCAAAGTAAAGATGCCATCCTGGATATCATAATTAGCCATTAAACCGCATCAGGAAAGATTTCTGCTCAGTACAATGCAGTCATTTACAGCCTCAGCTTTAGTAAACTGCAGGGAAACCATTCTGCTACAAGAACGCAGAAAGGAGATAAATAGACATTAACCAGAAAGCACGAGCAAGCTTTTTGGAAACATAACCACAGGACCAAATAACAGCAACCTCCCTCAATTCAGTGCTGTGTCCATTTTTATCAGAGGCCGTCGGCCTCACCTCCATTATTCAGTACAATCAAAGTGTCCAAAGTGTTCAAACAAAGGATCGGCAACCGCACAGCTTGTTCCTTACACAACAGGCTGAGTCCTGCCAGTACAAGGGCAAAGCCACATCTCAAGGACCAAAGGATAAATTAAGCCTGCGTGGAGCAGCCAGCCACTCAAAGGACACCGCCACTTCTTTGAGCCGTCTTCTCAAGCTCTCTTTGGGTGTTTCCGCGTGCAGCGATCACGGAGCTGCTTCCCTTAGTGCTGATGTCAAGGCAAAAGAAACAGAACTTACTCGCTCACCTCAGGGTTATCTGGTGGCTACAGAAAGGACAAGGGCTGATTCCACCTCCAGCGCTCGCGGAATAAATGGTCAAGTCACACAGAAATACCAAGCCACTTTCCTCTTCCCATAGGAAGATGGGAAATAGGAAAAAAAAAAGAAAGAAGAAAATAGGAATAAAACTCTTCATAGATGCTGAATTTACTCAGCAGGTTTAACACTCAGCACTTTGCTTCCTCTCTAATTTCTTTCCAAATAAAATCCAGAAATCTCAGCATTTTAAGAAGCCAAAAAGTCACACAGAATAAACTGCAATAACACATATGTAAAGAGCTGTATTTGATGAGGCAACATCTTTAACCGGAATAATTAGCTGCCGGAGAGGAACTATTCATAAAGGTTTGTGGTGACAGGACAAGGAGAAATGGGTATAAATTGGAGAGAGGTAGATTTAGGCTTGATATAAGGAAGAACTTCTTCCCCATGAGAGTGGTGAGGCCCTGGCCCAGGTTGTCCAGGGAAGCTGTGGTTGCCCCATCCCTGGAGGTGTTCCAGGCCAGATTGGATGGGGCTTTGAGCCCTCGATCCAGTGGGAGGTGTCCCTGCCCATGGCAGGGTGGTGGAACTGGATGAACTTTAAGGTCCCTTCCAACTCTAATGATTCTATGATTTTCCCTCCCATAATGCGAGGTGCATCAAGAGAAGTACGGACCTGCTAAGAAAGGGGAGCAGGATTTCATGTCTTCAGGATACTTTAAATAGGACTGGACTCCCACACTGCTGAACGTTTCAAGGATAATGCTCCTCCCCTTTTACTCATCATAAACATAGGGGAAAAAAAAAGAAAAAGAAAGCCTGGCCTGTGTTGTAGAAGTTTGAAGCAAAAAAGGCTTGCTGCTTTGCAAACACCAGCTGACCTCGCTAAGTTATTTAACAAAAAAGGAGGTGGAATAGAAACTTCAACCGTCTCTGTTTCCAAGAGGATGTGAGCACAGCTCACTGCTCTAATTGCCAGTAATCATCCTACGCATTTACCCTGGAGATGTTAAAATTGGACCGAGTAGCAATAAAGACACTGGACTGGCTATTCAGTTGACAGAAACATTGACAAATTGGGTCCTTGCAAAGAAATTCCACTAGCAAATCTGATCCCTATCAACCACAGGGCACTCAAGACTCCAGCGGGGAGACTACAACATACTGTGAGTTCCTTGAGGTCTTCTGCATTCTCAAGGCAGGTATCAGCTGCACGAAGACACTGATGGACAACCTTTCTCCATGTCTTACATGGGAAAGATGACAGTAACACAGGAAAGGGAATAAGAACTGGCCAGAATTTAAAAGGGAAAAGAAATCATTATTTGAAAGAATTTCACTTAGAGAGGAAGGCAAAAAACCTACTGTCAATCATATCAAACACAACATCAATATCAGCCAAATACACAGGAACTCCAGCTGTCATAGAAAAAAAAAGAGAGAAAGGAAGTAATTTTAATTATCCAGGCATCCAAATTGAAACTTGTCACGATTCCGGAAGATAAAGACCAGAAGAACAGGGAGAGAATTCTAGCAGTGATGTCATGCACAGAAAAATCCCTGTTTATGTGTCATAAGAACTACCTTGTCAACCTTCTCACCTAGCACTGTGGCACAACTGGTGAAATACCTGCTTGGTGTTCCAGAATGCCTCCAGACCACACGCTGTCCTGCTGATACCAAGCTGCAAATTAAAGTCAAATCGCAAATGCGAGCATGAACAAGGCTATTTGTGAAACGCCAGGCTCCTGCTTGAAGGAGAACCCAAGAACCCAAGCGAAGCAAGCCTGCTGTACTCCTCTCAAAAAGACTATGGAAATCTTTACAGGCTTTAACACTATATGCTAATTAATTCCTTAATTCAGAATTTTAATCTATTCCATTGCTGTTTATGGTTGGTTTCAAAGTGCGGCAGATCTCCTCCCGGTGCATCTGGGTCTCCTCCTGCTGCCTGCTCCCTCTCCTGTGGCAGGCTGAAACGGTGATCGTGTTTCAGAAATTCTTATTAAATAAATCCCATTTAATTCAACCTACTTCACAGGCAAATTTTAATTAGAGATAGAGCAAGCCTATAAATAAGCTGCTGAACTCAAATCCTATAGAGATGGTTAATGTTTCCACCAGCTGCACAGGCTGTGTGTGTATTCTTAAGCCAAAAGAAGGCTACCTGAGCACCAGAGAAAAGCAAAACAAAACTGTGCCTACACTATGTGGAGGTGCTCATTAACCGAACAGCAGTAAACTTGTTTTTCTAACTTGTCCTGCTGCAGATCACCAGCCACGGGAAGCAGCCCAAACCTGATGTATCCCTTTCACATGTTTTCATAGCATTAGCTTTTAATAAATATAACACACTCCACCCTAGGAGCCGAGCAGTCCTCGGGTTCCAGCAGAAAAAGCAGTTGTTTAAAATATTTAGATTACATTACAGCTGGGACGTTAAAATAAGCAGAGACTTGTACCTAAGGCAGCTATCAGGATCAGCTTGGCAAAGCATGTGTAAGCTACCCTGGTGTGGTTACAAAGCACGAGCTTTGAGGTCTCTCAGGCTGCTGTTCTTATCCATACTTTTATTATTCGTGCTACAATAGTACTTTCTGATGTCTGCAAACAGAAAAGCACCACGGTGTGAGATGTTGTCTAAACAGCAGTAGTGAGGCACGCAGGTTCCTGGAATTTTATACACCTCAGCTGAGAAAATGGGGAAAAGCCAGGAGAAAAAGGCTATTCTCTTCGGGCAGGGAGCCCTCTGTTAGCTGTTATTCAGCCCTGCACCTCACTGTGCCCAAGGACTTTGCTGAATCCAAGCCTAAATTTGTGGCTGAAGAAAACTTTTTTCAAGTCTCAATCCAGTGTTTTAACGATGCATTTTAACCATTTTCTCCCACTTGGGAACAGCCCTCCAACCTTCTGCAGGTATTAATCAGACCTCCCTTCCAGTCTCAAGACTCTTTCTTCCCCATGAAGGCCTCAATGTGGTCACTGTTGATCCAGATCCTCAGGCCTAGGACCTGCTCTTAGTAATCCCTATTTTCATACCATTATTCCACATTTATTCAATTGCCTCAAACTGAAACTTGGCTTTTACTTTTCAGCTCCTCCACCAACAGCAGGACTTCCACAACGTTTAAGGCATTTAAGTGTGCAACAGACCATGATGAGCGGAATGAAAGCTGGAAAAAAACCACGGCCAACCCTGTGAACTGTAAAGTCAGCATCCCCACACTCGGTTTTATTACCTGTCTCAAAGAACTAATAAAAATCCAAGCATCTTCTCAAATCCATCTACTCAACCACCTGTGGGTTTGTTGAGGAAAGCATTCATTAAAAAGCATTCTCCTCCCACTGTGCTCACCACAAGTTACACATTAGAACCAGTATTGTTCACGTAAACAAACAGTTGAGCTGGAAACGGGCTCAAAATTCAGTGCATTTCAGAGAGAGACTCTCAGGGACTCCACCATGCGTTGGATCTGTCTCAAACTGAGCTCCAGTGCTGCCACATGCCCTGCTACAGCCTCACAAAGCAAAGCTGGTGGCAGCAGCAGCAGAGAAGGGTCAGGAATCCTCGCCACGGGCTGCAACATGCCTTGCATTTATATTCTTGGTCAGCCCGGCCTGTTTACATCGCGGGGAACAGCTGTCCCGGTATGACCTGAAGCCAACTTTGACTATTGCACAACCATTCCTTTCTCGCCTGCAGACAGGCAAACCTGGCCAAGAAGGATATAGCATAAAAAAAAAACCTTTAAAAGAAACTCATGTGTTGCTCCATCTGTTCAAGCACGCTCGCTGTCCAAAAGATATTGGCAGGAAACGTGCCATAGGCATCTCTGTATAGGAAATTACGTGACTGCGTTAGCAGTTGAACCCCAGCCCTTTCAAACCTTGTGTCCAAGTGAGCTGCTGTCTTTTTTCAGTCTAATCTGTGAATATTGATTAACTGAGGAAGCAGGTTGAGATAACGGAGAAAATACAGAGGGTTAACACTGAAAGGACACAAATCTTCAGAAAACCTGCTTCGGTTCTACCCTCATGGAACTACTTCATAACTCATTCATCCCTCCTAAAAATACCATGTTCTCTCAGTAACATTAAGGCTAAAAGAAATTAAACAAGGAGGAGATTGAGATACACATGGCAAAATAAGCAATCCGAGGGAGATTCTACCTGGTTCCTTTGTAAAGATCATCTTGCCTGTATTTCAAGGCCAAAAGTCCCATGGCCTGCCTGTTCTTACCTGCTGATCTACCTGCCCCCTGGAAATCCCCTTGAATTCTGACTGCTCTCTAGACCCTCACATCCAGCCGACTTTTAAGCCTCACAGCCTGCTTAGTAATTCTGAAACTTTCCATTTATTCACACAAAATATTTGCCAGATTTGACCACAGTCTTTGCCCCAGCATCCCCTTGCCTTGTTCTGATCCACACAGATTCGTTCTGTGGGCATCAATTCTTGTCACAGAGCTGCAAAGATCATTTTCCTACCCTGTTATTTTTTAGCATATGCCCCCTCTGCACATTCATCTACCAACTCCATGTTTTCTAATGCAGAAATAAACCACTTGCTTTCATTTTATTCCGTGTCAAAAAACACAAGCTCCTACCTTCAACTGCCCTACATCAGCCTCTGTCACCTGCTTGTTCAGTTTTCAAACAAGAATGGAGGTGGGCATCCTTTCATGCTGCTCTTTAGTCTTGAGAGGATCTCCTTAAAAACAGCAGCAAAAATACCTCGTTAAAATCTTCATTGTGATACCAACCAAAACAAATCTCCATCCCAAAACTCTTGCTGCTGCTGCACAGCAGAGCAGCGTCCACTTCAAAGGCAGAATCCTACCTGCAAGGCACTTTTGGCCAAGTACGCTGCCTTATCCGAGTGAGAACAGGTGGAAATAAGGCTTCTAGGAATTTGTTCCCTTGCTTGCTGGATTTTTCCAACAGCTTTCACAGTTACACTCAATGAACACAGAATTCTGCAAACACAAACGCAAATCAGCTTTCTGATTTCCAAATGACGTATGTCCAGCGTCCAAACAGCACATAGAGCATCGATTGTCTAAGCCTCACTGATAAACAGGCAACTCCTACTTTCACTTGTCCCCATGACAAGTATTTTGAGGGTGTTATGTTTAATATCTTGTCTCTAAAAGCTTTGAAATTATTCTGCATCCCCACGTTTGTTAATCAGGACTCCCGATAGGGCAAGGGTAAAAGCAGAGATGGCATGCTGCCTCCATGAGAAAAGACACAAGACAGTGTTCCTCTTCTATCAAAAACTGCCCCATTCGGCTCATAATCCTAATCTCAGAGTGGATTCCTACTGCTTTAATCACAACTGCTTCCTAGTTTTCAACACACCAAGTATCGAGAAAATCCACTTCTGCGCAAGAAACAGCTGCGCCTAAAAGTGGCGTTTGAAAGGAAGCTCTGCTGATACTGAAGGAATGCCTACAAAGCCACTCCTCAAAGTACTCCCTGAAGAAGTGTAATCAAGAGAGTATTAGTTCACACAATGGAAAGAATGAGGAGTTGAACCTCACCCAGGCGGATGGCAGAACAGACGTACCCTGGTATGCGATGGATAAAGATTGCGGAGCGTGTGATGGGCTCGCTCTGCCTATCCCGCAGTCCTGACAGACACTGTCAGCTCCTGCCCGGTGACGTGCTGACTGCACACTGCGCAGGAGAGAGGATATTTATCAGTCCGAGTTTTTGTACAGAGCATGTATTTAAGATGGTACAGTTCCTCCTCTGAACCTCCTCTGCTATAATCAAGGTGCAGCAGAGCATCCTGGACTGACCAGAGGTGAGACAGCAACGTGGAACCTCAGAGCAGGTCACTGCAGAGCAAATTCAGTCACTTATGGGAATGTGTAGGATCAGATATTTTTGTATTTCTGGAAGTTAATGATAGTGTTTTACAATAAAAGTTCTGGAAATACCAAGATGGGTAGGAATTCATTTTATAGGAACGGTCATACAGAGTCACTATGGATCCTAATGATTCAACATCACTTATCCAGCTGTCAGAGTTCCAGTCACGACAGCCAGGCATCACGAATTATAGCTTTATTTTTAGACATATTCATTATTTGCCATTTTTCAGCCATCGAAGAATCAACAAAATCGTATCATACGTTATCGTGAGGAAGAGTGCAGCTGTAACCTTAGAATCAACCATTTCAGCAATCGGAAGAGACCTCTGAGCTCTTCCCCTGCGAGGAAAGAATCGGTTGCTGTAAGCAGCAAAGCAAGCTGGTAACACAGCTCCTTGTCTGTAAAACACATCACAGACACCACCTATCCATAATTTTATTGCTGGTGGATACCATCACATTAATGAGTTTGATCCTGTAACTGCCCTGCTTCATTTCCCAACTGGAATAAAAATAGAAGGTACAATACACTTCCAAGGGTTGAGTCTTAAACACAGGTAAACATCCTACATCTTACAAACATCATCGTATCTACAGATGGAGGCAGCAGGGAAGCCTGGGCTTGCGGAACAAAGACAGGTCCATCCCACCGATAGCTGATGCTGAAGCCACCCCTGAGAACCAGACAGAACAGGAGAACGAGGTTCTCTGTCAAAGTCAGGCTGTCCTGAAAATCAAGAGGAAGGTTCTGCAGTGTATCTGTTTTCCACACATTTACTGATAGCGTAACATTAAGATTGAAAGGCAGAGTAGTAAACTAAACTGTAACCGAAGTTCAGAAGGAAATTCATCACTCCTGCATGGTTCTTCTGCACCTTCTGAGCAGCAAAGCTGAAAGCAGGCTGGGAACTCAGCACAGGTGCAGAGAACACAGAACTGCTTCACTCCCTAACAGAGCTTGACACGGCTCCACATCCTCAGCCCAACTCCATTCCCATCCTCGGCAGCTCTGCCTTTTAGGGTTGGAAACAATTCGACACATCCCCTTTTTCTGAACACAATTATTCATTACATTATTTCAGGATCCAGGAAAGGCTGTGCCTTAATTACAACAACATGTGCTGCACTGCAAACCCAGTTCCCGACTGCTGCTCATGGAGGCTTCACTCCTTCCTTCCTTAACACAAGTACTTTCCACTCCACGCTGGGATTTACAACCCACCTGGCCAAATCCCAGAACCGCAGAACACTGCACCTGGAACAGGAACGTTGCTGCAGTTGAAGCCTAAGGACCACGTACAGAACACGCAGAGCACAATTTCTTTGGAGGACGTTTTCAGGCACATGTGGCAGAAATTAGATACAGGATTTTGTTATGGTTAGTGGCAACCACATCTCTAATTACCAACTACCACCAACAGTTTGAAAAAGCCAGTGTAAAGACAAGATGATGACAAAAAGGCCCATATTTACAATTAACACTTGCTAAGACAGCCAAGATTCAGATGAACGTTCTTCTAATTCCCTCTTTTTCACAAGTGTTTAGGATTCAGAATGAACAAAAATTTAGACAGCAAACAAAAATCAGGTTATTACCTTGCCAGGGCCACTGCCTACAGAGTGAGTTCCAGCCCGTAACACGACAATGGGCTGCCACCCTAACACATGCAGAAGTCACACTTGAGACTTGTTTAAATGAGACAGAATGTACAGGTCTTAATCCTCACCGTCCACTTGCAGCCCTTCATCTTCCATCCTCCTTGTTTCCAAGACAATTTTTGCCCTCATTTTGGGACTAACAAGAGAATCTACTGCAGGGTTTTGGTTACCAACTCTGTCACTTGGTCAAAGACCAAGAAGAGTCTGAACGTGTTTAAGACCTTCCCTGCTGGTTCAGTGCAACTCAGCACCACTGAGGTTTCCTGACACTAGGATTCCCAGCTGGGTTCCCCAGCTTTCCTGGAGCCCCTTTCGGCACTGGAAGCTGCTCTAAGTTCTCCCCAGAGCCTTCTCTTCTCCAGGCTCAACAACCCCAACTCTCTCAGCCTGTCCTCGTACAGGAGGGTCTCCAGCTCTCAGATCATCTCTGTGGCCTCCTCTGGACTCGCTCCAACACATCCATGTCCTTCCTGTGCTGAGGATTCCAGAACTCAACGCAGGGCTGCAGGTGAGGTCTCAGGAGTGTGGAATGGAGAGGCAGAATCTCCTCCCACACGCTGCTGGTCGCATTAATTTATAACTATAGGGGACGTGTCTCTATCACTTGTGGGTGAAGGAGAAAAATCTATGAATGGACAATTTCAAAGACCTTATTTTGCAAACAAACTTTATGGTTTGTAGAGTTGTTTGCCAAAAAAATGTTTTCACAGTCCATAGAAACACAAAGCCAATGTGTGAGGGCTCCTGCAGTAACACGCCAACACCAACAGCTCCCACAGAAGAAACACACACCAACAAACAACATCCACATTCCACCATGGATAAAACCATAATTAACATTAAAGGCTTTGGGTCTCACGGAGAGGGAAGAGGCTGCACAATACGTAAAAAGGATGTTGAGGATGATATTTTTCAGCAAACACGGAATTCACACCTCAGCCACGGCACTTAGAATCAAGTCCATAGTAGTTTCCCACAAACCTGCTCTCTTTTTTTTACTCGCAAGGCATTTAAATATGCAAAATTGTCTTGCCAGTGACAGATGTGAGTACAAAGAGAAGTGATTTGCTACAAAAGGATTAATAGATTTTCAAAGTTACTGCCTGGCAAACTGTCAAACGGATTTTATTGGTTTATTTTATTAGGGTTGTAGATAAGGCCGGTGGCACGCAACCCACATTTGTGTGCGGAGATCAGAGCAATGTCAGAAATCTCCTGCTCTGGTCAAACATCTGGCCTGTACGATCACAAAGGTCATTTGGCAGCGGGGCCCTCATCGTCCCCAGCTCTCCCAGTAAGCAGGATGCACTGGGAATGGGGAGCAAGGATTGCAGATGTGACCGTTTCACGGAAACCAAACCACAGAGGCGGCTCAAACATTGGCACTGGGAGCCCAAACGGCGGCACAGGGAACCAGAACCAGCACGGGGAGCCCGAAGGCCGGCACAGGCAGCTCAAACACTGGCACCAGGAGCTATAAAGCCAGCGCAGGGAACCAAAATGATGTCACTAGAATCAAAATGCTGGACTAGGAAACCAAAATGCTGGCACAGGGAGCCCAAACACAGGGCAGAGGGAGCTCAGACACTGGCACTGGGAGCTCAAATGCCAGCACAGGGAACCAAAATGCTGGCACGGGGAGCCCAAACAGTGGCACAGGGAACCAGAACCAGCATGAGGAGCCCAAAGACCAGAATAGGGAACCAAAATGCTGGAATAGGAATCAAAATGATGGCACTAGGAATCAAAACAGTGGACTAGGGAACTGAATCGTTGGTACAGGGAGCCCAAACACGGGGCAGAGGCAGCTCTGACACTGGCACTGGGAGCTCAAAAGCCAGAGCAGGGAACCAAAATGCTGACACAGGCAGTCCAAACAGTGGCACAGGGAACCAGAACCGGCACAGGGAACCAGAACCAGCACAGGGAGCCCAAAGACTGGCACTAGGAGGTCAAAAGCCAGTCCAGGGAACCCAAAAGCTGGCACAAGGAACCAAAGCGCCAGCACTGGGAACCAGAATCAGCCCAGGGAGCCCAAAGGCCAGCACAGGGAACCAAAATGCTGGAATAGGGAACCAAAACACAGGGCAGAGGCAGCTCAAACACGAGCCCTGGGAGCTTGAAAGCCGGCACAGGGAGCCCAAACTGCAGCACACGGAACCAAAACGCTGGAATAGGGCACAAAAACGCTGGAATAGGGAACCAAAACACAGGGCAGAGGCAGCTCAAGCAGTGGGAGCTCAAGAGGCAGCCCAGGGAACCGAAATGCTGTCACAGGGAGCCTAAAGAGCAGCACAGGGAACCAGAACCAGCATGAGGAGCCCAAATGCTGCAACAGGGAACCAAAAAGGCGGCCCTGGGAACCAAAACCCAGGGCAGAGACAGGTCGAACACCGGCACCGGGAGCTCTGAAGGCAGCCCAGGGAGCCAAAACGCTGGCAGAGGGCACCAGAAGGGGCACGGGGAGCCGAATGCCCGGTGGGAGGCAGGTGGAAGGCCGGCACACGGAGCCCAAACCCGTCCCCAGGCCTCCTCCTTCCCCCCACCCCTCAGGCCGCCATGTTCGCGTGGATCCGGATCGCGGCGATTCGGATCGCGTCGCTCCGGCTCGGTCGCCCCGCGGGCAGGGACCGGCCCCGCTCACCCGAAATCCTGGTCCATGGACTTGAAGAAGAACTTGTAGCCGTGCGCGGGGCGGTTGCTGAGCACATTCTTGAAGTCGCCCAGGGTGACTTTCTCGGGCGGGACGGGCAGTTTCACCAAGTAGGGGGTCTCCTCCTCATCGATGTGATAGATGATCTTGGTCTCCGCCATTGGGGAGGGGGGGGGAGACGGGTCTCCTCCTCCTCCTCCTCTCCCTCCTCCCCTCGCTCCTGCTCCTCCTGCTGCTGCTCCAGCTCCTGCTCCCTGCTCCTCCTCCCGCTGCTCCCTGCTCCTCCTTCAGCTCCTGCTCCTCCTCCTCGCGTTGTAGCTCCTCTTCCAGCTCCCTCTTCTTCCTCCTGCTCGTCCTCCTCCTCGTCCTCCTCCTCCTGGCTGCTCCTGCTTCAGCTCCAGCTCCCTGTTCCTCTTCCTCCTCCTGCAGCTGCTCCGGCTGCTCCTTCTCGCTCCTGCTCCCTGTTCTTCCTCCTCCTCGTCCTGCTGCTCTTACTTCAGCTCCTCTTCTTCCTCCTTCTCTAGCTCTAGCTCTTCTTCCTCCTCCTGCTTTAGCTCCAGCTCCTCTTCCTCCTCTTCCTGCTCCTCTTCCTCCTGCAGCACCAGCTCTTCCCTCTCCTGCTCTAGCACCAGCTCCTCTTCTCCCTCTTCCTGCTTCAGCTCCTCTTCCTCCTCCAGCACCAGTTCCTTTTCCTCCTCCTGCTTCAGCTCCTGCTCCCTGTTCCTCTTCCTCCTCCTGCAGCTGCTCCGGCTGCTCCCTCTCGCTCCTGCTCCCTGTTCTTCCTCCTCCTCCTCCTGCTGCTCTTACTTCAGCTCCTCTTCTTCCTCCTTCTCTACCTCTAGCTCTTCTTCCTCCTCCTGCTTTAGCTCCAGCTCCTCTTCCTCCTCCAGCGCCAGCTCTTCCCTCTCCTGCTCTAGCACCAGCTCTTCTTCCTCCTCCAGCACCAGTTCCTTTTCCTCCTCCTATTTCAGCTCCAGCTCCCTGCTCCACCTCCTGCCGCAGCTCCTATTCCAGCTCCAGCTCCTCCTGGCGGTGCCGGCTCCCCCCCGAGCTGCCCCCAAGATCTCATCTCCATCTCCCCTTTTCCAGCTTAAAACGTTCCCCCATCATCCTATCCCTGCCCTCTCTGATCAAGAGACTAAGGTCTCGTCTCAATCTGTCCTCTTTCAGCTTAAAACTAATGAGTGACATGAGACAATTCTTTAAGAGAGATTTATAGACGATGAAACAGAATTGCAGTGTAGCTGCAAGGGTGGGAATGAGTCCAAATGTGTAAAAGTTCACTCCTCCAGTGCCTGCCCACCCTCATCGTGAAGAATTTCTGCCTAAGACCCAGTCTAAATATTCCCACTCCCAATTTAAAGCCATTCTCCTTGTCCCATCTCTTCACTCCCTGATCAAGAACCCCTCCCCAGCTTTCCTGGAGCCCCTTTCCCTACTAGAAGCTGCTCTAAGGTCTCCCCAGAGCCTTCTCCAGGCTGAACAGCCCCAACTCTCTCAGCCTGCCCTTAGAGTGAAGGTGCTCCAGCCCTCACATCGTCTCCACGGCAGGTTGGTAACTATTCAGCATCAAACAGGACAATATCCAGGAAAAAGAGGAATAAATTCCATGGTGGACAACTCTGAAAACAAGATCTGCTTTCCCTCTGCACAATGTGATTGTGTAGTGACAGGACGAAGAGGAATGGCTTTAAATTGGAAGAGGGAAGATAGATGAGATATTGGGGAAAAAAAATCTTCTCGATGAGGGTGGGAGGCCCTGGCCCAGGTTGCCCAGAGCAGTGGTGGCTGCCCCATCCCTGGAGGGGTTCAAGGCTGGGTTGGATGGGGCTTGGAGCTCCTGATCCAGTGGGAGGCATCCCTGCCCATGGCAAGGGTGGAGCTGGATGATCTTTGAGGTCCCTTCCAACCTAAACCATTCTGTAACTACTGCTATTTTTCATTTTCCAACTTGTGACTGTTTAATCATTCCCAGATCCCACCAGAAACACTACCACCTCAACTCCGCAAAACCACTTCCAGAGCCAAATTCTCCCACGCAGAGCCAGATCCGGGTACCTCTCTACCAGTGGCACGGCTAATCCACACCTCAACAAGTTTTAACAATACTGAGAAACTAAAACATCATCTTCTCTCTGCTGTCATTTCTGGTAGAGTGAAGCAATTACAAGATCACATTCACTGGGGTTGTCAAGCTCCAGAGATTTGCTTACCTGCTGACATTCACACCACTCATCACTGCTGAACTGGAATGTCTGTATGATTATTTAAAAAAGGTGAGATAAACAACAAAGTAAAGGTATGGCCTTAGTCTTCATCACATAACTAGGGGTTTGGTAGGAGTTTAAGTCAGGAATGACCAACTTAGTACACTCCAAGAGTTGTAGCCACCAATGGCTGGTCATTCCTTGCTCTTTCAATTTTAGAATTTGATAGAGTAAGGCATAAAGTACATAAAGTTTCTGTAAAACTATGCATTCAATGTTGTCCTGTTTGTGTGTGCAGACATATGCTATCATACCGTAAGCACCTGAGAGTGTGGGAAGCATCTCTTGTCATGGAAAGGATGCCATGAATCCATCAGTTCTACCACGCACAAGAATCTCTGAGTGAGAATGGGGAAGGCTTCCTTTGGCAGGACTGTAGTGTTACTCTGGTAAAAACTATATTTTCTGAGATCCTGAGCTTTTGCAGTATGAAACTCAGGCAAAATATTAACATTCAACCCTTTGGTCATTTTGGTTCATACTTAATGACCTCCTGAATTCCTCGGAGACCCAGGTGGTATCCACACAAAGCCTCGATCTGCAGAGAGCTCTGTTCGTGCTCGATTAGCTTTGCTTTGACTTTTGACAACTGGAAAGATAATGAGTTGTGTAATTGTCAGATGACTACCTTGGAACAGGCATGGTAAGACTGGATCTATGACTCACACAAAGCTTTCTGTGTCTCTATAAAGCACAGAAGAGAGGAGATAACCCACTTTCATGTTACAGTCAAACCACAAGCTAATCCAATTAGAGAGCGGACACAGGAATGCAGAATATACCACCTTAGCAAACCACTGGTCCATCAGGGCTAATATCTTGCTTCGTGCAGAGTTCAGGCCTTAACACTTCAGTAGAAAATAAATATAAGGCATAAAATCTCTTGCTATTAGTGCTGTGCCCTCCGTGATGGAGCGAATAGTCTTGCCGGCCCCTGCAGGGAGCAGCTCGTGTCCTGAGGCATGAAAGCTGTTCACCCTTTATCTTCATTTATATGGCAGTGCACTTCATTACCACGCAGAGAATAACCAAGCCCTTTTAAAAATCCATCCTTTGAATGATAGTGACCGTGGCTGCTTGTCTCAGGGAATTCAAAAAGCTCATCACACTCTGGGTGCTTTGCAAATAAGTGTTTGTTTAAAGAGAGATGGCAAAAAGAAAACCAAAGCAGTGAGCACTCCAACACTTAAGGCTGCGACTTGGGACCCGCTCTGAGATTTCATGGTGGATTTTTATCCACCTGCAAGAATGTGTTTGTGAAGGAACAAAACCATCGTTTGGGTGGAGGATTGTTTCTTCTCAAGTCTCAGCCGCTGGCAGTTCTGCCACTCATATCCACGAAATCAGGTTTGACTATTAATATTCTCATGTGGATACTCAGCTCGGGGCGATGAAGACTTCTGTTTTCCTTAGTTGCAGCAGCCCAGCAGGATCAGTGTGGTTGGCATCACTGCAAGCTTCCCACCACTGCCTGCCAGCCCTCCATTCCACTTGTAGGACTGATGGTACCTACCCAGAGGCCAGTAGCACGGATCTGCTAGGAACTAAACTGACAACAGCAGCAACCCAGGGAAGATTCCTTCCAGATTGGCATCGTAGTATTGACCTAGAGATAGAAAATCTGGGTTGCCGAAGCACTGGCATCAGTAGGACTAATCCTTACACTCCTTCACTGAAGTATTTTTCTCCAAAATCACTATTGTTTAAAAATAAAAGGAGAAACAGATTTTGCACTTTTATCACTAAAGGAATGTGGCAGAAGCTGGTGTCTGATCAATCACACCAGGACTGTGAGCCAAACTATTCCTTCTCTTCAAAGATCTTAAGTTTTCCTCATGCTAAGCGCTATGTGAAGACTTTCAGCACATTAAAAAAGACAAGTTAAGCAGCTACTATTCCTCTCTGGGGCAGAGATTCCATTTCATTCTACCAATCCACACAGGCAAGATTAGCATCAACTCGGAATAAGAACTGAAACGGGAATGCTCCTAAAAGAGAAAGAGAAGCAGAGAGATATGACTGCAACCATACATCTTAAAATTAAGACGCTGTAGGCTGGCTCCAAGCTGGTATGTGTCAGCAGGATGCAATCCGAGTCTGTTTACACTGCTTATTATTCTGATCCAAAAGATATGCAAGCTTTTTTTTTCCTCCTTCTATTCTTCCTCTCTCTGCAGCAGATCCTGGGCACAGTCAGATCATAGAAGAACTCGGTCGCAAAAGAAAATAAAGGCATCAGGCGCTAGAGGGAAGCAGAAGACTTTCAGGAATCTGCTCCCAGCCTCAGGAACCAGGCTACCCAGGGATTTCATTGCCACTGGATTCACATACAAATAAACCTGGGGGAAATGACAGAGGGTATTTGCAGTGACATTTCCAAACACCCTTTTAATTGAGGAATGTGTGTTATGGAGGGATATTGCCCCGCAGGTCTGTGGGAATGAGGCACTGGGGACTCGGGCTGGGAGGGAAAAAGAAAGACTAAAGGACAATATTCACACTGGTGCTCCACAGGGGCTGCTGAAAAGAAATTAGAAGAATGTGATGGAAAACATTAACCAACATTGTTAGCAGATGCACATAGCTTACGGGATTTATAGAAATGCAGAGTGTCTCCTCCAATTTCAGTCTCTTTTTCATCTAACTAACTTGAGCCTGTTGATGGCCGCTACTGCTGCTGAAAACCCAATGCATCTCAGTTCTGTTACAGTGTGATCCTGTACTGGTGGAAGAATTACTGCACCAAACAGTGTTTCTGGCCTTTTAAAGTCTCTCAGCAACAGCAAATCTCAAGTGAACATCGGATACTCGTACAGAATGGCATCAACATCCCTACCCCTGCTGCTGCACAAGCAACCATCACAGGGCGATTCACCCCCGTAAAGAGGAATGGATGGAGTGGCAGGAGACTGGCTGCAGTGTTATGATTTATAACAGAGAAGATTTCATCAGAGCTAGACAAGCGGCTCGATAAACTTAGTTTGCTAAATGCATATCTTTGCTACTTATTAGTTCCATATCCTGCTTTGATCCTTCAACTTCTTGCACCTGCACTGTCCATCCAAGCAGCAACACAAGCTGTCCCAGTGTCCCTGGAAGAACTCTGTCACACCAGCTGGGATACTACTCAGCGGGTGGAAGCCCTCCAAGAGCAGGATGTGCAGCAGGGACTTTGCAAGGTGTTAGTTCTGCAAAGGAAAAAGGAATTTGGCTGGGAGCGAAGCATAAAACTGTGCAGTTAACTATTCCAGCAGGATATGCTATCTTCCCTTCTGGACCAGCAGAATTATGTACTATGAAGGAGCTGCCAGCCTTCATCTCTGATAGATGGTTTGAACTCCATCTACAGCCACAGATCTGTTCATTAATCAGCAATTTTGGAGAGCGGGGCCCGTGACCAATTTAAATGATGATGTCCCATGTGGAAATCATCTTGCAATCACTGGAATAACTTCTTACATTCAATCTGTACTTTGTCGGGCGCTTCCGGATGCTCTGAGATTAAACACACGGCACAGCTATGGGAGGAATTAGCTAATGCTGGCTAACAGCTTAGATAACATCTCCAAAGAGCAGGAAATAACATCAACCTTAACTTGGAACTCCATCCTATTCTCCTTTATTTCTTAAATGCTAGGAGAGTTGCACAACAGCGATAAATGGTGAAAGTAACAATAATAATGAAAATTAATTCTTGTACAACAAACTAAAAAGGCCAAGCTTTATGGAACAAGTCGTCCTTTCAGCTTTGAGAGGGAGCAGAGTGTGCAGAGCTGAAAGGGGTAGGGGGGTCTAGTTCCAGTCTCAGTTTCAACCCCTTTTGAGGTCACTGCACAGAAAGGGTCATTGGGCACTGGATCAGGCTGCCCAGGGAGGGGGTTGAGTCACCTTCCCTGGAGGGGTTTAAGGGACGGGTGGATGAGGCGCTGAGGGACATGGTTTAGTGTTTGATAGGAATGGTTGGACTTGATGATCTGATGAGTCTTTTCCAACCTGGTGATTCTATAATCCTATAATTCTTTCCAGTCCACACATGACCCTAAAAGAGACTTTCAATTCTCTGCCCTCACTGAGCTACAGCACTCACTGAGAGGAAATTGGTATAAAAGTATCAGGGGTTATAATTATTTTAACTAACTGAACATAAACCACACTTCTTGGGAAACCAAGGAGACTATAAGCGAGGTGAAGCCTACCCAGAGCCTACAAAATGACAGGTAACGAAGTCTATCAAGGTGCAGCACGACAGCAGCACAGTGAAAGCACAATTTGAATAACTGGGGTGAAGCAGATGGACCAAAGTGCTTCATACCTTAACATAATGCCGTGAGAGGCAAGTTACCATCCCGTATTGGGAAGAGAAAGCCAGATGGTTGAACTGGATGGTCTTACACGTCTTTTCCAATCTTAGTGGTTCTAGGAGAGGAGAGACTAAAAACCAACCAGTCTGCTATTGCACTGAGTCTGTGCAGAGTGAATGGACAGCAGGGGTCCCACCCCGCCCTGAGTGGTTACTGCTGGTCACCTCCCAATTTTCATGTGCAAGATCAGCTCTGTAGACTTCACACCAACATCAAGGACTGACAGAAAACAAAGTGCACATGTAAAGGACCTAAATGGCTTCTCAGAATCACAGAACAACCAGGTTGGAAGAGACCCACCAGATCATCAAGTCCAACCATTCCTATTCTCGCCAGTATTTAAGGGCAAATAGCCTTGATAATTCCTCTGTATTAAAAAAAAACAACAAACAAACCTCTTCAGTTTAGCATTTAGTTTTCTTTCTCTCTGTTTTCAGCAGTTTGAAAACATAGCTGGTTGTCCAGGAGGCTTGCCTGGATCCCTGCCAGCCAGAATTTTAACATTCAAAATCACACGCTGGATGTGGCTGGCTGCTTTTGACCTGATCAGCAGTCCCATCACACAACATACGCCTCTCCCGGCCACGATCTCCACTGGGGCTCCCACCCTGAGCACTCTAGGGTTATACTGGCGCGTCTGACCATTACCCAGATCCAAACCAGTGATCAAAGCATGGATGAGGAACTCATAAAGCTGTCCCTAGCGCTTGTTTCAGAGGACATATTAATTTTTTTTTTTTTTTTTTTTTACCTTAAGCTATTTTGCAGCCCAGAAGTCAAATAAAATATTTAAGTGCCTCTGGAGTTTATGAGTAACCCCACTTTGAGCTGGTGTCTGTATGAGCTGTGCTAAGCAATTTGAACTGGCAAGGGAAGACCTCCAGCCCTTGACTCACAAACATGAAAGGGAGGGAGAAAGACATTAATGACAATTACTTGAGACTGTGCCACCCTGATGGAATAACCAGTGCAGCCGTATCCACCTGCAGGAATGTGGCTCGGGTTTCAATCGGGTCTGGCCAAAGGCAGCCTCGAATGACTGTCTGCTCTGGGGGAAGGGCAGGCAAGGGGGACCTGTGCCCAACCTCAGCCCCTCCTCGCCACTCACAGGTCATAGAACAATCTCAGAATTCTCCACCCGGGGGAAGAAATCCATGCTGAGACACCAGTTGCAAGCAGAGCCCTACTTCAAGGCCAAACCCACACCGTCGTTCTCATGTCCTCCCTCGCGGCAGTCCCGCACAAGCTCATCCTCACGATTCCACCACCTGTAATTCCACTACCTGACCCAGGTGGTTCCATCCAGTGACCAAGCCCATGCACAATCGTCCCTCTGCCGTTCTCTTCAGACCAAAACACAGGCTGGCAATCCTGGGCCAACTTCACCTCACACGACAAGAACACAAGCCACTGTCATCACGTTCACAACAGTAGGAAAGACCTCGTGCCCCAAGGACTGCAGGTGTGCCCGGTTTGGGAATGGTGCCGTAGAGCATCCCAGAAGTCAGTGGAGCTGTGTAGAACTGTTAATGTTCTCCAGCTTTCCTGATGATTTAACTCACTTGGATCTCAACACTGAATTACTGACTTCCAATTCCCGGATATCCCCACACTGTCCTTCAGCTCACAGCCGCACTACCTCAGGTATCTACTCCCCAAAACACTGCCAAAATCTACAAGAATGGACTCCTCTCCCTCTTTTACTTCCCTCCCAAGACTCTGGCTCATGGAAATTCCTGACAGGTTATGTGGAGTGTGTTGCTACTCCTGTTCCTCACGGTCTGGCTCATGCGAAGCTGTTCCTTTTAGCGATCTATCTCCCTACGCTGTGATCGTACCTCTGCTTTGACGTGCACACAAGCTCTGCGTGGCCTGGATCCACCCAAGGACTGCAGGAAAATCACATTCCAGATTCCACAGAGCAGTTTAGCCCTCTCCATAATATTCTGGTCCTGATCTAACTGAGACTGGTCTTACAGCACTGTAACTCCATCAACTTCAGCTGGAAGAGTCTGCTCATGCCAAATTTGATTTGGGCTGCACTGAAACACAAACAAAGCGATAAACAAGCTTAGAGAGAAATACAGAATTTGGCTTCCAGAGCTGTTTGGAGCTGATCCCAACTCTACCCTAGGTAATTTATGTGCCTCCCTTTCCCCCAGAAAATCAAGATATTGACATTTTGCATTAAAAAAGGTACAAACATTGTCATTTGTGCAGGGCTGTACTCTCTGTACTTCACTTGGACTATGTAGAGTGCTGTGTGACAATACTGCTCCTCCTGATTTATGGCAGCCTAGGAGAGATTGCAGCCAGGCTTTGCTATTATTTTCCTGATGAATATGCTGCATGGAAAAATGTCTGATATAACCATGGCTCAAGATCAGTGATGCAGGTTGGTTTATTTAAAGCAGTAACATCAAAGCAAAAGGTCTGCTGATTCAGCTCATAAAAATCATTGATGCATAAACCCAACAATAATATCAAGAAAGAAAAGGGGAATGGAGGACTGGGAGAGCAGAAGAAGAAAAGGCAACCCAAACCCATCGTAAGTGCACACAGGAGATGGGGTAACTCTTTCACGAAGCAACTGCAAATCCCCTTGTGCTTAGTGGGGAGAAAGTCTACATGAAAAAATGTATCGTAACTGGAGGGACAAGATATTATGGAAAGGCATCTTTTTTCCATCCCTCTATCTTTGATTGAAGCTTCTGGTCCAGCCAGCAGCTTGGGAGCGTCTTCATTTACAATATTCCTTCCTGAAATCTGAAAGCAAATTGAAATGGAGGTCAGAGAAGGGAGATTTCGAGCCATCCAGACAGGCCCAGTGTAGTATGGGCTGAGCTCCACAGTCAGCAGCAACTGTTTGCAGTCAACGGCATCCCCAGTGCCCTCTCCATAAAGCCCCCAGTGAGATGTAAAGCGTGTAATCATTACACATTTGTCTCTGCAGAACATTGACAAATATATCATAAGAACTCCACCTGGAACAGCAATTAAGGCATCTCAGGAACTCTCCAGACAATTCCTTTCTTGATATAATTTCAGTCACGTTTACTACATTCTGGAACTCATGGAACCCAACAACTTCTTATAAGCACTGCTTGAGATAAGTGTGGCTCTACAAACTGAGGCGTAATACTCAGGATTAATACTGGATAAACAAAAAGGGAGGGAGAGTTGTTTGCTTTTATTGGATGAAGTAAGTGCCTGCCCATTACCCATAAATTAATTCAGCTCAAAACACTCTCTTCTGCACAGTGTTTTCTTCTCAAACACCACGCCAGGACATTTTTGAGACACATCTCCCTCTGAGGTTACAGTACAGAACGCATGATTCCAGCTCTGCGAGGCATTCTTTTTCCAATAAAGAAAAATTATATTTGTGCCATGCCAGAAGTTTTTAAAAACCTAATCACTACTTGCATCTTGTGGCTGCGTGATGAAAGGATGCGAAGGGAACTGGCTTCTCATTCCCGCTGTCAGTCGTTCATGATGTTTAACATTCCTCACTCGGCTGTGGCTTGGTCAGCTCCCTGCTAAACTGTGCTCTTCCCTCCTCCCTCCTTCCACCCATCCTGCAGCCACCAATTAGGGTGAAACAGGTCATTATTACCTTTGTCTAAATCGATGTTCTTTGCTGGGAAGCTTCTAGTTTGCTCAGCCTTCTCCTTCAGGATGTTGTTTTTGTAATCTGTGTAAGGGAGGAGGATCATATAGACAGCCATTAGAACATTAAAAGAAAATAAAGCTCTACAGGCAAGGCAGACGCGTGATCAGTCCTTGAAGGACCCTGGCATCTCCAGATCACTAGGAGTAACTCATGGAGTAACTCATGGAGTTACTCAGCCACTCAGCAGGAAAAGGAAAGGCGCCACAACTTCATTTTTGCCCCTGGCACTTATCATTTACACATACTTCAGTTTCCTCCTCCTCCTAGATCACAGATTCTTCCAGCGTGCAGCGAAATGTTCTGGATTCTCTAGGGCCAAGCTCACCTGCAGCGACTGATCCAGGTTGATACGTACCCAGCCTGACGTCTTCACTTTTGTATCGAGTCAGATCTGTTGTGTCGACTGTAAATTCTTTCAGATTGACATCCTTCCT
Organism: Clamator glandarius; assembly: GCA_033459285.1. Taxonomy (NCBI): domain Eukaryota; kingdom Metazoa; phylum Chordata; class Aves; order Cuculiformes; family Cuculidae; genus Clamator; species Clamator glandarius. The sequence goes on along the minus strand of JAUNZM010000894.1, from coordinate 225,522 downwards.
GAAAAAAAGGAATAACAGGGAAAAATTATATTGTCACATCCTCTAATAACCGGCTCCTTTCACGCTTTTTCACCATAGCTTTTCCAATGCTACTTTAAAGAATTTACAGTGTCTATTCGCTATATATCTGGAGAAAAGTTGAACACAAATCCATAGAAATTTCACTCTCTATCCTGCACTGGATTTTCACAGCAATCCTTACAGCTGCTTTGGGCTCAGTGACAGCTGAGGGTTTGGGCCCCTAAGTTCATTTTTAAGTATTCTAATCCTAGACAGCAGACTCTGTAATTATACTTACTCTCCGTATTTCTTCACGTTGTATTCGTAACCTAAACGGGGAGAAGAAAGAGAATGACGGATGACAGTCATGAGAAATGATGAACGATCACCCGGGAGAAACTACAGCCACCTCTATATTTCATTTCTTTCCTCCTCCTGTTTATCACAAAAACATTAACCATGGGTGCATCGTGCCCGTGTGCCGGTGCTGCACTTGCCAATCCCCACCTACATCCACCACATGCTGGTTTTCACCACCCTCCCACAAGCCAGGCACCTCACTAGGCTCTTGTCTCATCCCACCCTGCAAGGAGCGATGATTTCAGGCTCCTCTTTTCCACTCAGAGGCCAGGGCCAGGAGAGCCCAGTGAGGGCTTCGTTCCTTAGGGATGCACATGCCCCACCGCCCAGCAAGGACTTAGTTCCTCAGGGATGCACGTGGACCTTCTGCTCTAAACAAATTCCATCTGTAAAAAGCAGCTACCTAGAGGTTCTGATTTTCTTCTCCCTCACAACAAATCAACTCAGCAGATCAAAGCCTGGAAATTCTCACACATTACTGACTCTCTTGGCATCAGCACCTGCAAAGCCTGCCTGCTGCGTACATTCCTGGTTTTCCAGAAGAGGATCGCTGCCTTCAGCATTTCCTTTGCAGTCGTTATCTGCAGGAGCATCTCTCACAGAATCACAGAATCACAGAATAACCAGGTTGGAAGAAACCCACTGGATCGTCGAGTCCAACCATTCCCATCAGTCCCTAAATCATGCCCCTAAGCACCTCATCCACCCTCACCTTAAACACCTCCAGGGACAGTGACCCAACCAACTCTCCTGCCATGTGATATCCCTGCAAGCACCAGTCTCTTCTAGCACTCACCTCTCTGCCGGCGCTTGCGGGTGACGAGGACGACGATGATGAGGAGGACGACGAAGAGCAGGAGCGTGGCCAGGACGTAGCCCAGCTGCTGGATGAAGTGCATCCGGCTCTCGGGGATGATGACGTTTATCACATTGTGGCCCCTGACAACGTTCGGATCTGATGGCAGAGGAAAAGGACAATCAGGTTGATAATTGTAATTGGCATCTAAAGCAAAGCACATTCACACATGGGCCCATACACAGACCTGAGAATCAAGTTCAGTGAGAAACTCCTGAACTGCACGGAGTAAAGGGCAAATGGTCACCTAATTCCCAACAGACTGCATACGTCCATCAGATGGGAGATGTCTGTGCTCTTCTCTTCTTAGCCTGGAGAAGAGGAGGTTGAGGGGAGACCTTAATGCTCTCTACAGTTACCTAAAAGCAGGTTTGTGGCGAGGTAGGTGCTGGTCTCTTTCCCTAGTAACAAGTCATAGAATGAGAGGAAATGGCCTCAAGTTGCACCAGGGGAGGTTTAGATTGGATGTTAGGAAAAAATTCTCTACTAACAGAGTGGTGAAGCCCTGGCAGAGGCTGCCCAGGGCAGCGGTGGGGTCTCCCTCCCAAGAGGTGTTCAAAAAATGTGTAGACGTGGCACTGTGTGACATGGTTTGGCAGGCATGGTAGTGCTGGGCTGACAGTTGGACTGGATGAGCTTAGAGGTCTCTTCCAGCCTTAACGATTCTATGATTCTCAAGACCATTATCCTTCCCAGGAGCACGAAGCATTAACAGTGACTGTCACACAGTCCCTTGCTGCTGCCTGGCTATCTGTGCGTCCGTGTTTACTGCAGAGGAATCCAGAAAGAAGCCGCACTAGACAGCCCCAAGTCTTCCTGCAGGGTAACTCAACCCTCCTCTGGGTCCCTTTCAACACACACAATGTTGCTTCGGCTCCAGACAGCTCAAGTATGAAGCAGCCCCTCCCTACCGAGGGTTATAATTTACAGAGCGGGAGAAATTTCAAATGCCAAAGAATGAGTTTCCTTTTAAATAAAATAAAAAAAAAAATCAATAAAACAAATAAAATAAAAACCCACAAAGAAAAGCCAAGATTCCATTCCAGTTGTGGGTGCAGCTGCACTTCGGTTCCGCAGCACCGACAAGCGTAACTCAAAACTTTTACGTGGAACATTTTTTGTAGCTCTCAAATAAATAGGTCAATGTTTTACACATATAAAGAGGAAGCGAATTCTCTGCTTGCAGGAGCCTGAGGAGTGGTCAAACCCAGCCCGGGCCCAGGCAGCAAACCCAGACACGCTGGGCTTGGGGGGCTTGGATCTTCAAAACAGAGCTGAAACCTTCTCCCCTGAAACAGGAATGTTGACAGAGCACTGGGAAAGGACCACGATGGGGGGGGGGGTCTGACCTTCCGTTCTCTTGGGAGATTAACCCTGTAAATCACTCAGAGGGAATAAAGAGAAAGATAAGGGAAAATACCCCAAAGCCACGGGGACCACTTACCAGCCGTGTTCTCACGTGAGAGACGCTGAACTGGTGGCACAGTGACTGGTGCCAGTTTGTCGGGTAGTTCCTTTCCAGCATTTAAAAACACCAACCCAACAACAACAGAATCAAATAACACAGCAGCGGACTGGAATAAATGCTTTGAAAGCAGAGATGATCGTTTACTAATTCTAACAGCAGAAAATGGAGAGGTTTTAGGATGTGCTGTACTCTGCTCCGCTCCCCGGCAGTGCCGGCTGGCCAGCGGGCTGGAAACCAGCATGTGTTTTTCACCACTGCTAAACTAAAAAATACCAAACCAAAAAAGCCACTTGCAAAGCTGCAAACAGTACACATGACAGCTCCACTTCATCAACCTCTGGATCACGCCGGGCGGCTGCAGCGGCTCCAGCAATGAGGCGGTAGCCCCTGCAGCAGCTGTTTGAGCCAGAGATCAGCAAACAGAAACACATTCTATTCTTGGCTTTTTTGCTTTCCCACTTAGCTGCAAGACAGGGTGGGAGCGGAGTTAAAGTCACTGTAACAACAAACAGATTCAATGTCTTTGGGCCTCCTTGGCTTGTTCACTCCAGTCCCACTGAAAATACTCGTCAGACTAGTGCTCAGACAAAGCATCGCTAGTAGCCTTCAAAGCGCATCGTCAGGAAGGCAGTGGGATGTATTCCATTTTATAACTGGGGAAACTGAGGCACAGGGTGATAGTTGACTCAGTTGCACCCAGCAGATGAGTGGCAGTGCCTAGAATAGCTTCAGCAAGGTCCTCATCTTCCCAGTGTTACAGTAGAACCAAAGCTGATGTGATGAAGGCTTATTCTGTAGTCAAGATCTGATCTTTCAGTACATCCCTGGAGGTGCCCAAGGCCAGGTTGGATGGGGCTTGGAGCTCCTGATCCAGTGGGAGATGTCCCTGCCTGTGGCAGAGGGTGGAACTGGATGCACTTTGAGGTCCTTCCAACCCAAACCGTTCTGTGAGTCTATGATCTTAACAGGGCATGAACTGCCTGCCTCCAGTTCACTCACATGAGCTGGTTTAACTGCTGGGAAGTAAGTTCTAATGGTGGGGAAGAAAAAGTTAGAACAGAGGTGCCTTTACATCACCGAAGTGTCATGGGCCAAATCCTTCTGCTGGGAAAAACTGAGCTCTCTCCACCAAGAGAGCTCACACGTGCTGGGTGAGGCTGGCAAAGGGCTGAGAATAGCTCAGCAATAAGCACGAGACACAACATTCTTCGATCCCTTGCTCCAAAGCAAATGGAGAGCAGAAATGTCCTGAATTAGTCGACGTGCACCACATTTGTACTGCTGAGACTGGGAGCAGAATCGAGTTCATGCTTATATTCCAAACAGGATGAAATTTCCTGCCTGGAAACAGCTCCAGGTCTTGGAGTTATGCCAGAAACTATAGCTGCTTGCTGAAAAAGAGCATTGCTTTGCTTTTGTTGTCTCCTGATGTTCCGCTTTGGCTTCATGTTATACCCTGAGAAGAGTTCTATACAGTTTTTCCTTGAAATGGGGCAACATCTCAGCCTTTGCTGCTACGGAGAAATAGGGCACGTCCCAGCAGGCTCCTCAGCAGCAGCGGGTTTGAAAAAGGTACTCCGAATGTCTCGGCTTCTTTCACATTCCCATGGACTCAGCACATTTTTGTGCATGGTGCTCTGACCAGCTGAGCGTTCCCTGCCCCTAGGGGACAAAGCTCCTCTAAGGCTGTTCTTCTGGACAGTGGGAATGACTTTTTCAGGAAACCAAAATCTTCCAGCGCTGATGGCGCTGCTGCCGAACCACCACAGCCCTGGCAGGTTAAATGACTTGGAGGTTCGGTCTGACTTATAGAATCATGGAACGGTTTGGGTTGGAGGGGACCTCCAAACCCATCCAGTCCCACCCCTGCCATGGGCAGGGACACCTCCCAGTGGATCAGGGGCTCCAAGCCCCATCCAACCTGGCCTTGAATCCCTCCAGGGATGGGGCAGCCACCACTGCTCTGGGCAACCTGTTCCAGGGCCTCCCCACCTTCACAGCAAAACATTTCTTTCCAAGATCTCATCTCAGTCTCCCCTCTTTCAGCTTCAAACCCTTCCCCCTCATCCTGTCCCTGCCCTCCCTGATCAAGAACCCCTCACCAGCTTTCCTGGAGCCCCTTTCCCTACTAGAAGCTGCTCTAAGGTCTCCCCAGAGCCTTCTCCAGGCTGAACAGCCCCAACTCTCTCAGCCTGCCCTTAGAGTGAAGGTGCTCCAGCCCTCACATCGTCTCCACGGCAGGTTGGTAACTATTCAGCATCAAACAGGACAATATCCAGGAAAAAGAGGAATAAATTCCATAGTGGACAACTCTGAAAACAAGATCTGCTTTCCCTCTGCACAATGTGATCTGGATAGGACCGAAGGGCAGCAAACAGGACTGATATTTTTATGCTTTGGCCTCCCCACCAGCCCCCTCTCTCTTTTGTTCCGCCTGGGTTTGCTGGACACCAACTTCAGTCTCACAGGGGGAGGTTTAGATTTCTGTGACTCGACAAAGCCAACTGCTAGAGAAGAATAGACTTATTTCAAAATGTATGAAGCATGTCAAATACTGTACTAAGCAGCCAATAAATATCAAACCACAATGAATCTTCTGAAGTCTCAATAAGGAACTACACCCCAAAGACACAAAAAAATATTAAACTTGGGATTTTTATTTATTTTTCTGCCTGAGCTAAGCGTGATGGGTTCGAGTCGGGACAGGCTGCCAGGTGATAGCAAAAAAAAAAGAAAAGCTGAAGGGTGGAGGAAAATTCCTGGTGCTTAATTCTGCACCACCTGGCATTTTGCACAGCCTAAAGCCCCCAGCAAAGGGAGAGAAACACTGAGGCTCTCCACTGGTGAGAATAGTGGCATGTTGTAAGAGCAAAGGCACAGCAGGATTGCCCCCTGCCCCACACCTTCTCCTGTTCCATGAAAGCAATCGGGAATAGGAGCCTGTTGGAAAAACAGCTTGTTTGCCTGAGGGCCTGTCAGCACTCCAGGGCAGAACAGGCAGAACTGCCCTGGAGCAAAGACAACAAGAGCTGGACGTGATGTCGCTACAGCTCTGCAAGAAGCCACCAGCCCGGGAGGGTGGGACGCAGCGTTAAAACAGCTCCGCGCTCTCATCTAGGACGGCTGCTGCCACGCCAATTTGATGGAAATGGCTCACAAACAACCCAGCCCATGCACAAGTAGTGAGGGAAGCAAGACGTCTTCTACTCCTCTAAGTCAAAAAGCAGGAACAGCCTCTGGCTCAAACGTAAGAAACCTCCCTAGAGGACCCCTCAGAGTTGCTCGGGGTGGCACCTTCACTCTGGTGGCATCTATGGTTCCTCTGCAGGGCACAGGTTTGCCTTGGCCAAGCTCCCTCCTCCTAGCACTAAGTGCAAACCACTGTGGAGGGACAGAAAAGGCAAGGACATTTGGAGCAAAGGCCTCCTGAGGTGATGACAGGGAGTAACACGTCATAATCCTATTCCGAGCCTCACTGAGCTCTTTAGAGCTCAAAGGTGCAACTGGAGATATTTATTTCTTCCACAATCACAAGTCACTTACCTATGGCGGGGGCAATGTGGTGAGTTGTGAGGTTCACCACCTTCTTCTCTTTCACTGGCTCCGTCACAAAGACTTGGTAGATCCTGCGCTCGTGCAGGCCACAGTAGTGATGGTGCAGGTGGCAGGAGTAAGTGCCTTCATCTGCACTTTCCAGCTGTGAAATCCGCAGGGAAAAGTCACCCAGGGCAAAGGCCGTGTCAGTGATGTTCATCTTCTGACGAATGAAGAGCGGTCCGTAAGAGCGGCGCTCGCCAGAGGCGTACAGATCAATGAGACGGTCAGCCCGGTCGTGAGGAACCCCTGGGGGCTGCCTGTCCCAGTGAACCACTTGCTGTTCCTCTTCACTGTGCCGCTCGGTCCAGATGTGGTTACGGTTCACGCAGGGGAGCGTCACCGTGCTGCCTTCTAGGGCAACGATCACAGGCTTCTCCCCATCCCAGTACTCGCTTGCATCCTCAGCTGTGGAGAAAACAATACAAATTGTGGATTGCATATCTTGCCACCCTTCTCCTATGCTTAAGGACACCCAGGCACATCTACAGTTGCTCTCAGACCTTGTGATCCTATAACACATCCCCCCCAAAGATCCTGAAGTGCCTTGTTCACACTCACTTCAGCAGATAAAGAAATGCCCCTTCACTTTCTACATCTTAGGCCAGTGCATTAAGAACACTTTATTTTCCTTATAAGAGTTAATCTCTTGCTTTGGAAAGCAGGAAGGCTATTCTCTCTACAGACTAAGAATAATAGTTTTCATCCTCAATGTGCTGTATCCCAGTGCTCCAAGCAGGAAATGCTTTCCTACCCACAAATGCCCTAATTACTGGAGGAGTTCAAGCAGCACTGGTTTGTATTTTATTCTTGAAAAGGAATAACAGAAGAACCAAAACACAGCTGAGCAGATTGGAGCTCACAGGCCTGCCCGTGTGTTTTTATTGCATAGAAACTGTGAGAACAGCAGCAGCAGAGATTCGCTTCTCTCCTATCCCTTCAACAGCCCCAGCAGCTCCGCTTGGGTAACACACAAAGGTCAGTTTAAATGAGACGGTTGGGATGTCCGTGTGGTGTGGGTGGCACACGCTGCAGCTGTCAACAGCCCTGAGGAGCCTGGTTTTAGAGCTGGAGTTAAGGTGTGGTAAGTTGAGGAGGCTTTTAAACTAGTGGCTTCTTGGGGAAGCTCACGAATCAAAGTATAATGCAGATCTTTGTGGCTAACCTGGGTGATGAGGGGTTGTTCCGAGGGGTTGTTCCGCCACTGGAGCAGTAATAGGACAGTTAGCTAACCGGCTGCCTAAAGATGTAACTTAACAGGCTCCACACGTCGTTTGGTGCGTGCCAAGAAAGAAGAGAGGTTCAAAAATACACACACTGAATAAGGTTTCTGAAACTCAGGGAATGCCACTGCCTCCTGATTCTCTCCGAGCCTCTTGTGCCCTGAACGTGCAACTGAGAAGGCAGAGGTAAAAACCCTGTATCCACACTGCTCTTCTCTGGCACCAGCAGAACAGCACAGAGCCCACTACGAACCAGCACACAAACCCCACCGGGAGTTCACAGAGTCCTGCTGGCCACTGGACTTCAGCTGCAGGACCAGGAATGCCAAGTTGCCTGCCACACTTACCTTTCTTGGTGATAGCTAGTTGGATTTTCACAGTTTCGTATAAGTGGCAGTAGTGATGGTGAAGATTACAGGAATACGTGCCTTCATCACTCTCTGCAACACCTGGTACACGAGGGAAGAGAGGGGAACTCGAATGTTTTATACTGAGATGACAATTGCTTTTGTCTCTTATTTCCTAAATGCTTGTATGGGTGCAAAAGGGCTTTTATATAACCTGGTTCTAACCCATTCTTATCAGAAGAATCATCTCACCTAACAAAATATATTGTCCAGTTTATGCACTCTTGTGTGGAACGTATTTTATTGAAGTTTAACTGAGAGTGGACATGGGAAGAATGATAATCTTGGGTTTATAGTTCAGGAGTTGAAGTACAAAGGTCCACAAGAAGCTGAAGTGACTTTCAGTCAATGAGTTGTTAGCAATTCTCTTTGAAAATGGTACACTTTCAACGTGAAATAAAACAAAACTGCCAGTGCTTCAGAGAACCTCATTAACCTCATTAGACTGATGGTTATTTATTTAGAGAAAACGCTCCGTAAAACAGCCATTTCCACTGAAAAATACAAAGTTAATTTAGTCATGAATCCTCCATTTGCAGACAGCGAAGGGAGAAAAGGTGCTGTTTAATACCTTTGATCACCAAGGAGAAGTTGCCGTCTGTAAATGCGTTTTGGGGCATGAATATCCTCCCTTGGTTGTAGGAGCTGTAGACACGCTGATCCCCAGCCGAGTACATGTCACACAGCCTCTCCATCTTGTTATCTCCATAGTAGGTGCTGTAGACATCCCAGTGGACTACGCGCTGGCGGTCGTTGAGGCGATCCTGGGTCCACACCATGCGGTAACTCTTGCAGGGCAGAACAGCCTGCGACCCCAGCGTAGCGGTGATATTTAACACTGACACTACAACGCTCTGTGGGTTTGAGGCATCAGCTGGGACTGAGCGCCAGGAACAAAGAATAAAAACCAGTTATCAGGTCAATGACACAGGAAGGAGATACTAGAACAGGACTCTGGTCTGTCCTAGAACCTCCGCACACCTTCCTCCTAAAAGAAAGTAACTTTCAAGACCAACACAGAGCTCTCTGATGGAGAAATACCATGGAAAGTCACTCAAAACCACTGATTTCATTCGATGAAAGCAATGTCAATGATGTCTGTTATCAGGACTGCAGATCTGACCTGTCCTGTCTACCCTTCCTAATCCCAACCCCAGTTTAATCGAAGCTCAGAGACACCAGTTCTTGGGATGCATGGTTCATGCCCATGGAAGTCAGCAATGAGACCCCCACTGCACATCACGGAACCCGGATCCCTCTCCTTTCTTCCCCTGATCCCAAAGCCAGGCAGATCACAAAGATCTCACTCACCTGAATATGGATACACAGAACCTGTCAAAGAAGAAAAGAAGAATGTTACTGACAACAACCTGACACCCACATCTCAGTCAAGATTCTCTGCTGAAGCAAAGGCCTGAACAGACTTGAAGACAGAGCTGGCGGCAGCTCATTTGCTGGGGACTAGAACCACGCAGCTAGAGAGAAGGGGATCCACACTGCCGACGCTCTACACCGAGGGCCAAAAGGTAACTTGCATCTCCAAGACTCCAAAGCAAACTCCTCGCAAATTGATGGTGGGATTAATGCATTGAGGAACTTCTGTCTACCTGTGAAATGAGGAGGGATTTGCCCTGGCTGTTCCGCTTCACACCTGTTGTCAACACTCTGCTGGCCAAACACCCCCTCGCTTTGGGAGCGGCACATTCCTGGTTGGCACAGTTAACGCTGTCACGCGCTGGATGCAAACGCAACTCTCCCCAACTCACGTGATTCGGATCTATGCAGGAAGAACTTTGCAAGAAATGAACTCATGCCTTTGTTTCTGCATTTCCCTGGCCCGGTCCCTCCTGCGTGTTGTGTAGGAGGGGTCTAGGAGGTCTCCTGGCATCACGCTTTGAGAGCACGATTCAGATTCGCAGCACAATGACATCATTCATCTCCAACCAGTCAGACCCAAGTGGGTTCCAGCAAGATCATTAGATGTTTTGTCCTGCTAATGTCACAGGCACAATGTCCTCCGGACAAAAGCTTTATATTTTTCAGCCCTGGAATTTATGCATTTCAAAAGAGAATAAATTAACGCCAGGCTGGAGCTGTTTTAACCACACCCCCAGCGCATGGGCTGAGAATAAACTCTGCTCCCTTTCCTTTTCCTATCACAAAACACAGGGCTGTGACACCAGAGAGCAAAAGTGAGCAGTGCTGGCTATCAAACTGCAGGTTCAAAGACCCTCCAAATGCAAGTAGTTATTTTTATTACGTTTATAACCTCAGCAACACAAACAAAAGAACGAATTTCAGACAAAGTTTGTACTCCCCTGGGTATAAGAAAGGGAAACCATATACAAGACATTGTACTTCCATCACTTGATGGTCTCCCCTTATAGGCAGCAAAATACATGATGGTAAAATATAAGCTGCCGGCCCCTGTCTCTGGAAAAAAGGACTTAGATTTAGCTTAGAACAATGAAGGAATGATACAAAGCTCTTTTACAGCACCAAATCATCCTTCTCCAGGAGAAATCGGTCTCACTCGTGACAGGACAACCAGCTGGCAGCACGACCGCATCAGTGGGGCAAATCAGTGCCCGTGTATCTGAATCAGGTTGTTTGCCGCGTGGCAAAGGAACAACACGGTATCACAACCCAAACAGCGACTCACGTGCTAGAGAACGGTGTTTTGAGCTGGCTGGATGCACAGCTAGAGCTTCTAGACTCTTGCATTACGGCTCATTAACAGCGAATTGATTTGGTGCTGCAGAAACATCCTCTCCTGGCTCAGCAAGAGGAATGCATTTACTTTTCTCTTTTCCTCTTGTAAGTTAATGTAAAAAACATCGAGCCCAAACGCAGCACCATAAATCTTACAACCGACAGAAATATCCACCTAAGCCTTCCAGTACTCAGTAGACTAACAATAGCACTAACCCCTCATTTTGTGTCTTTTAGCTGGCCCCACCAGCATGGCAAGGACCACCCAGGTCCCAGCTCCATCCCACCCACAGCCTTTCGCCAGGCGAGGATGCTGGAGCCCTGTCAGCCACGAGCGTTTCTCTAGCCCCATGGGCAGGGACACCTCCCACTGGATCAGGGGCTCCAAGCCTCATCCAACCTGCCCTTGAACACCTCCAGGGATGGAGCAGCCACCACTGCTCTGGGCAACCTGGGCCAGGGCCTCCCCATCCTCGCAGGAAAACATTTCTCCATAAAGATCTCATCTCAATCTACCTTCTCTCAGCTTACTTGACAGTTACACTCCCAGGTCCTTCTAGGTCTGCCCCTCAGTGGCCAGGAGATGTTCCCTGTTGGGAAAGGGAAGAGGTGCAACTAGCAAAAAGACATCCAATAAGCAAAGTTCTAGAAGGGAAAGAAAGGACAAGTCTTTGCAAGAGGCACAGGAACCCCATGAAACAAAGAAGGAAGAACTGATTGAACTGGTTCCCCAGCAACGCCGGACATTTGCACACGTACATCAAGTCATGGATAAGATTCAAACTTATCTGACATGGCTGTAAATGAGATCACTTAGAAATCTAAGGAATCTGGAATGTCTCTTGTCTCTTGTACCATGGAGAAAATGGAATTTAAAACAACTGACCTTCAATAACCTGAACACACAGCAGCAGTTTAAGGAGAAATAAGCCTTTTTCTCTTTTGAGTCTCGTCCTTTTGCTGTAAGATCTAGCTGTGCTGTGTGAGACACGCAGAGCAAACAAGACTTGTCCCCCAAACACACTTTTTAAAGTTATTGTTTGTATAACCCGGCAGCTACTGAACAATGCAGAGATGTATCCATAACCCAGCAAAGCTGACAGCTTATGATCCACAGGATTGGGGTCAACTGGAAGCAGATATTTTGGCGAATTACACTTCCCAACCTGCGACTGTAAAATCAAGGAGTATTTACGCACCTAACAAAAGCTCAGGGGTTTGTAACTACAGGACATCAAGACCTCAAGCTTGAAAACCACCAGATAACAGCTGTCGACACAAAACTCGCTGTAGCTTTCATTTCCAAATTTCTAATTCCAAGTGACGGAGAATCCCTTTGGCCTCTCTGTGTGATGCATTCACTAAAAACCAACAGAAAGACATCTACACGTTGTCCCCTGGCATGTTCCGTGCAGACTCAGCACGCCTCTCCGCAGGATTCCAGAGGTATTTCTGTTGGTCCTACAATGCAGGAAGGGGAGAGCAGCCTGCAAAAGCGCTTCTTAATCCCTTGTAAAAGGCAGAGCCAGCTCTTAACTTCTTGAATCCCATCCACTTTTCAAGTAAAGAATTAAGCCACAAAAACTGCAGGCAAACTAGGAGTAAAGGCTTCAAGCTCAGAACACCTTACGCACTCAGAGCTCTCTAGGCAGAGTCCTTGGAGCAGTTCAAACAGAAAACCATCCCTTGAGTCTGGCCTAAACAACATTCTCACTTCTCTCTCACAGCTCATCGTTCCTCTGCACACCCTCTCTGTCATCTCCTGCTCGAATTCACCTCCTTTTTTCTTTTGAAAAAGGAAGCAACATCACAGAGCAATGGTCTGGTTCTAGAATAGTCTGCCCAGGGAGGTGGTTGAGTCACCGTCCCTGGAGGTGTTTAAGGTGAGGGGGGATGAGGTACTTAGGAGCATGATTTAGGGACTGGTGGGAATGGTTGGACTCGACGATCCGGTGGGTCTCTTCCAGCCTGGTTATTCTGTGATTCTGTAGAGAAAGGACACGTTCTTCACAAGATCTCTGTTAGATTCTTTATTTCTCCCACAAATCCCACGGTCCCTGCAGGGGATTTAGTGGTCTCTGTAGAGCCACTACACAATTACTGCAAAAGCAGCAGCTTGTGCCACCAAATTGTTTCTGAATCTTTTTGGAGAACGGCAGGGGCTCCATCCAGAATCTTCAGGGAGCTGACCCAGCGTTGAAGGGGCCATAGTGGCTCCAGGTGATGGAATATCAAGGTGATGGCTACACAAACAAGCCCAGTCTTCTTCTGGTAGTTTCTAAACCCACTGACCAGTAACAAGGAATAACATCTCAAAGAGGCAAAGGACGGAGACCGACATCTCCCATTCACCACCTGCCCCTGCCGGCCTGGGACTGCAAGACTGAGCTTTTCAGTAAAACAAGGTTTCCCTTAAAAGCCAACTGGTGGCCAAGCTGGGCTTTGAACTGGGCTTTTATCTTGATTTTTTAAGATTTCCTGGGACAACTTCCTCAACAGCAGAGTCTGCAGTCCAGTCCTTCAAGTGTAGAGCCCTGAACCACCCAGCTAGTCCCAACAATTCCAGCGCCTCCCTGCAGGTAGGAACATGCCCCTGAACTGGCAAAAAGCAAGAATGTGCTGCCTTGGCACAAAGGAGAAAGTTTTCTGTCTGTATAAGAAACTAGTCCCCGTCCTGGCCACTGGGCAATCAGGATCCCTCACAGATTTGCACTAACTTCTCACAGACAGTTATTAGCTCAGCTTTGTAAACCCTGCTCTGCCCTGTGGACTTCATGTTGGCTCCAGGCCCATGGAATAGTTTATAGAGCCATTCCAAACACAGTGTTGTTCCTCCCTGCCAGACATTAACACTTGAGGGTGTGGTTCCTCCCCAGATCATCTCAGCAAATATAGATCAACACAGATTTCTTCCCTTCTCCCCTTCCCATCTTCACTCTTTCTGTTATCACCTGGTTTGTGTGGGAAGAGCAGGACTCAGTTATCACGTCTGCCTGGCATATGGGCAGTTCTCTCTCCAAAATACACCTAAAAAGTGCCTGTTGGAGATCACCCCTCCTTAGGTGGGAGGCTGCTGCTTCTACACAGCTCTCCCACTGCTCCACAGCAACCCAACCTGCTACTCCTGCCCTGGGTGCTCCACAAGCTCTGGCAACTCGCTCCACCACACCAGGGAATAGCTGGACTGGTTGGTGCTTCTGAAATGCAATATGTGGCCTCTCCTCCTTCTCCAGGCTCAACCCACCCCCAGAGACTAGTTTTCTGAGCCACCTTAAACCTTCAGTCCCTATGCAGATTCCTAAAGCTTGCCTTAAGGCATTGCAAATCTGGGGATGATGTGGTGGCGAGGAATCTGGATTAATTAGGGACCCAAATGAGAACTCTTCATCTAACTCCACCTCTGTCCTGAGGAATTTGTGGTAGCCGCAGCCTTTCATCAACAGGGCTGCGAAGAGCAGGGAGTCACCGCTCCCCAAAAAGCCGCGCTGCTCGCTTCCTACCCTCAGCACCCTGAATAAAGTCTCTCCGTGCTGTTCCGAGAGCTGTAACAGGTCCTGGTTCACAGGTGCTTCCTTGGAGCCCACGGCTGCAAGCGAGGATTTGCTGGGGGTTTGCAATTAATCCTCAGACCTCCTCCTGCCCTCCCAGTGTGACTGGAGCTTCTCTCTCTGTTCAGCTTGCTCAGGTTCTCAGGACCCTGAATCTGCTTTCAGCTCTTACGGAAAACTCTGAGATCAAGGAACAGGTACAAGCCATTCTGTTATTATAAGACGATCAGACTCATCCCCAGCCCTTTCCTGCACCTTACGCAAAAGTGAATTCTTATGGCTCTGTCTTTATGCTGACAGGAGGAAAAATAAACCCCACTGCACACACACAAAACCCAGTGGTTTCTGCCTCTTGAAAAGCATAAAATAACCTTGGATCATGCAACTCTAACTATACAAGCTTTACTGTACTCCCATTCGAGCTTATTGCTTTTTGAATTTGCCGATCAAGGTAATATAGGAAAAAACAGATCGCATAAACATGCTGAAAGGAGCACCACTTAAAACAGCCTCAAACATTGCTCTGTTCTCTCTCCTCTCCAAACCAGCATGAGAAACCCATGATCCCTTCCCTTCGTAGAAGAAAACACAGCTAACTTAGGAGTCTGAACAAAATCTTACAGAGATAACAGTTTGAAATCTTCTAGCCAGCCTCCAGCCCCGTCCTCTGCAGCTGAAATAAAAGCAAGTAACATCATGCCGATCAGCTAGGAGCTTACTTTGCTGAAGCAAAAGCTGCCACAGAAGGAGTTTTGCTAGTTGCTCCATTTCTTCAGCTTCTCCGTGTTTTCGCCTCTCTTGAAAAACAAGTTGAACACTTGTTTTTTTAAACTTTTTTTTTTTTTTGTGGTAACTGGAAAACACTATGACCTCATCAATTCGCATCCAGAAAGCTGTGGACAGCAGCTCATATTCTGCACACTTACTCCACCTACAACTTCCAGCTTCCCACCTCCCCTCTCTGCTCTGCCCTACACTCGCACTCCACCTCCTTCCTTCCCCTACCGCCTTCTGTAGGACTACTACAAACACCCCCTCTTCTCTATCCCCTCCCTCTGGGACTTTCTGCTCTGCCCCTGACTTTGATATAAAGGTTTTATCGGGTAGAGTTGGTCTCAGGCAGCTCTAGGCTCTAGAAACAATCTTTCTCCCTCCCCCTGGGGATAGAACTAATTTTCCTTGTGCTTTACTTGATCCAGCTGCTCCTTCCTTTGTCTGACACTCATCCAGCTGTCTGCTCGAGACTGGATTTATTCTCTTGCCTTCGGTGGGGTTTTGATCTTTGTTTCCTCATATGGTTTTACTTCAAGCTCGAGTCTCGGAAGACAACCTAGAAAACAATATTTACTCTGTCCTGTGATTTGTAAGCCAGGGCTTAATAGCAGCTATCGTAGCACAAGGGTAATAACGACAAAGACTGAACACATGAGAGCTTACGGCAGTGCAGGCAACAGAGCCTGGAATGCCACAAACAGAACACGGCCAGGGCGAGAACAGGTTTCCCTGTCTCAGAACACAGGTTTAGAACTTCTGCTCTCAGCCCTTCATACGAGAAGTCTCGTAGAAGAAGGAGCCTTTCCTGTTGTCTCTGTCCAGCCAGGGAGCAGGATGAAAGGCTCCGATTTCACAGCTTTTTTGCTCAGCTGCATCACCGGAGCAGAGTCTGGAAAATGTATGGCTGAGAGGCAAGAAGCCGTTCCCGTTGTACAGAGATAAAATACAGCATCTGCTCCTTCCTTTGGTTTCTCTCAAGCACAGGCAGGACCTTCCAGGCTGCAATTCCGAGTTGCTTTTCCACCTTTTCTGCCTCCTAGCTTTGGCACCGCAGAGGTTACTGGCTGTGTCCTGCATGACTTGTGGGATAAATGCAGATTGCTGTGGTTGCTGCTGTCACGAATTGGCTATTTCCTGACTGCAAGAAGCCAAATTCAGGCTGAACCCACTGAAGTCTCCTAAAGAAAACCACTAGCTGGAAGGAAAGAACAACAGGTTCTCTGGGGTTCACAATGGGAGGAGAAAAAGGGACACAGGAGAGACACCAATCTGTGCCTTTTCCTCGCTCTTTAATTCCACACAGCCTCATCAGCCCTGTCCTCCTAGAGCTCTGCTAGTATAAAGAGACCCTGGAAATGCAGCTGTGTCAACACTTCTCCCAGTCAGGAGCTGAATTTTTCACTAGATTTTTCCATGGAGGCTGGCCTGAGCAGTGTTCCCTCGCCCTTCTCCTTCCTCATGTCCAGAGGTATTTTGCGCATTGAGGAATTTGAGCATTGGAGCATGAATTAATCAATGTGAATGTCCAGGTATGCGAGATATTCAGTTACATGGAATATCGAGGGGCTTCTGATTGTCTGTTTAATGCACCGAGCTTTGCAGTTTGCTGAGCTGAGACCTGGATACACAGAAATGAGGAGTTAAACTGCAGCCTCCAAGGAGAGTGCTCTCTTCCTGAGCTGATCGATACGTGTTCGTGCCTGTGTCCTTCCAGCACCGCTGTCCGAATGGGTCAGAGGGCTCCGTCTACAGCGTTTTCCCTCCAGCGTCTCTGCAGCTCAGTGGTTCCTGTCATCTGGCATCTTTGGATGGCACTATATTTAAACACCTCCTTTTGTTGGAAAGCCATCAGCTTCAGATTCCTGGGATTCATCTCAAAACCATTAATAGAAACCAGTTATGAAAACAGAGAAATTGCCCAGGAAACCAACAGAGATTCTTATTTTATTTTTTTTCCAGACTGAAGCCTAAAGATTGTTTTTCCAAGATAAAAACGTGTTTTGATGATTCTTCCACAACACAAAAATCCAGAAAGCTGGGTTCAGCGTAGGGAGAGAAAAGCCAAACGGATTCATGTGCCCAAAACAATCAGAGGTAGATACTTAGAAGGCATAAATCTTATGCCAACTACCATGGGCCTCTGCTAGTTTACACCTGCTAAGACTCATCCTCATAAACCTTTGTGCTCCACAAATCATAGAATCATTAAGGATGGAAAAGACCTCTAAGCTCATCCAGTCAAACTGTCAGCCCAACACCATCGTGCCTGCTAAACCACGTCCCAAAGCGCCACGTCTACACATGCTTTTGAGCCCCTCCAGGGATGGAGCCTCCACCACTGGAGTTCAGTCAGATGACGGCAATAACAGGCTGTGAGCTCCTATCTCACCTGCCCACAGAAACACAAATCCAGCATTTTTTCAGACATCAAGCATCAAAATTATTATTATTATATGTCATGATATCCACAGGCACCAACCATTATTGGGATCCCTTCATAAGGGAGGAAGGTGGAGAATCAAAGTCCTCGCCCTAAAAGAAAAGAAACTAGCCAAAGGAATGAGAAATGGGGGAAAAAAAATAAGCAGCAAGCAAATAGGGAATGGAAATAGAGAGACAAAGCACCATCTCACTGACACCCACAAAGCAGGTGTAAATTACAGCTTTCTCTTTAATATCTTTGGCAGGGATGAAAAGGGAAAAGGGAAAGCTAGAAAATCAGTTCTCTATAGAAATAATTTAGTTTTGGTTGCAAAAACCATATTTCGTTTTAAGTAGCTTGCCACGATTGTTTCAATTAAAACGTCTTTAAAACCAGACAATCTAAAACCACATTATATGCTTTTTTTCCTGCCCCCTCATTCATCTTTACAGTAGTTTTTTCAGTGGTGGCATCACACGTGCTTTATATTCCCCGCACAGGCAGCTCCGCTTCGGAAAGTCTGTAGTCTAAACAGACAGGAGCAGGAGGGAGACAACATTGAAGGAAATGACTCACTTGAATTCACAGAGCAGAGCAGTGGTAGAGTCAGGACTACAGCCCGGACCAGCTGCACGTCGGTACCTCACTCCAAGGCTACGCTGCGTCTGTCCTCGCAGAGCCCAGAAAGCCCTGGCGCTGCGGGAAGACTCACAGCGCAGAAAAGCTGATGGGGAAGCAGGCTGGAGGGCAGATTGAGACAAAAATCTCCTTCCTGTCTTTCAGTTCTGGAAAGCCTCAACGCGGAACTCGGTAATAATTTGGACAGAACCTGCATTTTTAACTTCACAACCACCTGTTGCGTCCCTCTTGCCTCTCTGAATTTCCAGTATCCTGATTCCCCAGCTCCTCATTGCCTCCTGGTTCTTTTCAGGAGACGATAGTGAAATTATATTATTTAAATCTTGTTTAAAATATTCAGTACTGATCTATTCGGAGAGCCAGGAGCATTTTCAACACACGGAATTTTAAATAACAATAATAAAAATCAATTAAAAAAGCGGGTATGAGCTCAAAATCACTGCACAAGTTTTCTGAGAGGATGGAAAAACATGCAAATCTGAATAGGAGCTCCCATCAATCACAGGTTCGGGAGCTGGCTCTGTGCAGGCGTCCGCATGTGTTCATCTCCTCCGAGGTTCACAGCAGCAACCGTGTGTTGCTGAGAAGCCAGATGGGGGGGTTCAGGGTTCCTGACGAGGTCCCACTTGCAACTGAGTGTCCCCAAAACTCCTAGAACTATGCAGACAAACAATGCCCCCCTCCCAAATCAACTTCTGGATATCAAGTGCCTGAGACAGAAAGGGATCCAACCCGTGAGCCGGGACTGACTCATTCCCACGGGAGCTGCGGTTCCACAGCATCTTCGCTTTTCAAACCTTCCCCGAAACCACGAGGCTCCCCGCTAGGGAACAGATACCCAGTCCTGGTCCAATTCAGCAGATGGCAGACGGCACAGAGATCCAGGAGGAAATGATTGAGGGATCAAATCATCACTTTGAACACTCACTCAGCCGGTCTGTTTGCCTTAAGAAATGTGAGAGAAGGCAGCAGCGCCGAACCGGGACGTTCCACCTGGCTCTTAATCATCCACTTTCTAAAACCTAGAAAAGAGGCAGCAGACAGGCAGACCTGGGTCTCATCTCTCAGCTCAGCGACACCCTCTGTGAAGAGACCTGCGCTCGGCACACGTTTTCAATCTACATCTCAAGGTGGTTTACATGGAAGCTGTTAGTCCTGCACAAAGAAGGTTGGGGAGGTGTTTAAGGTGAGGGTGGATGAGGTACTTTAGGGCATGATTTAGGGATTGGTGGGAATGGTTGGACTCGACGATCTGGTGGGTCTCTTCCAACCTGGTCATTCTGTGATTCTGTGAAGTAACTGAACCAAGAGTCACTGGAGAAGCATGCAGGAATCCTGCATCGATCCAAAGCTCACTCCTTCCACTCCCGCCACAGGCAGAGGGATGCACCAGCAGTCTCTGCCTGTACTGCCAAAGCTTTACGACTGGACGCTCACCAACACAAGGCTGGCAGCGGTACAGAAATTACAGCCTTTTCAGGCCCTGAGGAGCAAAGGCTCCAGAGAGACCTTCGAGAAGCTTCCCAGTACTGAAAGGGGCTCCATGAAAGCTGCGGAGGAGCTCCTGATCAGGGAGTGCAGGGATGAAACAAGGGGAATGATTTTAAAAGGAAAGAGGGGAGATTTAGACAAGATCTTAGGGAGAAACCAGAGCAGTGGCGACTGCCCCATCCCTGGAGGTCACCTCTAAGTAATTTTGCTGTTCTCTGTTTCTAAAGGCTCCATCTAATTTCTCCCGTTGTTTCACCATGGATCTGGTATCCCTCTGCCCTCTCAGCCAGCAGTGGCTGCAGAAGAAGGGTTTCTGTGCTGCCCTGGGCCCTGCAGGGGGACAGAGACTTGTGGGCAGCATCTTTATTTGCATGTTTACAGACCATGTCTGCAAGCACTCTGGTTTTCTTCCAGCGCACACCTGACCTCTAACACATGTGATACGTGTGATCTGGAGCCACACGTGTTGTTTCTGGGTGTCATTTCTGTCCCCTACCCTGCGGGAACAGGTTGCCTAAAGCAGTGGTGGCTGCCCCATCCCTGGAGGGGTTCAAGGCCAGGTTGGATGGGGCTTGGAGCCCCTGATCCAGTGGGAGGTGTCCCTGCCCATGGCAGCGGTTGGAACTGGTTGAGCTTTGAGATCCACATATATTTAAAAAGACTTTGATGCCATAATTGCTATTGCCTGACTGTCCATTTCTGCTCGTCTCTCTCGCAAGCAACCTGCTGTGCTCCCACGCCAGAACAAAAGGAAAGGCAGGGATCTCCCAGGTGGAGAACGCTGCGCAGCCAGCCTGCTCTGGAGTTCTCCAGCAATCACACACAGGCAGCAGCAGGTTGGCTTTCTCCAACATGGGAAAAGCTTAAGCCGCAAGCGCACCGCACTGTTTATTTCTGGTGAAGAACCACAGAGTTCTGCAAGTTCTCAGGGAACAGGCACATTTAGCTGGAAGATGCCACTTTGTGTCCCCTTTGTGACCACCAGCAGCATGCCTCAAACCACAACTTTCAGTCCCTCGGCACATGGGAACAGCGTTCTGGTGCTATACGCGTTTGAAGGCAAACTCCATTCCTCACACTAATTGCAAGCTACCTCTTGTATCCACCTAAAATAATTAAGCAGTGGGATTCCAGGCACGGCGTCGTATTTTGAGATCAGAAATGACTGGGAAAGAGTGGCAAAATGAATAGGTTGGCTCTGAAAAGGGTGCTCAAAGGTTGCCTCCCAGAGTTTTATTATTTACCTCAGGTTTGCAGGCGATCTCGTTTATAATAAAAATGCTTTGGTTGAAGGGAGGTCGCTTTCCATAATGCAATATAATCTGCTGCCAAATTTAGACACGCAAACATGGAACTTGCCTAAATTTTAAGGGCAGTCTAGGCAGATTGCAAATTGTCAAAGAGGACGCCAGCACCCAAGAGCTTTTGCTAAAGAAAGGAGATCTCATTCCTCTCTGCAAGCACAGGTAATACCTGAATTGTGAGTGCCCCTTTTGGTGAAGCAATTTTCCCCCATGTCTAATCTGAACCACCCCCTGGTGCAAGCAGTGGGGATGGGAGGGAAACCAAACACCAAATCCCAGTAGATCTCATTTAGAGTTCCCCTTCCGAGCAGGGGAGCAGGTCGACGACACTAAATGCGGTAATGGACATTCCTCAGTCAGCACAAAGTGGAAATGTTCACGTATAACCTAGGAGCCTCCCTCCAGAAGCTGCAGTCCCTACAGATGTGTATTTTTATTTGCTCTCCTTTACACTCCCCAGGTCTAATTAGAAATCACTCAAGGAGGTGTTGCGCCCAAGGCACGGATATCAAGATTATTATTTTCCGCTTACTTTCCGCTCACAATCCCCAGGTTTCTGCATAAATAACTCAGGAGAGAAAGCCTTTCCTGTCTTTCCGAGGGCTAGAACCATCTTCCCTTCCCCAAGCGATGGATGATGCTATCAGAAAGTAGGACACATTTAGCTCTGTCCTACCTTCCGACAGGCCTGCAGCAGCCGTTCTCGCAGGCGGCAGGACGCCAACAAAACCACAGGCATCACCGAGACAAGTAACATTTGGCACCGAGCTCTCCGAGGGTGCCCACTCAGACCTGGAGAAGGAACAGAAGAGATGACACGCGGCAGCATCCTCCGGGCAGTAACTGAAACAAGATGAGCGGCCAGGGAAGCCAAGCCAAGGCCTGCTAAGCCCCGGTGACCAGTCACAGATCTTGCTTTCCGGACGTACCTGCTGATTCTGCTGCTGAGCAGCTTCCAGCTGGCGGCTCCACAGCTCGCTCGCTGCTGACAGCGGCAAAACTCCTCAGTCGGGAGAGGAAACGGCTCTGACTCAAACGCACCCAGGGAACGGAGCTGGTGAGTAACGGGCGCTGTTTATACGCAGTCACAGTGCCGACTGTAGCAGCTGGAGTTTCTTCCATCATTTTTCTTTGGCACGTTCTTCTACGATTGCTTATTCTTCAATTTTAACCATTGCCTCTCTGGCTGATGGTAAAGCTCAACCAGAAGCACCTTGCCATGAATTGATAATTCCCTTAAAATAAACCTGACGCATTCCAAGCTGTTAGGATTTTTTTACCTTATGTGCCAACTCATTGCTCAGGACTCAACATCCTTGTCTCAATTCCAAGTGGTAACGGGACTCTCAAGTGTTCCAGGAGTGTTTTCTCCAGACCTAGACACACCAAAAGCAACGACATCCCCTCAGCATGAGCCCTGCCTGATCAGCAGCAAGATTTGTTTAGCAAACAAGGGAAAAAACTAATTTTTGACCAATATTTCATGTTATTTTTTTACTTTAAACAAAATTTTAGCCACATTTCCAAAGGAAACAATGCATTTGCGGTTATGTGATCCCTGTCCATTCAATCTCCTACTTCTTCCCATTATTTTGAAACACAGCAGCCAATTTCAGCTGCACTTGAGCGTAGAGGAAAATCTTGTTGTTCTTACAAGTTTTATATCCAGTATAACAGAGAAGGGTTGCGTTAGTGCCCACGCAGTGAGCAAGACTAAAACTTCAGTCTTATTTCAGGGAATTAACAGCAAGAGTGACATATCAGATGGTCTTAAATTCTCTGATTTGCAGAAATCCTTGCTTCAGTTTTCTTCCTGTCTTATAGGGAAAGGCAAGCAAGAGTGGGTACCTCCATGAGAAAGCCAGCTCACTCTGTTTGCTCAAAGCCACCTCAGGTGTCTGCAAGAGCTACAGTTACTGGGTTTTAATTCAAAAAACAGTAGAAAAAGCAAAGCCCACTTTTCAAAACCAAGTTGAGCACAGAGTCCTGTTATTTTTGGAGAGTAAACGACCAGGCTCAGCCCATGCAAACCCAAACCAGAATGTTTTTCACGGTCAGAACAGAAATGCCAACAGCACAACAGCATGAATGCTGAAAAGATGTCATTTTAGTTACCCGCAGGTGCTGTTTGCAGGATCAGTAAGATCACTTCAGCCAGATTTTCAGCTCACATAAACACACATGGTTTATTAACTTTGGAATACACAGACACACACCCACTGGATTAGAGCCGGCTTCGTATTTCAAGAAGGACCAAGTCGGAGCCACTGAAGCCAACGTACATACATCAACTTATCCTGGCAGTTTTCAATATGTCCCATTTAATACCAGTATGAGCTCACCAGAGGAAAGGTACACGGTGATTTCTGCTCAGGAATTACTGGGCAATGACAGTTGAGTAACAGAAGGAGCCAGGTTCTGTTAAACCCCTGAAAGGGGCGGTTTGGACACCAAATGCTCATACACACTCCCTGCCATGGGTTAATCCGTACTCCTTATAACGCTGGTCTTGAGTTTAGTAATGGAAGAAAGAACAGTTCCCACAACGCAGACATAAAAAAAATAAACAAACAGGGCTTCCAGTGCCAGAGTTATGGTATGCAGAGAAATCCTCTAGGCTGGATCCTTTCAAGCAGTCCATCAACTCAACAAAATCTGGCTGTCTGGGTAATACCTACACAATTCCTCTTCCAGGCTCCCCGTGTGTCAGGATTTAAGGATACCAAAACCTTTTGCTTCTCTACAAAGCCTCAATCCAAGTCGGTGTTTTCCTTCAACGTGTTCAGTTCCATTACAATCGGCGCAGCTCCTGGTTTGAATCAGCTTCAGGTCTTTGTCTCATGAGCCATCATTACATTCCACTCCATTTCCCCAGCCCCATGACTCCTTCCTGGACAGCAGGCAAACCGGCCTCTGGCTGTGCCAAGGACAGCAAGGAGAGGCATCTGTGGGCTCAGAATCACTGTCTGCATGACCTCAGGGCTGCTTTAACAGCTAGCAGACCCTCCAACATGCTTTGCAGGCTAAGCACAAGGTTTCCAAAGGAAAGGATTGTCTTGTATTGACTACTGGACATTCCCATTTCCCATGACAAACTCAAAGCTGAACAGAATTAATTTGAAGCGAGCCAAAACTACAGCAGAAAATTACAAAGAAGCCTGTTTTTGTGGAGAACTGGAGCTGCCATAGAGAGCTACAATCTCTCCCCTTGACTTTCAACCATTTCCTCTCAGAACAGCAGAATAAGGAGATGAAGGAGAAACCATCAAGTCATTTTGAGAATCAAAAAAGTCAAACAATTCCTGTTTGCAGCCTTTTTTTTTTGCTACCACAGCTACACACGCTTCAATACAGCTCTCAGAATGCCAACAGTTCTTTAGCAGGAATAATCAATTTTTAAACGTGGATGTACCCTTTCCTTAAAACACTGACATAAAGCTCCATTTGGCTTCTACAGCAACGGTTAAGCTTGGCATTCACTGCCATCTAGCGAGAGCAGAGAGCAACATATGGACAAGTTCAGCGTAATTGGGCTTGTCATAAACACAAACATCTCTCCTTCCTGCAGCGAGACTCAACTGTACCTTGTAGCAAAGAGTTCCACAGATTACTTTTTTCCTTCCCTTTCAGTTTAGTCAAGCGTCCTGTTCCTACAAGATCAAAAGGAATTAATTTTCAGGGCAGTTTCCCTGGAGGCTCCAGAACGACGGGCCTAAGGGAGCTCATTCTTTTTCCCTCCTTTCTCTCAGAGGTCAGTCTACCTCACCTATCTCCTGGAATACATACAAGGAAGAACTAAATCACACAGAAGTGAGTTAAGTGCCTTACAGAAAAATCAAAAGCAGAACACAAAACAGAACCCTGATATCAAGTCCTCTGTCAGTATTTAAAATAAACATCTATATCTTGGGGTCTTGGGGAACCTGATCCAGTGGGAGGTGTCCCTGCCCATGGCAGAGGTGGGACTGGATGGGCTTTGAGGTCCTTTCCAACACAAATCATGCCGCGATGGTTGGACTCGATGATCCGGTGGGTCTTTTCCAACCTGGTGATTCTAGGATTCTGATTCTATGAAGACTAGAAAAGAATACTATGATTTTGACAAGAACTTTTAAGTTGCCTGTGTCTTATATCTTACAGTCATACTTACAATCAGAAGAATTCTTTCACTCATCCTATCTCCCACAATGGATTGTTCTTCCAGTACATCACTCAGTCGAATCTTTAAGAGCAGCTTAAGGAATTCAGCTGCAGTCTAAGATACCTTTGCTCAGACAGACAGCAGTCAAGTCACCCTACAAGGGCTCACATCACGCTTTTGAGGAAGAAAAGCACCTTGCTATCAGGTTTGTCCTTGGAAAACTGCTCACCATGACTGAAAGCATCCTGTTACTAATTTCATCACACTCAGACAAAGGGTAAAAGTAATCTGCGTAGTGAATATCTTTTAATTATAGTTACAGGCTGAAACTTATTACAGTTGTTTTTATCGCTTTGTACTTTTCAGGAATATCTTGGGCGTTTGCCATCCCGCAGGAGAACTTTTCAAACCAGCTCTTTTCCAGATGCGCTCCAAATCTTTCTCAAATTTTGCCTAAAACATAAAAAAAAAAAAAAAAAAAAAAGTGGTAACAGCTCAGAGGCAACACACAAGTATTCAGCCACTGCCCATTTGTCCCGAGGAGAATCTATATGTAACACACATAAAGGAAACAAATGCTTGAAAAAGCACAAGGATCTTGGTAGCATTATGATAAAACTCCCATGCAAGGAAAACTGAGGAGATGGAAAGTGAAACAGTTAGAAAATTACAATCATTTCCTCATCGTGAAGTGTTCAACACTGCTTCTTACAAATCTGAAGAAACAGAATTACAATTAATCCCTGTTTACACCTTGATTACCAGAGAAGGAACTAAACTACATCACAGCTTACCTGACGTCTCTTCTTGCGACCTTCCTTTATCCTCTTCCGTACAAACTTGCGTCGCTTTAGCAGCTTTTTGTACTTGTGCCGATTCATTTTCCTTCTCCGAATCTTCAAAACGTTCTTACACTGAATCTCGTTACTAAGATCTCCTTCTTCCACCACATTAGCTCCCTCGTCAGACGGGGGGCAGTCGTATCGCTGGAGAGGTTCATCGCTTGCTTCCTCGTGCGCGTTAAGGATTTCTGCTTTAGGAAGGGAATATCTAACTGTCAGCCAGCTTTCCAAGGGGCTGATGGAAAGCTTCCTGGGGATCAGCATCTCTTCCAGCTCAGGGTCCAGCGCATACCACTGCTGAGGCTGGGCTCCACTCTTGTTAGACGGCTGCGTGCTGTAGTTTGCTGATGTAGAACGAGGGCAAAGAAAGGAGGACACTGACCTTGGCAAGCAGTGGCCTTTGAGGAAAGAAAAAATTCACTTAAAAGGCAGAATTTTCAAGCAATATCTTAAGTAAAGCTCTGACCAGCTCAAACAACAGCAGCCAGAGTAATCTAATAAAGGTTACAAGAATTGTGTTCCCACCACAAAAGCAAGGAAGTCTTTTTTAATTTGGACTTAATTACATAACTGTGATGCCATCTGCTAAACTACATTGGACAATATTTTACTGTGCAAACTGTGTAAGTGCAATTTGTAACGTCCTGGGACTGTTTGTTGTTTCTATTGCAAAGGAATCTCCTAATCTTCAGAGAAGTCAAGCCCGAGACACACACCACCAGCAGAGCAGATTTGAGCTGTAATAATGTTTCACAACCTGCATCAATAAAAGCTGCACGCCTCTCGCTCTGCTGACTAGAAATTAAACTGCTGAGAGCCTAATTACCCCAGAAAAAGCAGAAAAGCAAGTCACACAGCATCTACTTACCTGCAATTCGTGAAGCCTTCAGTAACCGGGACCCCAGCTGTGATATTAACATATTCCTTTGCTTTGCTTAGAGCCAGTAATGGCTGTTAAAAAAAGAACATTTGCTTAATTAAGTAAATATAGTTTTTACACTTTAACCCCTCCAAAGGCTGGCTGAGAGACTCCACTCTCCTCGCTTCACTATCTATCACAATTTGGACATTGTGGAAGCTGAGGCGATTTATAAACCACACACACGCTCTCGGCCACCTGCCTTTTCACTTCCCCACATGGGCCACTTTCCCTTTGCAGTCCACACTGTGTTCTCTAAAACCATCGTCCTCCCCGAAGCCCGGAGGTGTTCAAGGCCAGGGTGAATGAGCCTTGGGCAGCCTCATCCAGTGGGAGGCGTCCCTGCACACAGCAGGGGGATGGAACTGGACGGGCTGCAGGGTCCGTGGCGTCCCCAGCAGCCCCACCGCTGCCCCGCTCCACAAGCGCGGCCCTGCCACCCCTGCCCGTGCCCGCCATCACTCACCATCCCCGCCACTTCCGGTACGCCACTTCCGGCGTAGCACTTCCGGCAAACGCCGCCTCACGCAGCGCACCCTCATAGCCCCCTCTGCCCACGCGCATGCGCCTAAAGCAAAGCTCCCCCACATACCCATCGTCCCCCGCGCCACGGCGCGCGCCACCATTGCGCATGCGCCCTGTCCTCAGCGCCCACTACCCTGCGCATGCGCTCTCATCTCAGAGCCCGACACCAACCGCTCATTTGCGCATGCGCCCTCACCTAAGCGCCCAATACCCACCGCCCACTGCGCCTGCGCCCTCCCCTCAGCGCCGTCCCCGCCCCCCGGGCTTCTGCGCAGGCGTCGGATGCCGCCCACGCTCCTCAGCTCTCTGCGCATGCGCCTCAGAAAGGTCTCCCCTCCTCGCTAACGCGCATGCGCATTCACCGCACCGCAGCTCAGCGCCTCCCAGCGGTGCCCGCCGGGCTCGCGCATGCGCACTGAGGCGCGGGCGCCAAAGGCCCCACCCCCCGGCTCGTATTTGGGGGGGGGGGGGGGGGGGGGGGTGGTACGTGAGGGTTTTGCGGTTGCCAGTCAGTCGGTTCGAAAAGCCGTTAGGGTTCATCAACTCCAACCGTCCCTGCCCACTAGAAATCGTGTCCCCGAGCCCCTCCTCTGTCTGCCTTTTAAACCTGAAGGAAGGAATAACTCGTTCCCTTAAGGGAATCAATTAACTTAAGCAACAACAGCAATGAGAATCAAATCCTGGCCGGCTAGAAGTTAGAAAGACTGGTTGTAACAGGAGTTTAGCTTGTTTATGTGAGAAAGAATTGATGAGTTTTGCTGCGGCTGGTTTCTCTGTTTCTCTGTTTAATAATCTTGTGAGAAACATTCACTAGTAAAACACTGAAAAGGACAAAGTCTTCCAAGCAAAAGGAATAATATGTTTATTTTACAATTCAGGATGCCCTCCTACCAAAGCCATCCCATCTTACAAAAGAAGTGGGTATTTATACTAGTTTTAGACCAAGAACTGTGTAAATCCTCAAAGAATACTCATTCTTTTTTAGATTATCCAGCCGTGTCTGGAGACTCACTTCAGTTTATCTCCTCACCTAAACAAGCTGCATCTTACAGGACAACTAAGCATATTGATAAATTTTCACAGCTCTGTGATAGGTTATCCCTTGACCTCAACCAGCTGCATCTTACAAGATGGATTTACACGACGAGATAATTAAACATACAACCCAGCAGCAGCAAAACTTATCAATCCGTTCTTACATTGTGATATAACTGTCTTACACCTCACGATAACATGCAGACAATCTCCAGACGCAGATAAATAACCTAAAAGAATAAACACTCTCTTGGAGTTGCAAGAATTTATTGATATTTTCATTGTTTTGTGAGACGTGAAAGAAGGAATAAATTGTCATGTTAAGGTAACGAATTAGCTTAAACAATAATAAGAAGAATCAGATCTCAGCCAGCCTGCAGTTAGAAAGAATGTGATTGTAACAGGAGTTTATCTTGTTTACTAGTTGAAACAAAGAACAAATCAAGCTCTGAAAGGACAGACTCAGGAACAAAGGACAGATCTGAGCTCACCAAGAGGACACGGTGATGAAGGAGATGAGATAAAGACCAGAAGAGGCTTCTGAAGACACAAAGAAACTGTGATGTGCATACAAGAGTGGATGATAAACCAGGACAATAAGTTCCCAGGAAAACAATGGACATGTAACCCATTTCTGGGAATCTATGTGGATATGTATGCTTAACAAGTATTTTCCGGAATCTATATGTTTAACCAGTATAAAAGTCATGTAACCAGTCTCAATTGTTGGACAGTTAGGTGGATTACCCCATGTGTGCCCTGGTGACATTTATTGAAGTAATACCTGCTTAATAATCACATTGGTATTGGTTATTGAGTTTGGCTTTTCACAGCATCAGGTTTTGTGCTGATGCCACAGTCACACCTGGAGATGGGATGTCAATGGCCTTCAGCTGAGAGAAAAACCCAGCATTTTATTACCTGCTTAGTCACTAAAAATAGGTCAAGGCGCAGATGTGTAGCATACCAAGCAGTTGTTACAGTGAGACTTTACACCCCTGCCAGTGCTGGGATCAGGGAAGGCAGCAGCAGACCTCTGCCTTACGCACCCTGGGCTGCACCTGATGGCAGGTCCAGCCGTGGCTGCTGCCACACCTGCCTCTCCCGCTTACCTGGCTGTTCTTTGTCTTTCCTCGCTCGGTACAGGCACCTTCCCCCTTGGCACAGCATGAAAGAGCTTCATCAGATGGCATGCGGGAGTGATGTCGAAGCCAATCCCAGACTTCAAAGAACTTTTTGCTTTTATCCCTACTTCAGCCAGAACACAGAGATCTTTTCACCAGCTGCTTTTAGTATTTCAGACCAGAACAAGGGTCCGCCTCAGTTTTGGGTACACCCCACCACATTAAATCCATCTACCCCCAAGGAGACGGCAGCGGTTAGAGTTTCTTCCTGCGAGACAGGAGTACAGTTCTCTGTTCAGGGAAGAGAAACCTACATCCAGAGAAGTTAACTGAAGTCGTTTAGTAAACAGACTATTTGTTTAAACAAGACTTTATTGAAGACATTTTAGAAGTTTATGTACAAAACAACATCCCCACCCCCGTATCAGGATGTTAGTCACCCACTGGGAACAAAGCGTGTGCCTGGCGTGTGCTGCCAACCTGGGGACACTCGGAGGCTGCTGAGGAATCTACAGAAGTACCAAATTCATGCAGTTTAGAGCTGGGCAGCTTCAGCTTTGGTTCAGTTAGGACTGAAGGAAACAGCCTTTTCCAGAGACACATCTCCAGCAGACTGAACATACAGGAATCTGACAGCCTACACTGGCCTTACTCTGAGGTTACATCATTACTTCAGCAGACAGCAAGACCCACTTTGGTTTTGGAAACGAAGAGGAACCAGCCCCTGGATTTAACTTGTGGGGTTTAATCTATTTTAGATGGTTCCAGGAGATATCCGTCACTAGGAGCACAGTAGTATTTGCAGGAAGCATCAGAACAGAGCAGTAGCAATACCGAGTAAAAGAATCCTCTACCTCACTTCCCAAAAACACCCAGGGAGAGGCTGGCTATTTCAACTAGCATCTAGGAAAACCCTAGGGACGCAGGCGTTAGTGACACAGCTGAAATAGTGACTGACATGCTGTTTCTGTAGCGCACTGTGCACTTTTACCACGGGAGAGTTTCCCCTTGCCAGTCCAGGAAGGAACCATTTTCTTTTTCACCAAGACGGTTCAGAACAGAGAGGATGCCTGGGATCGCCTCTTGCACCTGCATGGGAGCCTAGAGCAAATCAAGCTTAGATTATTACTGGGAATATCCTGCAGAAGGGAACTGAATCATAGAACAGTTTGGATTGGAAGGAACCTTAAAGACTGTCCAGTTCCAACCCCTTGGAACTTACCATGTTTCCGCCCATGTCTGTCTGAAGCCAGCCCGGATGCAAAGAAATACAGAGAATTCCATCCGATTTCAAGTCTGCAGCAAGACACCTGGTGATCATGTTCAGTGCAGTCTACAAGAGGAAAAACCATCTATTAGTGTACAGGTTTTACAGACCTTGAGCAGGACCTTAAACCAAGCAAACTGGTACCTCCTTTCCACCATGCTGTCTCCTGACAAAGAAAGGGGAGGTAACAGCATCACAGTAACTTATCCAGACTTACTGGGGGCTTCATTCTCAGAGATAAGAGATAGTCTCTTAAGAAAGGCTTTGTGAAAGCTCTGTCGCCAAAAGCATGCTGCCCAAAGATGAAACTAATGTATTGGGGAAGATAAAGTAGCATTTGAAACTCCTAAGGAGCTCTGGGGAAAATAATATTGACATAAGGACTCTGTTTTTCTGCAATAATCACTACACAAACATCCAGTTTTTTACTTCAGAACAGGGAAAACAAGCACGTTAACAGCTTATGAGTAGGTGGTGTAGGAGAAACTGTATGTCTAATCTTGACTATTCATAAAAACTCAATCTCTGGATGTGACAAAACTAAGAACTCCACCTCTCAGTCTTTAGCATTAGCAGCTACGGGCCAGCACACCCTTTGCTGAGTTTCATGTCTGCTATGTTGCTTGGACTGGAAAGGAATACAGATAATAGGACACAAACTTGATTACATCAGTTCTTTTATGAACACCAAGTTCCTCTGAAATGGATCTATATCAGAGTAGTCATGGATATTTCTTAAGAAGTTGGCATGCTTGCTCCAGATGTATGGCTCTACAAGTCCCCTTTCCACCTACATGAAGAACATTTCATGTGTCAGCCCTTCCGAGAAAGCATTGCACGCCTCAGATCGTCTTTAACTCAGATGCCCGCCCTCACCCAGTGAGCACAGCCCAGAGAAGCCTACTAACCTTTGCTATCCTGTAAGGGTAGACCTTGAGGAACATCTCATTGGCCTGAACGAGTTGCATAGAGGCAGCAAGAGAGGACATGTTGATAATAGCAGCTCTGTGGCAGCCCATGCCTGTGCTCAGCTGGGCTGCCTTCCTCAGGAGGGGTAGAAACGCCTGTGAAAACAAGAGTTTGTTTTAATTTGGTCACTGTGGACCACTGAAGACAAGCTGGACTCTTAGATTCTGCTCTGTGAAACATTGCAGCACGACTCAATGCCACCATCACAGATGGCAATGGCTCCCCAGAGGAGCTGACCATTGGAAACCTTTCCATAGCAGCCAGCTCTAAGAAGCAAGGACCTTTTCGTTTCTTCTGCTCACCTCCTAGCCCACCCACTCCACTGAGGTGACCTCACAACAGATGGATTTAAATAAAGAGAAAGATCCTTGATAGAAAGGCTCTCTTGCTGCTCTCTATGCATGCAGTTTGATATCAACCTGTATCTGTGCAGTGCTGGTGACAAACCCTTGGGTTATATGTCCTGCTCACCAGTGGAAAACACTCTTATCGTATCATAGATAAAGCACATTCTTCCCAGTTCTTACCTTGGTGACCATCAGCTGGGCAACTGTGTTGGTTTCATAAATGGTGAGCATTGTCTCCGCTGTGACTTCTTCCAAGGAAGCGAGCACATTGATGCCAGCGTTGTTGATGAGGCAGTTCAGACCTTTGTCTCCCACAATTTCTTCCACCTCCTTGACGACTTTCTTGATGCTGTTTTCGCAGACCACATCTGCACAGAGGAGGCAAGAACAGCCACGGTGAGCAGTGGATTGTGTGGTTCAAATGCTGCCTGTCCCTTGACAACACACACTAAACCAAAGCTAAGGAACTAGTCTGAATGGGGATGTTTAGACAGCACACAGACCACGCACAGAAGTCTTTACATAGATTATGTTTCTCCAGTGTTGTCTTAAGATAAGGGTGATCGTTCCCAGCTGCTGGAGGTTTGTACAGCCAGGAGACCAGTTTCTCAAGATGCGCTCACCTGACCTAGTTGACCGTACTTCTCTATAAGCCCTTTACTCACCCAGTTGGAGGAGCTTGATATTGCTGTACTGCTTGCTAAGCTGCTGGAGCTCCTAGGAAGAAGAAATCATGTGCGTTACATTTTATATTATCTATATCCATCTCCATGGCTATTACATAAAACAGTTTGAGATCTGCACCTCCAGAACTGTAACTGCCATTCATTTCAGAATTGGACTGAAGGCAGCGATTTTTGATTTCCAACAAAAATGGCTGAGCAGCTTTTCTGAGAGGAAGATCAACTGCTCCAAGAATCTGAACACTTCACTTGTTTAGTCAAGACACCAGTACGCTAGATTGCAGAGTTAGTTCTCAGTGTGTCAACTCAAAGGTGTATTTGCAGTGTAACCAGACGTCTGTGATCAAGCGGCTACAACTGCCGGTTCCACTGCAGACCCCACACACAGACCGCATCCCAGGCCAGTAATACCACTCTTCTGTAAGAAAAGCTTCATTCTGAAGCTCAGCCAGTGCTAGACATCAGTCCAGGGCAACAGGGATGCGTAAGAGAAGCCATTGGGAATTACTGATTGTTTGCAGGAAAAGTTTCCAAGCAATTTGCCCATGAAAATTCTGGTTTCCAGCACTCTCATCAGCTTCAGTTCTTGTAACTGAAGCTAAAGCACACAAGAAATAGGTTACAAAAATTGTGTATACAGCAACTGTCCATGAGAACAAATCTCGCCCTACTAGATAGCTATAATTCACTCGCCTGTCTCCTACCTCTCAGTAGAGGAATGGCCAGTGTTCTTGGAGAAAATTTATACTACACTGGTACTCCTGCTAGACAAAGTGTGTCCGAGCTGGATTTATAGGCACAGCTGGAATACGCCAGGTTTCCGTGCCATGCCGCCAAGTGGGAAGCGTGGCCAAATCTAACAGATGGGTTCCATACTCCCAGCCGTGTTTAGGAGATGAGCAACCCTGGCCAAACATTGCAGCTCAAGCAAACCCATTTCTTTAGGAGCCCTTGGGGAACAGGGGTCAGGAGGGTTGGTTTTGAAAGAGTCCTTCTTAGCCACTTGGAGACAGTCGGGGACTCCATGTCCTCTGTCGAGCTCAAGCGCGTTGCATCTTTTATCTCAGTTCACATTTGGCAACATTCTCTCCCGGCTTCTTAAGAAAATTTGTTCTCCCACTTGGTACAATCTACAACTGCAGGTCAAGGGAGGGGGAAAGAGGAACAAGCCAGAAGCACAAACCCACCAGACATTCCTTGGATAGGGCTCAGTGGGACAGGTTTCAACAAACTGAAAGCCCAGAACACACTATCTTGTTTATTGATAGTCAGGCATGAAATAGTTCTGCCGTGTCATGGCCTGCAATAATTATGCAGCTTTGGACTGTCCACTGGACGTTAGTTTGGCTGTATCATTTGTTTGGTAATGAACTCCAGAAGTGCTCTGGCTGCTAGAGGTTTGCTCATTTATTTATAGTCAGATTGCTTTACTCTGACAGGAACAAGCTACTAACTTTGGCTAAAAGGCCAGAGACGTAGTGGCAGCAACGCTGAGGCTTCCAAAGTGAGTGAGTAGTATGTTCAGTTAAGAACTCCAGACACCGTAGCATTCTCCGGAACATAAACAGCATGAAGTTGCAATTGCTGCATGCAAATCAGGTTTAAAATGCAATGGTTTTCCCACTTAGTTAATTATTTGGCTGACAATCGACTCCCACTTCATCGATTTAAGTTTCTCAGAAGCAGCTTCCAGGCACAAAGTACAGCTTTGGTCTCCAGGAACGTTACTCCACCTGATATAAACATAAGCTGAAAGATCCAGTTAGGAAACACAAAAACTGAAGAAAAATCTTTTCTTTTCCCTTCTGTGACCAGAAGGAGCATGCGGAGAGGAGGATCAAGACAAGTTCGTGGCACAATCAGACACAGACGTCCATGTGTGCTGCTTCTCCTCCTTTGCTCACCACAAGCAGTTTTGATCAAAGAGATCAGAAGCCTCCTGTGTCCGGAGATCTCTGAAAATTTTACTGCAATGCGCGTACATACAAGTTACTGATTACCCTCTGAAGGGAAAAGCTTTCCTGGAATGCACTGTGGTCACTTGTCCAATGCCTTGTTCTCCTCCCCCATTAAAAACAAAACAACCAAATAAATCCCCAACAAAACAAAATGACAAAACCCAAACCCACACCATCAAAGTCGTCTGCAAGATTGTTTTGCGGCAGACCTGGTAGAATCATAGAACCATAGAATAGGAGGTTGAAAGGGACCTCAAAGATCGTCTGGGCCAGCCTTTCTTGGCAAAAACATGGTCTAGACAAGACAGCCCAACACCCTGCCCAGCTGAACCTTGAAAGTAATGCTGGGAAACCCAGCACATCCCTGGGGAGATCGCTCCCGTGGCTGGTTGTGCTCAGTGTGAACCTTCCTCTTGTGTCCAATCAGAATCTCCTGTACCCATTACCCTTCCTCTTTTCCATACGACTTCTTGTAAAAAGGGAGTTTCCATCTTCTTTGTAGCCACCCTTTAAATGTCGGAACGCGGTGATAAGGTCTCCCCTAAGGCTGAACAAACCCCCTTCTTGGCCTTTCCTCACATGACAAAACCCAGTCCTTGGTGGCCCTTTTCTGGCTCTTCTCCGCGTCTTTTTTTCGTATCGCAGGGACCAAAACTACACACAGTATTCCAGGTGTGGCCTGACAAGCACGGAGTACCCAACGCTACCCCCCAACACTGCCTTCAGCAGCATAGCTCAAGAAGCGCCTGAACGGTTACCCCTGAGAACCAGATTAAGGATTCCAAGAAAAAATGTAAACTCTCATTAGAATCTGTTGTTTCTGCTTGCTGATTTTAATTACGCTTAACAAAGAGTCAACCTACTCCAATTTAAACAAGTTCCTCTGGCACTCGAGGCTCCAGAGACGGATCCATCAGTCCACCGGGATATTTATTGCTAGATTTCAACCAGGAACATTATGTTGTCTGTGTCATTTAGCAAGATTTACTTTGCTTTCCTTATGAAAGCATTACTCACTTCAGTTTCAGCTCTTGGAAAGGAGCTGGCCATACTAAGCCAGTTGGAAGCAATCAAGACAAACTAAAATAGCCTGCAGGCAGCTTTGTCAGGCAAAGGGTACCTGGGTATCTTTTCAGATCACCCTGCTTGCACTCGGGACAAAATCAAAGACGTATCGTCTTTGCCTGTGTCTCTCTGAGAAGGGCTATTCGGTATCACAGAGTACAGCCAACTCACTGTTGGATGTCACAGTGGCTCACACCAAGCTGCCCCAAAGCCACCGTCCCCTCTGACAAAGACCTTAATGCTGTAGGAAGTTCAAAACACTTCCAGAAAGAAAAAAAACCACACAATACTGTGATAACACAGAATTAGAAAGACTTCAGGAATGCCTCCTTTGCCTGATATAATGCATCTATCTTGCCTGAGCGCTGCTCCAGAGATGGCTCAGCTGCTCTTTCCCGACAGCAGACCACATGGCTAAAATATGTAGGAAAAATAAAACAAACCCCAAACCTGACAGAGATAGCGTGCAGCAGCACTTCAGGGCGAGCTGGGTCTGACAAGGGAACAGACACAGCACTGTTGGGAATGCTATCTCCTACTTCAGAGGAAGGGAAACAGCACATTAAGCCCTGGAAGCTTTCCAGAGCCCAGCAGAGGACTGAGCCGCGTGGAACTGAACACTTTCTTGTTCACCTGGGAGAACTCTTTAGAGAGAGCAGAAGTAACAAGAGATGTTCCTGTCCCGCGGTCCCAAGTTCAGCTCTCAGCTCTCAGCCCAGCCTAGCAGAGCCAAGCTGAGGACTGGAAACACTGGGAACAGAATCACACCACGGCTACTTGGATCCCTCAGCTACCTCGCTTCTCCAGAAAGTCATCGCCTCCTTCCACACCTCAGCAAGCCTGGGGGGACTACAGGGACTTGGTGGGTGTAGTCTTGGGTCAGAGGTTTTTCCCTATTATGGGAAAGCAGGATGGAGGGAAGAAAGAGCAAGAAAGAAAAGCTGGAGTGGGGGAGAATTACAGATGGGCCTGTAAGCCCATGCAGGCTGCCTAACAGTAACTGTCCTGTGGTTTTATCCACCTGGGGTGCAAAGGCAGGACGTCAGCATTATTTTGCAAGAGATTTGTGGCTGTTTCCACTCTGAGTGCGGGAGCAGCCACAGTAAAGGCAGATCGGAATGAAAATGGGGCTGTAGGAGTCGAGTGTGGTACTTTTCAAGGAGGAGCCATGGTTATCTAGATGCGCCTGCAGGCCTGCTGCATGTTATCGTGTGATCTGAAGCCCATTTGTTAGGCAAATGTTGTGTGGAGGCCACCGAGGAGTTCTTCAGCACAAGAACCCAAGTTATTACAGCTTTTGCCAACACAGTCACATGCAAAAGCTTGCAGCTGCTCAGCATTATCCCAGGGCGAGCGGGAGATGCGCTGCTTTCTGTCGTAGGCAGAGGAGAGCAAAGTCAGACCCTTCTCCAGCATCTCTTTTACAGTCAGGTCCTTAGGGGCTCTTTGGAGGACCCCAAAGTATGCAGCCATCTGTGGAACGGTGTGCACGCTGCCGAGATCCCCTGGGCAACTCTCAGCTAGCAGGGAATTGCTGCTATTGTCCCCAAGATGGGCACTGGATTTGCAGTAGCGGAGCATATTTAATCACTTTACCACCTAAACTTTTCATTTAAGCTCTTAGAATCATAGAATGGTTTGAGTTGGAAGGGATCTTAAAGCCCATGCGGTTCCAGCCCTCTGCCATGGGCAGGGACACCTCCCAGTAGATTCTTTGCCTTTCCTATCCACATTTAAGCAACGCACCAGAACGCCTCGCAGGTTTGAGAGGGTCAGTTGATTGTGACACAGCAGGCTTGGAACCCACCTCAGAAGTCAGAAGGTTTAGTGCCAACTTTATGCATTGCGGATGAGACTGGTGAGACGACTACAATACCTTTAGTAAAGATTCCCCTTCCTTGCGGAGTTTCCAAACCCATCTGTTAGAAATAAGCTTTCAGCTGGCTGCAGAGGTTTCTATTGATGTACTGCCAAGACACAGCACATGGCCTAGAGGTCCTTACAAAGAACAAAAACCCACCCTGATCATCCACCAAAGACAAACCTTGCCCCCCTCCAAAAGAGACAAGATCGGGATGCACCCCATGTGTCCTGCAGAACGTGGCTCTGGGCCAGCTTCCTGGAGATGGGACTGCCAGCGGTCTTCCCAGGTTCTACTGCCGCAAGCAAGGAGGGACCTAGACTCTTCCCAGGCTCACTGTGCTCTTTGAATGCTACTTCATCTTCTTGTGAAGGTTTACCAGCCTTTTTCCTCAAGATTTTTCAGTACTGGCAATGCGAAACCCCTCACAGGTTAAGATACATCCGTATAATGTTTCCTAGGAAGCCTTTCCCACTGATGGAACCATTTCACTTCTCCATGTAACCGATCCACGACCATTATAACAAGAAGTCAGTGCTGAACACAAGAGCCAACAGGTGAAAAAGAGAACCTGCCTCGGCACCAGCTAAAGCAGCTTTAGAACAAACAACCGCGCGGGGAGATTTCGATCTAACAATGGGTCGTATGTCTCCGCTGGTTTCCTGTGCCACTAGGGCACCGCACGGTTGTGCAATCACGGATAGGAAACACGGCTGGGACAGACGCCAGGCCGTGTAACAGGAGTTAAAAGCAAAGAGAATGGTAGCGAGTACCTGTGCAGGAGCTGATGTGGTGCAGAAGCGGGGCACGAGGGGGAAGCTGCAGGAAGCGGTGGCTCTGAAAGGCAGGCTGCGCATCACATTTCTGTCTTACTGGGCTCTCTCTCAGCAATTTGATTCAGAAATAGCCTGAATGTGGTTTTGTGCTGGAGAGATCGTTTTGATGATAAGAAACAAAATCAAGATCTTTTCCTTTGGTTTCTAAGTAGCACAGCACGGTGCTACCTGAGATCTGAGTGCTTTCTGAGAATCCGGTGCTGTCAAGGGAAGCCTCAGCACCATCTTTTAAAGTTTTTGTGCAGTAAACAAAGTGCGTGTGATCACAGTTTGCTCTGAAAAGAATAAAATCCCCTATAAGGAACAGCCATACAAGCTCTGTTTGCCTCCGCACGGGGCAGGGAAGTTGCCTTTTGCCGAGGCAGCCTCGTGCCGTGCTCGATGAGGGGAGATGCAGAAGCAGGAGTTTGGGTACCGGTTCTCATACTGAATGCCCATGGTAATACACAGGGGCTTGAGAGAGTCACGGAGCTGAGAGCTCGGATTCTTGCAGCTCTAGAGCACCCGAGCTGTCCTAGGGAAGGAAAAGCGTGTATGGCTGTGCTGGTCCGGCAGCATCCCACATTATCGAGGAGCCTGGACCAGATGGAGGTGCAACAGAGAGCACTAGTGGCCACCGGCTGGTCAGAATGAGGACCCTCATTATCTATTTGCCTCCCAAAGGGTTGGGGAGTACGTTTAATTTGTCTGACGGTCATTTATAACACTCTAGGGATAGGGAAGGAATCCAAATGCGTTACTGCGATACTGAGGAGTGCTTGCAGTAAGGGGAAAGGGCTACAAGTGAACTAAACAGCCATAAAGAGCTAAAGTTACTGTGCTTTCAGCAGAAGGCTCTGGTCCCGACCCAGCCAAGAAGGGAACCAAGAGGGGTTTCTCTACCTCATTCATTTGGGTTCTTGGAGGAAAGCTGTAGCGGGGTTCCCGGGGGGGGGGCTCTGGGTTACCCCTGCAGGGCTGGGCTCCCCGCAGAACTGCAGAAAGGCAGGACGCGAGCATCTCCAGCTGCAAATCCAGCGAGAAACCGGGGGACCAGAGGACCAGCAGCGCTCGGGATGCTGCAGCTGCGGCATCCTCCGCACCCGAGTACCCCGGCGGCCACAGCCCGCGCCCCTCGCAGCCTCGGGGGCTTCCAGGACACTCTGCGGGATCCCAACCCCCGGCCCGGGCAGGAGCTCAGCCCCCAGCTCCATCCCACCACGCTCCACCTCGCTCTGCGCTTCCCAAAGCGCCTTCTCCCCCCGCTCCCCGCGGCTGCAGCGCTGCCGGGACCCGCACCCCGCTCCGGCTCGGGCAGCCCCTCACCTGCGCCTTCTGGGGCTCCCGGCAGGTGGCCAGGACGAAATCGGGCGCCGGGGCAGCGGCCGCGAGTCCCCGCACCAGCCCCAGCCCGATGCCCCGGCTGCAGCCGGTGATGAGCACGGAGCGGCAGCGCGGCTGGGCCATGCGGGACCGGCTCGGCTCGGCTCCTCTCGGCTGCTCGTGGCTCGGCTCAGCACGGCTCCTCTCCTCGCACTTAGGGTGAGCTCGGCTCGGCTCGGCTCGCTCTGCTCCCGGCGTGGCCCCTCGCTGCTCTTAACCTGCGTGCGCGGAGCCCGCACCGCCGCGATCCCGATCCCGCCCCCGCCCCGCCCGGCTCGGCTCCACTCAGCTCAACTCAACTCGGCTCAGCTCCGCTCAGCTCAGCTCAACTCAACTCCACTCGGCTCAGCTCCGCTCAGCTCAGCTCAACTCAACTCGGCTCAGCTCCGCTCAGCTCAGCTCAACTCAACTCGGCTCAGCTCAGCTCAGCTCAGCTCAACTCAACTCCACTCGGCTCAGCTCCGCTCAGCTCAGCTCAACTCAACTCGGCTCAGCTCAGCTCAACTCAACTGAACGTAGCTCATCTTGGCCCCCCTGCTGCCCTGCCTTGCT
Source organism: Clamator glandarius (assembly GCA_033459285.1). Lineage (NCBI taxonomy): Eukaryota > Metazoa > Chordata > Aves > Cuculiformes > Cuculidae > Clamator > Clamator glandarius. The sequence continues at coordinate 185,238 of JAUNZM010000894.1, read as the reverse complement.
GGCTGGTTCCAGGGATAATCACAGAATCACTAGGTTGGAAAAGACCTCTTGCATCATCGAGTCCAACCATTCCTATCAACCACTAAACCATGTGCCTGGGCACCACGTCTACCTGTCTTTTAAACCCCTCCAGGGAAGGTGACTCAACCCCCTCCCCGGGCAGCCTCTGCCAGTGCCCAATGACCCTTTCTGGGAAAATATTTTTCCTGGTATCCAGTCTGCACCTCCCCTGGCAGAGCTTGAGGTCATTCCCCCTTGTCCTGTCCCATCACTTGGGAGAAGAGCTCACTCCTCTCTACAACCTCCTTTCAGGCACTTGTAGACAGCGATAAGGTCTCCCCTCAGCCTCCTCTTCTCAAGGCTAAATTCCCTCTGGAGGGACGCTGCATCACAGGATCTTCACCCGAGCTGGTTATCACGCCTGGAAAAAACCTGCTGGGAAAGCAACCACCTTCCCAAGAGGAAGGGATGGCTCTGTTCTTCCCTCTCCTACAGGGATCACAACCCAGTTTGGTCCCCTGCAGTTACAAATCCCTGTTCCGCCAGCTTCTGCAGGGAAAACCTCTTTCCTGAGCGTGACTGCTTGTGTGGGGCATGGCAGGGCTGCCCTGGAAGATGGGATCCGTGTTCCTAAGAGTGAGATAAAGAGAGAGGGGTGAAACTACTTCCCCCAGCAGCCAGGAGCAGGCAGGAGAACAGCAACAAGAGGCAAGGTCCCTCACGGCATGATGAGCAGAGGCAGGAACTGAACCCACCGCTCTGGAACGCAGAGGCACAGAAACTAAAAGCACTCAGCTGGGATTTAGGGAATTACACCCCAGCTTCTCGCGATACATCCTCTGTCAAGCTGGGCAGGCGAGCAAGAGCGTGATGGCACGGCTGAGGTGTGGTCATCGCTTAGGCGGCTGCTATTCCTGTGTCGTTCTGGGAGGCAGTGGGTCCCCAGAAGGTTTTGGAGAAGTCTAATCGAAATTCCAGTTCCTGTCTTTCCCCATCGGCTGTACAGGAAAGACAGGGGACTCTCCAGCTTTGGTATCTAAGCTCTCAGGGAGTACGAATATCCCTCGTTTCCCTATCATGTCTTCTCCCGGCCCTGTGGCATTGTGCTCACAAGGAATACTGCTCTGAAAACTGAAAGGAACTCACATGCCACGAATGGATCAACCGCGAGTGATTCTCCACAGCAGGACCCTTGGGAAGGACCTCCAAATAAATGTCTGATGATTGCTCTGCAATATATAAAAATGAATGTGTGGATCCCTCACCCCTTATTTAATGTGGATCCTTGGGATTAGCTGGTGGGAAAAGCTCATCTTTGTGTGAAGAGCAGCTGTGGCAACAAGCCAGCAGCAAAGCTGCCCTGTATGCCGCTACCTGTGTTTTAATCCTTTCTTCCAAACAAAGCTCCCTTCCAGAAATCTCAGCCTCACGAGCGCTCCTCTCTTCCAAGCAGTTTAATCAATTACCTTCCTTCCATGCGTACGGTGTTAATTACAATGCAATTCTCTGCGTTACCGACAGCATTTTGTTAGGTTTGGAGGCTTTTCAAACAATCCCTGTCAGGCACAAGACCGTTTCATCGACCTCTTTGTGCCTGTAATTTATTCGGCCCTTGCTGTCAGCACCCACGAGTGCCAGCGCTGCCAGGCGGAGCTGCAACTTTGCACGCCTGAGCTGAGCTGGGACCAGCAGCCCCGGGGCTGGTGTTGAGGGGCACGTTCCTGCACTGGGAGGGCTGCGATTCCCCCTCCCACAGCAGATTTCTTGATGCTTACTTGGCTGTACCTGCATTCATCTATCGTACTTTTCTAAAGCGCAAAATTCACCCTACTTATCCATGCTAAGAGTTTTGTTTTCACTGTTTGTTTTTTTTTTTTATCCCACAGGTGAGAACAGGAGCCTGTGTTGCTCCAGCTACATCTTAAATTAGAGAAATGTGTCTTCCACCCTAGACTTCTGTGGATCAGTGGATGTTCTGTTTGGTATTAACGGGAGAGGTGCCTGCACAGAACGCCTAAGATGCCTGACTTCAAAGAAATAGGGATTTAATTCAAAGGTTTGGAAGTTGACCACTGCAAAGAGCTAAGTAAAACTCCGGAGCTGAGACAGTTATTCTGAGTGAAACAAGACAGATACCAAGGTTCTTAGCACTCAGCACCACGAATGCTGAAAAGCTGCTTGATTGTAAATCCCCTAGAGCTACCATATACAGGTAGTCACTCTCTTAATTCGGATTTCCTGAGCCAAGGAACACCATACATTGCCTGCCCCGAGGTGCCACTTGCGAGAACAGGCGCCTCTGTTACACGGAGCCGTGTCTCCTCCCATCCACGCGTCAGCCCCCCACTTCTACAGCTCCACCTCCTGCTTCCCCTGGCTACTCAAAACACCTTCTCCCAACCCCAGCTCGCTGCCAAGATGTTCTGTGCATTGGGCTCTGCTGGGAAAGACAGATTGTCTCTTCAGAACAGGATGTCTTTTAATCCTGTGACATAATCCCTTTTGTTTTGGAACCAAACCACTTTCATGTAAAAATAGACACTTTCTCCCTTGTTTTTTTTTTCCTCTCCAGGTCTGAACAAATGTACTCGAAAGCAGATGACTCTCTATTCAGCAGAGCAGTTCACAGAGCACAGACGCTGATTTTTACACCAAGGGACATCAGGCCTGCGTGAAAAAGCGCTCACAGCCTGGGCCCCACCTTTGTCTGTGCTACCTGCAGCGGAGGCCGTGCTGCAGCCAGCAGAACAGAGGTTTGACTACGGCAAATCCCTCCCAAAGTCCTTCTGGAGGGAGTGTGGCTTAAATCTGCCTCCCTGTATGCTGCTTACCTCAGGAACCGGGCAAGAGACAATTCCGGAAGCATCCAGAGCGGAATCAAGTAATTGAACCAGGAAACACTGACTATCTGAGGCTGACCCGCTTCGAGCTGTATCCAGGTAGCTAGAATGGGAAAGATGTAAACTAGAGAATGCTGTTAAGTCAGGTGGCTTCTTTGAATAGTCAATCAATGTTACTTTTCGTATCACGTTATGTCTAAGCTACTTTAGCATCTCAACTTCCACTCTTTTCAAATACCGGGTATGAAATAATTCGTTTCCATCTGTGAGCAAAGGTCAAGGCAGAGTTTGTTGACCCAGGAAGAGATTAATTTACAACCCATAGCAGTGCTCTGCCGAAGCCCTGAGGTGCTTTACATGGATCTGCTGCCTATCTCAGTTGGTTTTTTTTATCAGCTGAGATGCAATCACAACTGCAATAAAGAACTAGAGACCAACCACTGCCACAGGGCAACCAGGAAAGGCCCAGCCTTGCCCCTGTGCAGGAATTAGGGGCACCTGCTGAAACCATCCAGTAACGATGCACTTCGAACAGGTAAGTGAGCGGTGAAACACAAAGTGGCAATTCCTGTTACAGAACAGAATGTCAGGGGGAGTGGGAAGGTGAAAAACAGTTCAAATCAAGATTAGTCAAGTTCTACGGGTAATTACTCCCCATAATCCTAGGCAGCCTCCAGCACAGGGAAGTGGTAGGTGAGAGGTCAGCTAAAGGAAGGCTGACTGCAAATCCTTTCAAAGCTGCTTTCCCTCCATACTAGAACTAAGAAAACTGCCAAGAGATTGGTTTGGATGTAAAAGGAGTGTAAGAAGAGTCACCGTCACCCTGAGGCACCTGCAAAACTGACCACAAAAAGCATCAAGCATTGCTTCCCTGGGAGCAGACAGAGGAATTTAACCAGCAGGCAGTGGTTCTAGCAGGAGCTACTCACAGAGCTTTGTCAGGCTCGGATATCAGCACCGTGATTCAGAGCAGACCCATCTCCTCCTCCAGGAGGAGCCCAGCACGGCCTCTACCCAAACCCACACTCAGGATGTAACAACTGAGGTGGGTCTGAAATCTCCAATTAGACAATCGCTTCATTCAGCACCAAGTTTCTCTCCTTGGGTGTAGGCACAGTGGTACAAGCTTGCAAGAAACCACTATCAAATGAATTTGATAGAAAATCAAATACTTTAATGAAGTTGGGGAGCATGAGAGTAACAGCTCAGATATACCACTAGAACTGATACTACTGGGCTGTGGGGGGGGTTGCTATTGGTTTGTAAACGCTGTTCTTCAACAAGCATGCAGATCGACAAACTACTAATTCTTCAGAGTGTCAAAGATCCTGAGTAAAGAATTTCAAACCACTTAAAATGAATATATAGGAAATGCCTTATGAGCTGGTGGCCTGCACGCAGCATTGCACAGATAAAAATATACTACTCTCAATACACAGAGCTAAATACTTTCACATTTATCAGAATCTTCTACACGAGTCTTTCGATAGAATTCAAGTTTTGAGTCTTCTGTATATTCTTCCACCTGTATTAAAGAAATGCTTATTTACATTGTGGATAAAGTGTAAAGGCTAGTAAGGCCATATTTCCATACTGTACTGTAACACTGCAAAATATATATACACAAATATAACCTAATATAGGCAACGGTTCTAGAAAAGTCACCTTACATTTGTACAACATAATTGAGTCAGTATGAAAAGACAGCGTTTTTAGCACCAAGCCACTCCAATGGTGTTTATGAACGGTCTTGAGCCTTCTAGTTCCACAGGGAAGGACTGTTCAGCACAGTATTCCAACTGCTGAGCAACGGAGGTCCTGCTTGCAGAACTGGGAGTCCCAAAAAACTCTCCACCGCACTAAGGTATGCAAACTACTACAGAGCAGGCATAAAAGCACCCGGAGACAATTTCTGCAGTGTTACGAGGTGACACTCCGGCCAAACAGTCACGGAGACATCTATCAGATTAAGTTTTTCACATCATCCTGTCCTGTTAGAATCTTTCCGTTGGATTCATGATGGGAAGTATAGAACTGCCAGCAGAATGGACATTACTCAAGCTGGTGGTTTACAAGCCAGGTCAACCCTATACTGCAAAGACCAAACGAGGAAGAATTCCATTGCATAAATTCTAACGGAAAAAACTTTTTGCTTTATTCACCGCCTATGCCTACTGTGGCCAGGATGGTCTCGCTCATAGCGATGACTTGCTCGCTCATAGGAGCGTGAACGCTCGTGCCTGTGATTTCTATAGTAGTGACTCTTCTTCTTGTACTTCCCCGAATGGTCAGAGCGCTCCCGGGAGCGGCTCCTGGAACGCGATGAACTCCTGCTGCGGGATTTCCGTGGTTTGTGGGTTGAATATTTGTAGTCCTTTGATTTCTTGTAACTCCTCACCTTGGATGCTTTGTAGTTAGAACTGTGGTTGAACTGTCTTGGGGGAGAGTCACTGCGGCTCCGAGAACGGCTGTGGGACTTGGAGCCGCTTGAAGTGGAGTAACTTTCGCTTTTCCTATGGAAAAGGCAGAGAAAACACGTGGTTTTCTTAATATTAAATAGAATTACTTTACATTACTCTTAGTGCCTAAATGTTGTCACAACACACACAAATGCTTCTCACTTATAGAGTCCAGGTGTGCAAGCAGAGTTTGAGACCAGGCTCTGGACTCCGGACGCTGTTCAGCACCCCATAAAAACCAGACAGACTGTTGAATAAGAATTCAAACTTGCATTGACCGAGGGCTATGAAGCTCTACTGCTCTTCAAGAAATGAAAATAAGATCATTTTGTTTTGATAAATTAAGGTTTTGCTGGAGCAACTGCCAATGAGACTGAGTCTGGAGTTAAGAGTTCATCTACTGCAGAAAATGGCTTAACCACTCTCGTACAGTTTGGTAAAAACATAACTCTTTAAAGGCTGAAGCCATAAACACACAAGTTGAAATATAAAAATCCCCAACAAACAGAGAAACGCTGTGGCTTGGTGGGTAAATGTGTCACCATTAAACAGGCTGACATTCCAAAGTGTCTCAACATGCTCACACTTTCCCCCTTTGGTCGGTTTGGCCGAGCTATGACAAGGTCAGACCCGACAATTCCCTTGACCTGTGGAGCCAGGACAGGACAACTCGCAGCTGGAACATTTCTGGAGTTTTAACCAGCAGCACGCATCGCGATGTTATCTCACAGCCTCTCTCATTGAGCAACTACCAAAACCTCACTCTGGGAAATGAGTCTCAGAGCCTCTCCCAGCACACCCTTTTACAGGAGTGCTTACCTGTGCTTGGGGGATGCAGATCTGGATGGCGACCTTGAGTAACTCTGATCTCGACTTCCACTTCGACTTCCGCTTTCTCTTCCTTTCTGAACCCTGTGTGACACAGACAGTAAGTTGTTTTGCTTAAAGTAGCCATGGGGAAAAATAAGCTGCTTTGGCCCCAAAGTCTTACCCGTTTACTGGGCTATTTGAACTTGTTCTTTTTGCTCCCTCCGTTTTCCTTTTAGCATTCTTCATTGCCTGAACGGGGAGTGGTGAAGGTTTATTTCCTTTAACCTCTTTTGGCGACTCTAGAAAAATAAGCCTTTGTTACCTTCTTTTGAAAGTGTGGGTAGTGACTGAAGCCTCCCCTCACCCATTTCATCATTCTTATAATGACCAGGACTGTGTAAGTGTCGTTAGCACATGTGCACAAAGTTATGCATTACTTACCAGTTTTTGGGATAGGGGAAAATCCTGATGTGTTATCCAAACTTGGAGGTCCCTCCGGTACTAGACCCTTAGCTTGGGCTTTCGCCTCTTCGATAGCCAACTTTTTCTTTTCTACTTTACTTTCCAGATCAGACAGATCAACCTGTGAACACAGAAGCACCACTGATGACAAAACTCAGAGAACTAGGCTTTCTGCTTACTCATTTTTGGAGAGGGAGGTGGGAAGACACTAATTTACAGACCCCCAGACACTTGGGACTGCTGTCCCGTCCCACTTAATGTACTAGGCTTGCAGCTCAAGGTTTTCCAAGCCATGTTCCAAGCTGTAGCCATCAAAAAGGCTTACAACACAAAAAGGCAGCAAACCTTTTTCCGAGTATAGAGCTGCAATATTTTGATGCAGATTTCTTGAATTTCTTCCTCCGTTGTTCCAAAAAGTAAAAACCAGTGTGGACGATTAGGAAGTGGAATCTGAAAGGGAAGGGAGGACGTGCTCGGTTTTCTGCTTCTACGAAAAACCCCAACAAACTTGAAAGGAATGGAACTGTGTGCTCACCTCCAGCGTCCTAGCTGCGAGGTAAATGCATGCACAGGCAATGCTTTCTGGCTGGAATCTTACAAAGACATCTGTTCTCAGGCTATCATTCATGTAATTCCTGAAAGACAGGATATCAGCAAAGTTGCACAGCACTGCAAAGTTGTTTGGTGTTTTTTGGGCTTTTTTGTTTGTTTTTACTTCTACGAGAGCTATTTCTTTCTGCATTCAGTAACTAGACTTCAACATTATATTCCTGTGAATCTAAAAAAAAGCTGAATGATTTTACTAAAATAAAAATAATAACATACACCCCTCAAGGGGAGGGATGCGTGGCAGAAATTAAGCTTGACTGACTGCTGAAAATTCAGTTGTGAAAAGAGAACCAATTTTAACCTTACTTTTCCCTGTGGATCTCTACTGGCCTGCTCTCATGCAATAGACAAGTTATTTTCATCAAGACAACATACAATATAACCTGAAGTGCTCAGTTATAGACTTTTAGATTCATATGTTTATCTGCAATAGGGCTGAACCCAGGTGGTTTGCGGAAAGCTGCAGCTCCTGTAGCAGTTCTCCCATGAAAACGGAGTCCACTTCGGCACACAGGCGTCGACTTCCACTGGAAACTTAAGGGGTCCCTTTTCTTTCAGAAGCATTGTTTTCCATCCAGAACAGAATTCTTTTTGATGCAAAAAAGCAGCCACAGAAGAAATCAGGGTGTTTGGGAACATCAGTTCAGGAGAATACTCAGTATTCAGGCAGATCTCCTCTTTGGCATATGAAATACGGTTTCCAAATTGTCCCATTTCAGTAAGGTTGCTTAAAATGAACATTCATAGAATGAGAAAACTGTAAAATATGGCATATATTCCAGTCAGTACACTTAGGCATTACTCTTCTAAATCTTAAATACACAAAGTAACTCCCTGTGAATCTGTCAGCTGATGGGCTTAAGAAGATCTAGATTTTCGAGCATACATGTCAAGCAAAGTCTCAGATGGGGAAAAGCTAAAACCATATACAACAAAAAGATCTCCAAATAAAACGCTTCCTGAAAGGAGTAATTAACCACATGGGTACTCAGTATACAAGGATTCACTAACCCCCAAGACATCTGAACCAGAGACCACAGTCCAGACATTTGTAACCAGTTTACGCAGGACAGCCAAGAGAAACTTGAATTCCAAGAGGATCAAACTCCCACCTGCCCCAGCTGTCTCACATTCTTGTTTATACAAAGAGGAACTGCAACCCCAGAGAAGCGGTGGTCTACATCAGCTCATCTTTCTGGGAGAAAGGGAACCTCAAAACCTGCTTTTCTTGTCCCGCTACAAAAAGAGCACAAACCTTTTGGCAAAAGAAGCGATAAAGTAAGCGGTACTTCAAACATCTGGAAGTCATACAGCCTTTTTCCAGTTTGCCAAATTGAAAAACATGCCTGCTTCCAAGTTTGGCCTCTGCATGTTTTCCCTGTGGGCTCAGAATCAGACACACGAGGAAATGAATCCTTGTCACAATGTTTTAAGAAAAAGGTAATGTTGTGAAAACGTACATGTAAGAAAATCATACCGGATATCCACCAGTTTTCAGGTACTGGAAGCAACAAGCGCCAGCACACAAATGTGTTATTTTAACCTCTGAACCACTTCTCGATCAGGGTAATTTCCTCCCTCCTCCTCACCCACCCCTCCTTTCCTAACGAAGAGAAAACCAGCAGCGAGTAGTCTGTAACTCCTACCCGAGCACTTCATGCAATGGCACTGCGAATCTGGCAGTGGGAAGTTTAAACACTACATATGACTCCCAAGCTTCACGCACGTACTCAAATGTTTTCTAAACAGTTTACAAGCAGAAATTACATTTCAGTTTTTATTTTGTTAATTTATCCCTTTAAACCTTAAATCCCAACTTAATTTGCTTTATCATCTAAGAACACATCATTTTAACAGTTATAGAAATGTCACATTAAAAGTCGTTCAGAACTTCAACAATCAGGTGATAAAATCACAACAGTCAAAACACACAAGAGAAATAAAAGTCAAATAATTTAAGCACAAGCAGCAGTTGGCCAGTTACTATACTATCGTGTATATACCACCTGTCTAGAGTCAGCCTTCTCTTTGGAGAGCCTGCTTTGGTTTGGCTGAAGACGGCAGCTATCCCTGCACCATAGCGCTTGGGCAGCAGAGGAGAAGTCTTAGTCACTTACCCTCAGAGGCTACCCTTTGATCAAAAGAGTACAGAAAAGAAAAGTCAAAACTGGTTCTCTACACACAGCTCACACTACCAGACAGTTCAGTCAGCAGAAATATGATCTTTGGATTCACTAAAGGTTTTTTATACACAGCATTGTTAAAAAGCAGCATTGTTTAAAAGCGTTATCTTTTTTTTTTTTAAAGTTTAAGGTGTAGAATTTTACATAAGCTTCCCATCCCCAAGCATATCTTGGTTGTAATGAGAGCGACAAGGCAGAGGACGTTTCTTGGCACACATGGAAACACTGAGTTTATCCAGTCTTAGAAGCTGACGTCTTGCTTTATCCATACTGATAAATTTGTCTGTGCTGATACTGTGTTTGGTACACCTGTAATCAAGCCTAGGCGCTGGGAAAAGCCACTTCCCAGCACTGGGAACAGACTTTTAACTGCACACAGCTCTCTCTGAAGAACAAAAAAACCCAAGGAAGTGCTACTGCCCACCCAACATTTTCCCTTCAGCTGTAAAGTGAAAGCAGAGAGGAGGGAAGTGAGAAGTCAGGGTGGAAAGCTACCTTACCATTAAAACAGTGCCTCTAACTTAAGAGGTCGATCAGCGTTTGGATAGTTTGGGGCACGCCAAGAAAAACTGGAGCTGTCTGGTGTGGCCCACAATCACTCCTGAGCAATGCTGCCCAGAGTGCCTCAAGTGACATATTTCTGCTACTGCCCCTGCTGGTCTCGTAGAACAAAGAAAATCAACTTACCATGAAGTCTGGACCAGGTGTTGGTTACGTTCACATTCTAATACCTGAAGGTACATAACGATTATCTGGAAGATATGGGTTACTGAGTTATTAACAAGAATCTTGAGAGCAACCTTTCTATTTCAGAGGGACTTCCATGAGGCATCCATTATTCTTCCAAGCTCTACAACACTCCACAAAGAGTGTTTTCAACATTCCTGTTCTTTATACACAGCGTTTCTCCTCTCCAATGCAAAAGTTGGTGTGATCTGACACTCAACCCGATCTGACTTTCCTAGCTCTCCATTGTCTGAGCTCAGTCATCACGCTATTCATCTAGAGGACTTGTTCAACTCTTTTCAAGCTAGGTACGTTCTCCGATACAATTCACAATTCCTTTTTAGCTGTTGACTTGGGAGAAAATATCGCTAGCCTCAATAAGCAGTAACAGGAGTGTTAACAGCATTGCAGAGAACAGATCTAACACATTGTGTCACTGGTTTGTTCGGGTCTACGTCTTTTCTTAGGTTGGAAAGGAAAACGAGGATGCAGATAAAAAGACTATAATAGCAAAGAGTCATACCAGTTAACAAACAAATACAATTGCCCTCCGGTGTACTGGAAACATGACTGAATTCTGAAAGTCAAGTAAGCTTAAAAAGGCCTTCATACATCGGCAGTTTTTTAGAAGAAGAGCGAGCATGATCCCAAGTTCTGCTGGCACAGAAGCAGAAAGTTCTTTTACCACACTTAGCTATTAAGGCATAACCCTAACAATAAAAAAGCCCCAGCTTTAACATTTGCAGTAGTTACATCCTTCAAATATCATCCTGGTCTGACACAGTACTGGGAACGGTCTCATTTCTAGTCAAGCCCCTCACACCCCAAATGTGTTTTTTAGAACATAAGAAACTGCTAACCAGCTCATACAGGTTTAATAACCTCAGCATGTTTCCAACAGGAGCGTTTGTGTCACACAGTGTTTCTGATAACAGGATATCACACCCCCAGCTCTCCAAATTCTCTTCTGCCTAAGAATCTATGTTTAATTGATGTTTTCTAACATCAAAGCTACCTACTCATAAAATCTGACTTCAAGGAATACTTAGCATCTCCAGTCGTCACTCAGCAGTGATACAAGGGCAACTAGTAAGAATCTCTTAAACGAGAAAGAAGACATTGGGGTCATAACAAGCTACTTTCACTGATTAACTAGCATTATCATGTACAAACTCTACAGCTTCCACACAGTGAAGCAGTTTACTGAAAGCATTTATATCAAATAAAACACAGACTGTCAAGTTAACTGATACAGTACAAACCTTATGAGGGTGCTTTACGTGAACACAAAATCCCAACTCCTTTAACACTCTTCTTTCCGCCTTAATAATTTGATTCTTTAAGTTCACATATTCTTGATCCAATATTAGAGGCACAGGTTTTCTGCAAGAGAATTTCAAGTTCTGAAGAAGACAACCTTAACCTCAAAGTACTCACACACAGGTTAACCTCTGTTTGTGTAAAAGTAAAAGACATCACTATTTATAACACCAAAAACATTTACTGAATAAAACGAGTTAACTTACTTTTCTTCTTGAGCTCTCTTCAAGACATTCCCCGATTTACAAAATAGGCAACAGTGCTACCATCAGTCCACAAAGCTTAATAATTAAAATACAACAAACACTTCAGATTACTTCAAAGTCAAAGCTTACTTTTTTTCCCGTAGATGTCTAAGGCGATGGAACACGTTAATTACATCCCTTATGCGTCTGGGTGCTTCTTCTATTTTGGATGCCAGATGAACGCAGGCCATGGACACGTGCTGAAAGAGAAGGATTGCAATATTGACGCTTTGCTCAAATCAGGAACCGATCGCCTCCAACAACTTAAGCAGCGATAATAAGAGAAAATGGTAGTGAAACAAAGAAATACTAAAAATTTGGGAAAATTAGTACTATGTAGCTTTGTAAATTTATGCTGCTCAATAAGTAAAATCTACAGGCTAGTTACCAACACTCTGATTACATCCAAGTTGACAACTTGCCACAACAAATCAAAGATTAAATAATATCTGTAGCCATAGACATCTTTTTATATTTTCTTACCTCCATGGAATGCTTCACAAAAGACTTGGTATAAAAAAAACGTTGAAACAGCACCTGTCCTGTAGCCATAGCCACCTAAAAAGGAAGAACCACAACAGGTATTAAAAAAACAACTACCAGTTCCAAAGAGAAACTACTCAGAATGACTTGATAGAACACAGAATGGTTTGGATTGGAAGGAATCTGAAAGCCCATCCAGTTCCACATCCCTGCCAAGGGGCAGAGACACCTCCCACTGGATGAGGCTGCTCCAAGCCCCATCCAACCTGGCCTTGAACCCCTCCAGGGATGGTGCAGCCACCACTGCTCTGGGCAACCAGGGCCACGTTCTCCCCACCCTCGCAGAAAAACATTTCTTCTTGATATCTCAACCTCCTTTCTTTCAGCCTAAAATTGTTCCCCCCCACCCCATCCTATCCCTACACTCCTGATAAAGAGCCCCTACCCAGCTTCCTTGTGGGATCTCCTTCAGATTTATGACCCACAAGTTTGGTTGGAAAAGACCTTTAAGATCATCGAGTCCAGCTATACCTGTCCACTACTAAACCAAATCCCTGAGCACCTCATCTATGTGGCTTTTAAACCCCTCCAAGGATGGGAGCTCGATCACCTCCTTGGGCAGCTGTTCCAGTGCCCAAGAATCCTTCTGGTGAAGAAATTTTCCTGATATCTAATCTGAACCTTCCCTGGTGCAACTTCAGACTGTTTCTCTCATTCTAACACCTATCACTTGCGAAAAGAGACCAGGACCCACTGTGCTACGACCCCCCCTTTCAGGCAGTTGTAGACAGTGATAAGGTCTCCCCTCAGCCTCCTTTTCTCCAGGCTAAACAAACCCAGCGCCCTCAGCTCCCTCTCAAAAGGCTCGTTGTCCAGTCCCTTCCCTAGACACACTCTAGCCCCTCAGCATCCTTGTAGTGAAGGGCCCCAAACTGAACGCAGGATTTGAGGTGCAGCAAAGTACTGAGACTCAGTGGCTCGAAGACATTTGGAAAGTTTTACACTCAGCAAGCAGCAAGACTGGTTGCTGGAGCTCACCAGGAAACAAAACCCTTTCCAACTCAGAGGAATCCATCGAAGTTCCTCCTTCCCCGGCCCGATCCCAGCATGCCCCGCGGGAGGTGACGCAGGGAGGTGCTGACATCACCGCCCCGCGGCCTCCAAGGGCCTTCACCCCCCAAACCCCAGCACCTCCAATCGCAACTGGAGCCACGACCAAAGCCAGCTTGTGGGTCCAGGCTCAAGCCTGGCAAACAAAGCCAGGGATTGATATGACGAAGGGAATGGCTTTAAATCGGGAGGGGGAAGATTTAGACTGGACGTTACGAAGAAATTCTTCACAATGAGGGCGGGGAGGCACTGGAGAAGGGAACTTTCACACATTCGGACTCATTTCCACCCTTGCAGCTACACTGCAATTTTGTTTTATTATCCATAAACCTGCCTTAAACGAGCCGTTTCATATTACCCATTAGTTTTAAGCTGAAAATAGGCAGATTGAGATGAGATGTTGGTCTCCTGATCAGGGAGTGTAGGGATAAGATAAGGGGTGAACGGTTTTAAGCTGGAAGAGGGGAGATTGAGCTGAGATCTTAAGAAGCAACGTTCTCCTGTGAGGGTGGGAAGGCCCTGGCCCAGACTGCGTGGAAAAGCGGTGGCTACCCCATCCCTGGAGGTGTCCAAAGCCAGGTTGGATGGGGCTTGGAGGCACTGATCCAGTGTGAGATGTCCCTGCCCAAGGCAGGGGGGGTGGAACTGGCTTTGAGGCCCCTTCCCACCCAAACCACCCCACGGTTCTGCGATCCCAGCCCCGCCGCCCGGCTGGGCCCCACCTGCGGCAGCCGCAGCAGGATGCCGGCCGCTTGGATGAGTTCGCAGCCAGTGACGCGCAGCTCGGTCTCGGTGTCGGGGTCAAGGCCGCTGCTCATGGACGGCGTGAAGCGCAGCGTGTGCTCGGGCAGCAGGCAGTTCTCCAGCGTGATCAACACCCCCGAATACAACCGGTCCCCGATCAGCACCGCGCCGGGACCCGGCACGGGCGCTACGCTCCCTGACGAAGCCGCTCCCACCGCCGGGCCGCCGCCTCCCACCGCTCCCACGGCCGCCGCGCTGCCCGGACCCGCCGCCATTTTGTGCCGCCGCCTCGCCTGGCGCCGCTCTCCCTCCTTCCCCCCCACCCCGCCTCACGCAGGGCCGCGTCGCTTGGCCCCGCCCCTCCTCGCCGCTGATTGGCGGAGCGCGGCGGAGCGCCGGCCTCCCGTTGGCCAGCGAGCCCGTGACGTCAGACGCACGGGCGTACGGCGTGCGTCGCGGCGTGACGCACCCGTTGGGAATTTGAACAGGGCGGAGGGGGCGGCGCTTCCGGGCGGACCCCGCGCCCCCCCCCCCCCCCCCCCCAGCCCCGGGCAGGGCCTGATCGCCCTTTATCCCCACAAACCGCAGCGTCGTGGGGCGGTTTGGGCTGGAAGGGACCTCAAAGCCCATCCAGTTCCATCCCCTGCTATGGGGAGGGCCTCATCTCGTTTTATCCCCGCAAATCATAACATTGTAGAACAGTTGGGGTTGGAAGGGACCTTAAAGATCATCTACTTCCACCCCCTTTCCACCTCCTCCCACAGGATCAGGGGCTCCAAGTCCCATCCAGCCTGGCAGCCACCACTTCCCTCGTCACTGCCTGCAAATTGTAAAATGGTTTGGCTGGAAAAGACCTTTGAGATCATTGAGTCCAACCATTCCTGTGCACTTCTAAACCACATCCCCGAGCAAAAAATTCCTGGAAGGAGGGTGTAGTAAGGTAGCTGTTGCTTTCTCTCCCAAGGAATAAGGGATAGGATGAGAGGAAATGGCCTCAAGTTGCACTAGGGGAGATTTAGATTGGGTATCGGGGATAAACATCTTCATTGAAAGGGCTAACGGGCACTGGCAGAGCTGCCTCTGGAGGTGGTGGCGTCCCCATCCCTGAAGATACTTAAAAGACAGGCAGATGAAATGCTCAGTGATCTGGTTTATTAGTGGACAGGTATAGTTGGATTCAATGATCGCAAAGGTCTCCTCCTACCAAACCATTCTATGACCGATTCCTTAACAGGGAGTGTATGCAAGCTACGTACGTCGTCAACAATGGAACTTCCGCAGGCCTGGCTCACCACTACCAACTTCCAACTCTGGTTTCTTGTTCATCGCGTTTCAGTTACAATAATGCAGGGGAAAAGTCACCAAGGCACAAGCTTTGCGCCCTGACCCACCTCATCCTCCTTACACAACCATTTTTAAGGGATTTTGTTCCACAGCAGTGTTTAGGGAGCCAGTTCACAACACAACTTAAAATATATCTGCAGGCTCTTTTAATAGCAGTAGTGGTGTACAGCACATTTTAGTTACAACAACGCAGGGGGAAAAGTCACCAAGGTGCCAGCTTCAACCCCCAACCTACCCTCTGTCCTCCTCCTGGAACCATCCTCAGGGGATTTTGTTCCATAGCAGCATTCAGCAATCCAGTTCACTTCCCAACACAACTCCCTGCTCAAAACACTTATCTGCAAACTCTTTTAATATCAATAGTGGTGTACAATGCGTTTCCGTTGTAACTGGCTCAGTTGTAACAGGTTTAGGGGCAGAACTTACAATGCAGGAAAAGAAATCACCAAGTCACAAGCTTTGCCCCCTGACGCACCCCATCCTCCTTCCAGAACCATCCTTAGGGGATATTGTTCCACAGCAGTGGTCAGTGACCAGTTCACTTCACAAAACAACTTATAACATGTCTCTGCAGACTCTTTTAGTATCAATACTGGTGTACAATGCGTGAAAATATCCCCTCTGGTTCTTTTCCGTCTCCCAGGGCAGCAAGGAAACCTTCTTGCCTCCTTCTCTGGGCTAAGGCAGCGAGGGACTTGAATGTCTTCGGCTCATAAATAGCCAAATCAGCAATCATTTTCCTGTTCAACTCCACCTGGGACTAAATACAAGAAAAATTGTTGATCAAGTACTTTAATTGTTAGGAACACCACTGCAAAGCTTACCGATTACCTGAGGTCTTAAGAAAAATTATGCTTTTTCTATACTGTACAATTCTGGGATTATTAGAAACCTGTCACACATGACTCCTTGGCTGTGGATGTCTCCTCGAGCCACTGAGTAAAATTCATTTACTGAATCTCTCAAAGTCTTTCTGACAGAAACCAAGAACTGAAGAAAAATCTCTTCTTTCTCCTTATTATTATGATCAGACCCCAAAGAAACAAGTTTTAATTTTACTGTTCCAGTAACAACAAATTAAAATCGACTCCCCAGCATGTTTAAGAACAAGGGACAATGACACCAACTCTCTGCATTGTCCATGATCACCAAAACACAAAGAGCAGAGATTTCTTAGGGCTGCTTTTGCTAATCTGAGCTTTGTGTCCTTAAATTCTTGAAGTACAGGCACCTGTCCCTTAGTGCCCACAGTAGCAACAAATGAAAAAGCATTTTACAAGTCTCATTTTTAACATGTGCAGTAAAAGTTCTGGGGACAGAACAAAGCGTAGAGCAGCACGTTCACCAGGATAAAAGGGAATCATGCATATAAGGAAGAAAAACAGGTTTAGGGCAGAACTGAGTTCCTAAAGTAAATGAAACTCCTTTCATAAGCAGAAGGCCTTTCATCACTAGAACTAGGAAGCCAGACAGAGTCAGCAGAAGTTGAGTCTGCCAGAAGGAGCTTTACAATCCCATGCCCTGTGCTGTTATTCCCTGTTCAGGCTCCAGTCGGGAAGTCTCTACCATTATCGATCAAAGAGTAGTAAGCAGAGGCTGCAGCTCCAATTCCTTTTTTAAAACAGCAACAAGCAACCCTTTGATATATTCTCTCAGACTACGTCTACTTGAAAGATTTCAGACTTCTGAGAAATTAATCTGCCTGGCACTTCAGAAGAACTGTACTAGACATCGTCTCCAATTTGCTGTTGCAAAGTAATGATTCTCAAGCACCATCCTTACCTTAACCAGATTGCTGATGAAAGCTGGGTATTTCAAACCATGTTCAAGACAAGCTGCTTCAATCCTAGTGATCCAGAGCTAAAAGTATAAAAATTAACATACTGCATAAGAAAATACTTTAAAAGAAAACTTCTTGTTGTGCTGACCTGCTCACACTTAGTAAAAATAACAATTTCAGACCTACAGTCTTCTCCGTGCAACACAGACATGTGTGAACTTCAGAATGCAAGCTTTTTCAGACCGCAGAGGGACCACATTTAAATTCACATTTTTCACCCACTGGTAGAAGATTTTGAGAGACAACCGCACCCCACCCCTGCCCCACCGTAAGGAAAACAGCTGTTTCAGTTTAGCTCTTCTCCCATTCTAATGGTTGCATCTAACATGTTGCTCTTTACCGCTCTGAGGAATCTCTTCTTCTCCCTTCTGGCCTTTGTAGACCTCACAAAAGCTCTCCGAACGCTTCGGACAGCCAGCTTATAGCAGCGGTTCTTCCTTCCACGAAAATGCTGGAATGAAAACAAGACATTCTCATTCAGTTATCTTTAAGGCTGTTAAATGCTTTGATAATATTAATTTACGCTCGTTTGCATTTCATAACCAGGATCACAAATACTTGACAAACATCAGCTATGCCTTCAGGTAGGAAATAATGAAAATATTTCCTTGTTTTTCAGCATGGGAAGCCTGAAGCTGAAAAGCTGGAGCAGGCTGAATAATTTCAGTCCAGCAGGAGGGAGCCAGCACCAGACCTCATTCTAGGCTGTGATTCCGGGGGGAAGACAACCAGGAAAATCATCTTCAGTGCTTTCAGCCAACCCCTGAACTCATGCGTCTATTCTTGTTCTTGCCCTACCTGCTCAGTTTTCATAGAATCAGAGAGTGGTTTGAGTTGGAAGGAACCTGAAAGCCCACCCAGTTCCACCCCCTGCCAGTGGGACACCTCCCACTGGATCAGGGGCTCTAAGCCCCATCCAACTTGACCTTGAACACCTCCAGGGATGGGGCAGCTACAGCTTCTCAGGCTCCCACCCTCACAGGAAAACATTTCTTCGTAAGTTCTCATCTCAACCTCACCTCTTTCCGCGTTTTTTTGGTCAATACAAGGCTGGGACAGGAGCCTCTGATACGTCAAACACATTGCAGTTGCCCAAACAGAAAGCATAATGAAAGAGGTTTACTGGAGCTGCCCCTGACACTCATCCAGCCTGAAGCTGGAAGAAGCAGCCAGTGCTGCACACTGGATAAATAAGTGGTGCTGTGGGCAGCTGAGGCCCTGCAAGAGCAAGGTACCCTCACTTCAACACTTCCCATCTCTATACTACAGCAACACGTGCTGCCACCCAAGATGCCAGCAGCCTGCCCTCAAAAAGGGTTCTTCCAAGCCTGGGTACAACAGCGCAAGCTTGAATTGAAACCATATTCCAACACAGCCCTTTTCACCTTTCAAAATGCACTTGCAAAGCAAGGTTAAAATCTTTATTTTCCAGCTCATTTGCTCAGTTTAAAAAAGCAGAGCAATCCCACCAAAAGCAAGAACAAACCCTTGAGGCTGGGGTATCATAGAATAACCAGGTTGGAAGAGACCCACCAGATCACCGAGTCCAACCATTCCTATCAAACACTAACCCGTGTCCCTCAGCGCCTCCTCCACCCGCGCCTTAAACCCCTCCAGGGAAGGTGAATCAATCACCTCCCTGGGCAGCCTCTGCCAGTGCCCAATGACCCTTTCTGTGAAAAATTTTTTCCTGATGTCCATTCTAAATCTCCCCTGGTGGAGCTTGTGGCCATTCCCTCTCGTCTTGTCCCCTCAAAGACACTGGGACATGCCAGGAAGGGGATGCTCGAGGTTGGGACATGCCACTCGGACCAGCTCCCCGGGAGGTTAGGGCTCTGTGGGATGAGCTGGGGCAGGGGCTGAGGCTGCTGGGGCAGGAGAGGCTGGGGCAGGAGCTGGAGCTCCTGGAGCCAGGGTTGGAGCTCCTGGAGCAGGGGCTGCTGTTAGAGCTGCTGGAGCCGGGGCTGGGGCTGCTGCTGGAGCCGGGGCTGGGGCTGCTGCTGGAGCCGGGGCTGGGGCTCCTGGAGCCGGGGCTGGGGCTCCTGGAGCCGGGGCTGGGGCTCCTGGAGCCGGGGCTGGGGCTGCTGCTGGAGCTCCTGGAGCCGGGGCTGCTGCTGGAGCTCCTGGAGCCGGGGCTGCTGCTGGAGCTCCTGGAGCCGGGGCTGCTGCTGGAGCTCCTGGAGCCGGGGCTGCTGCTGGAGCTCCTGGCGCCGGGGCTGCTGCTGGAGCTCCTGGAGCCAGGGGTGGGGCTGCTGCTGGAGCTCCTGGAGCCGGGGCTGCTGCTGGAGCTCCTGGAGCCGGGGCTGCTGCTGGAGCTCCTGGAGCCGGGGCTGCTGCTGGAGCTCCTGGAGCCGGGGCTGCTGCTGGAGCTCCTGGAGCCGGGGGTGGGGCTGCTGCTGGAGCTCCTGGAGCCGGGGCTGCTGCTGGAGCTCCTGGAGCTCCTGGAGCCGGGGTTGGAGCTCCTGAAACCGGGCCAGGGGCCGCTGGAGCGGCTGCTGGAGCCGGGGCAGGAGCTGGAGCGGCTGCTGGAGCCGGGGCAGGAGCTGGAGCGGCTGCTGGAGCCGGGGCAGGAGCTGGAGCGGCTGCTGGAGCCGGGGCAGGAGCTGGGGCTCCCGGGGCCGGGGCAGGCCACTCACCCGGGCATACTTGAGCACCTCCTGCTTCCTCCAGAAGCGGTCCGTGAGGCGGCTGCGGAGCCAGCACGCCGCGCTCAGCAGAACCATGGCAGCTGCCGCCCTCCCGCCGCCTTCCGGGGCCGCCCCGGATCCCGCCCCCCCCGAGCCCCCTCGGGATGCGGAAGTTTCTCTCCCAGGGAGGGAGCAGGGGTGGGGTGAGAGGAGGCGGCCTCAAGTTGCACCAGGGGAGATTTAGATTGTATATCGGGGATAATTCTCATCATTGTAAGGGTTAATGGACGCTGGCAGAGCTGCCCCGGGGAGGTGGCGGAGCCCCCATCCCTGGAGAGGTTTAAAAGATTGGTGGGTCATGGAATAGTTTGGGTTGAAGGGGATCTCAAAGCCCATCCAGTCCCACCCCTGCCATGAGCAGGGACACCTCCCACTGGATCAGGGGCTCCAAGCCCCATCCAACCTGGCCTTGGACCCTCCAGGGATGCGGCAGCCACCACCTCTCTGGGCACCCTGGGCCAGGGCCTCCCCACCCTCATAGCAAAGAAATTCCTCCTGATGTCTAGTCTAAATCTGCCCCTCTCCAGTTTATTCCCATTGCCCCCAGTCCTATCTCTACATGATGAAGTGCTTAGGGATCTGGTTTAATCGTGGACAGGCACAGCTGTGGACTTGGTGATCTCAAAAAGGTCTTTTCCAACCAAATGATTCTATGATTCGTTATCCAGCAGCCCCTTGGGCGTGGATCAAAGGGGGCCAGATCTGCACCTCACTACAGGAGCGTGGAATCGGACTTGTTCGCGTTGGAAAAGATCTTTAAAATCGTCAAGCCCAACCATAAATCTAACGCTGCCAAATCCACCGCCAGACTGCGTCCGTAAGCACCACATCTACGTGTTGTTTAACCCTCTCCGGGGATGGAGAGTCCCCTACTGCCCTGGGCAGACGGTGCCAGTGCTTCATCGCTCTTTCGGTAGAGAAATATTTCCTAATGTTCAATCTAAACCTCCTCTGGCACTGCTTGAGGCCATTCCCTCTTGTCCTACCACTTGTCACTTGAGAGAGGAGACCAGCACCCGCTTTGCTAGCAGTGCTCAAACGAACAATGCTAAAGCAGTACGAAAAACAGTGTTTTCAGTGCCTGGAAGAATTCCATTGCATGTCGTACAGCATCCTTCTGTGTGCAAGCGATTGTGAAGGATAAAATGAAAATTTATGAACTGTAACAAACCACAAGATGGTGCTGTCATTATGGAGAGTGGAAACGTTACTCCTTGGCAATGAATTTATCTGTTTATCTTTAATCATTACCAGTTTCAGCATCTCAAAGCAATGATGCTCCTGTTAAAAATTGCTCCATAACTTGCAGTACCATCAAGACATCTTTCCCACTTCGAGGCACGTGCTCATTAAGGATGTGAAATTACACACAATTAGAGGCTTGTGGAATCTTTCTTACTCTTGCTGGGATTTGTCTGACATGAAGTTCACTTGGTGATTAGAAGAATCATTAGAACGTGTGGTTTCTTCCAAAGGAAAATAAAATTTAAGGAACACAATTTTCAGCCCTCCCACGGATTAAAAATGCATTTTCATTGTAAGAAAAGAACTTGGGATACTGAGTTTAGCAAATCTTTTTAGAATTTATGGCACTTCTTTGACTGCTTAAGCAGCTTTGGTTTGTACTGATGGTAAAAGCCCTTTGTATTTACAAAGGAATAAGATTGACACAAGGACAATAATTGAGGTGGTGGGCTGCACTCTGTCAGAACAGGTACTTATCCAAGCTCCTCTGGTGTTTGTCAGAGATGTTGCTGGCTCCTGCAGGTCTGTCTGAGTCCTTCGATAAACCATCTTAGCTTTAATTCTGCTGTGATATTGCTACAGCTGGTCAGCAAATAAATAAGACAGAAAAAGATACCGAAACATGCAACAACAGCCAGGCGATGGGCTCCCAAAACGTGCAATATCTAACGAGCATTTAATGAAGGCAAGCTACCACTTATCTGTATTATAAAATTACTTTACATTTAGCATTTTCTGAACCTCATTTTTCTGAGAGAAATAGCATCAAGTGGCATACAGGACTCCTAGCTTCTTTCCCAGCCTTCTGCCAAGACCTGAGCTACCTGTTTCTTCTAGAGTTAAGGAAGTTTTCTCCCCACTACAATAATGCATCTATGCATGCCTCTAAAAGGCTACATAAATAGGTAGCTATCACTGGAATTATTAAATAATATTCAACATATGAGGCAGATGAAATAATTGATAATTGCTGTGCCTTCCCTGCAAGGATATCAGCATGTTCTGCAAACAACAACAGTGATGACTGCAGAGAACAAAGGATTTGAGAGGCAAATAGTGATTATTATCAATTTCTCTAAGGTTTTTTAATCTAGAGAGAAATTGCAGCGAATGAATCAGAGGCAGAATAATTACAGTTGAAAAGGGTCCATCTTGACCTGGGAGCGTATGGTTTGAGGGTGGCTCTTGGGTGCTGTGTGCTGAATCACTTCAGAAGGGAGACAGATGTAAAGGATTGGCTAGCACAGAGAGCAGCTTCACAGTCTAGTCTGTAAACAGCAGCGTTGCAAAGCTCCAAGAGCCAGCTGGCAAGGGAAGACACTCCTTGTATTTGAGTGCCTGTGGCTGCGGGCAGCTGAGAGCACTGAAACCACGCTCTGCTCTGGTGTTTACTTCCAGGTTTGCAAGGTGTGAGCAAGGACTCCAGCAAGGCAGAGAGTGGAGCAACAGCTGCTGTTCATTGTTTTCCCCACTCACTTCATTCGGATGAGAGTGGAGCAGGAATACTTACCTGAGGACAGGGTGAAGAGTGTGGAAACGTGATTTGAAGTCAAGGAGAAGTGCCTAAGCCTGATATTCTTAGCAAACAGTAGTGCTTCAAGGTGGAGGAGGATACTAAAGCTCTCTGGAACTGAGCAGCCCATCAAAGCTAAGGCAGCCACTGTTTGGGACCTTTTGGCATCGTAATCCTAGGAAGAGCAACAACAAAATCACAACTACTCTGGACTCAGAATACTAACTATTGTCAAACTTTCAGCAGCCACATCTGCTTTGAAACTGAGGTTGGGACACGGCTGGGAGGCGTTTTGAAAGGAAACAACCTGTGCTGGCCAGGCCCTGGGAAACAGGTGGCAAAAAGAGGGCTTTCCTTCCTTGCTCTATTATGACCCCTGATTAAACATTCTTGTCCGTGTGTGGAAGAGGCAGGAAAAACCTCTGCAAATTACAGGTCTGTTGGCAGGAGCAAAGAAACCATTTTGGATAAGAGCGTGGGTTGATTAGCAACCTTCTTGAAGAATGTCTGCCCAGGACACTGAGGATTTTGGAGCAGAAAACCTCTCGGAGAAGTCTCGGATGATTCCTAACCTCCCACCGTATGACATCGATGACCAGCTCCTTCCTAGGGAGCCACGGAGTACCTGGTGCTGCTTGGCATGGACCCTGGTGGTGCTCATGATGAACGCCTTGGTCTTTCTCATTAATTTGCTCCTGTTGTTTGTCATCTTCACCATTGTGCTGCTTCCTACCATTGTGGTGGTTTACTTTGGCTTCCAGTGCCACTCTCAGGTAAGAAAACCTCACTCCATTTAGCATCTAACAGCCACCCCTACAGCAGGACCATCCACAAGGGGTTAGTTTAGCCCAGTGTACAGGCAAGGCCACACTCCTTGAGCTTTGGCTTTGTTTTCACAGGGTGTGTGTATCTGTACAGATATTTTTCAGGGGGCTATAGGCTGGGTTGACAAGAACAGGTTGACAGCGGTTTGTGCTGAACTGCTGGCTCTTGGCTTTCCAAGGGAGTGAGCTCTCTGCTTGGTGACACAGCTTGCAGCAAGGCTGGCATGTGCATGAGTCTTTGTGGTTTCTGGACTAATTGTCTTCAAGTAGTTGGCTGGTCCCTGTATATTGTGTTGGGAGGTTGGACAGAAAGGCTGTTGGAGAGGCAGAAAGGTAACAGGAGCTGCCTCATGGACTGCGTGGGACCCCTCGTCCTGAGCCGCCGGACACCGCGCTCTTTGTGCCTGTTTAAGTGTAAAGTGATCAGAGAGAAATCTACAGCGTTTCACAATGAGCTCCCAGGAGGTGCCAGTCTTGCGGGCACATCTGAATGCCGGCAGGAATGAACCAGATGCATTTTTACCCCTCCCTTCTTGCACTGTTGTGGGAAATTGCAGCTTGTTTGGGCAATAAAGTTGGATTCCCATGAAAAGAACAGGCAGGTCAGGGGAATAGGGATCCTGGCTTGACAGTTGCTGCCTGCATTTTAATGTCACGGTGTTTCTCTCTGTGACCTTTGTTACTGAGAGCTGCCAACCTGACCTCCAGCATTCACACAAGTCCCATATGGGCTCTGAGAGTGGGTAGTTGCTTCACATTTGAATAAGCCCTATACAGCGTTTGTCCTAGTTGTTCTATTGCTAGTTGTTCTGCAGAACGAGGAAACTAAGAGAATATATAACCCCTTTCTTATCTCAATCCAGTCTGGCATTCAGATGTGTTCCCAAGCACGTTGTACCATTGCTCCCACTCACAAATGAGCCTGCTCAGTCAGTAAGGGCTCTGGCTGTGGATGTATCTGTTCCAGGTGGTTGCTGCACTCTGGATTTCATTACCTATGAATTTCTTCTTAGTAAAAATTACTTCTAGACATAAACTAAGCATGGATGTGAAAAAGCTGTTCTGTTTACCTTGCAGGCAGGAACTCTTGGTCCAGCTCAGTGACTATCTCTTAAATTCCAAGAGCTCTTTTACTTCCGAGTTTGTGGGGAGATAAAACTGGCACCAAATATTCTTCCCTCACTGAGAAATCCCTCTTTTCCATAGCCTGTAGCTGTGTTTATGCTCCTGAGTCAGGTCACTGGTATGGCTGTGGAAACCAATGCGGATCTTTGGGCTTCTGCCCTGCAAGCTGTTCATCTGAAATAGGTAACGCTCAGGGTTATTAACTCTCCTATAGGAAGAATTGGCTAAAAATACAGATGCTGTTGAGAAGCTGTTCCATAGAATCTGAAATAAAGGGAGTAGGGTTTGAATCTTCTCAAACTGCTGTATTTACCTGAGAAATACTGAAAGAAGAAAGTTTTCTCCCTTCCTTTGAATGAAATCTTTGCATCTCATCTAGTCACCCAAGTCCTCAGGGCTTCTGTCTGGGTGAGCATGGTAGGAAAGGATCCAGCCACGTGGCAGCAGTCAGCCTTGCCCAGTTAAACCTGGTGGGACCGTAAAATCGTGTTTCCCAGAAGTGTTGTCTGTTACCCTACTCCGGGCAAACAGCCTCTTTGGCAGCACTTCTGGTGCCTGGTGATGTTTCTCTGAGGAGCTGTGTATGTGTGGTAAGGGTTCTCATTCTGGAGGTGGATTTCAGTCGCTCTCTCGAGTCCTCTAAATCCTGGGACACAACTGCACGCTAAATCTAATGCTTGGCTGCAAGCATTTATAGCTTTGCCTGGTGGATGTGCTGTAATTTCCCAATAAAGCCATCGCATTGTTTTATTCAGCTGACATCCCAGCCACACAAGTTCTCACCCCGCACCTCCCTGTCTTGAAGCTCCCTGAACAAAGGGACTGTGCTGTTATTGTTTTCCCAGATGTATTTGCTGGGTCTGAGAAGTTTGGCTTTGGTTATTATTGCCCTGAAATTATGGCAACTCATAGCTGCTGTTATTGCAAAGCTTTTCCTGGTCCTGCAAACCAATGAGCAAGGAGACATCTATCACTGAAATTGCTTTGTACGACAGGGCAGGCACGAGTGCTGCTGCTGGTTGAAGTGAAGCATAATTCATGGAGAAATCACGTACCTCTGGGCTGGATAATTCCCACCATGGCTGTGACACCTTCTGGAAATGGGATGCAAATGTGTGTGATGCCCAACAGGGCAAATCGGGAGGCTCTGGAGAAGCAAAAGGGGCTCAGAGGGGTCCTGAACTGCCTGAATAGTCCTGCAGCCCTTCACTGTGGGTTGCAATGCTTTCCTTTTACAGTTCATGGCTGCTGGGATTTTTGCAATCAAAAGGGCAGGTGTGTAGAATGGCTTTTCTTTTAGCGAAGACTAAATCTTCACAAGAAATAATCAAATCTCTTTGGGAGAAACTGCATTGTGGGCCATTGTCTTGGTAAAACGGCTGCTCTGTCTCCATAGAAGCAGTGTGGGTGCAGATTCTGTAAGACACAAAGCTTTTTAGGGTAGGTTTAAGATGGAACTGGAGAATCTTTTAGGTGCCTCCAACCTAAACCATTCTATAATTCTATGATATTGTCTGTAAAGCCGTTAAATCAATGTCTCCTATGATTTGAAACTAGTCCTTGAAAGATGTAATGCGGATTTCTAATTGGACCCAAAGTGGGAAAAAGGCTGAGGGCTGCCTCCTGGAATTACTTCACTTGGCTCAACCCTCACCTTGGAAAACCTCAAGTTCTCTTTGCACGCATAGTGCTCTCCAGCTGAAAGCTTTGAGGAGATGCAAAAGTTTTTTGAGTACAACCAAGTACCTCAGAACTGAAAGCAACCGTGTTGCTGTTAGCTGCGAAGAGTCTTTTAGGACAGGCTTTAATAGACATAGAGATTGCAACAGTACGGCTTGACGAGAGCAGCCCTTTGTCTGCTGCTGCTTTTCAATGCCTTCCTAGTGGCAGAGGCTGCTTTCTGCAGCACAGATCCATTAGACGGATATTTTTTAGCATGATGGGTTGTGTTGCTTGTACTGCTGAGAGCATACTGATAAAGGAAAAGAAGCTAAGGGACATGAGGTTTGCCTGTAGCATTTGCTAATGCAGAACAGCCGAGTGCTTGACTCAAATCTCCTGCTGCCAGGATGAAAGGAGGGCTTTAAACACCACTCAGCAAGAAGCAGTTAGTTGTGCTGGATGCTTTTCACCCTGGGGTGAATGGGTTTTCCAGAGATGCTAGGAGGTAGGAATGAGTACAGGGTGTACACAGAGGACAGAACACGAAGGGGTCCAGGGCAGGAGTCTAGAGAGTCCCCAGCCAGCAGGTAGCCATGGAGTGACCAACCTCTGTGACACAGAATCTAATATCTTGCTGTATTTTATTTACTTTGTTATATTTTCCGATGTGTTTTGCCACCCACATCAATGTAGCAGCAGGAGGCCTTTTTATTTGGTTTCTGCCTACCAAATGCTAAGCTGTGCTTTTCTGATGGCTTCATAAAGACCGATGCTTCCTTCTTCAGGACTAGTGTGCAGTATCTTGTCTCACAGCAGTGTTGGAATAATTGAAAGCCCGATTAAAATGTGTTGCCAGTCACATAGTGTAGCCTGAAGATTGCTGAGCTCAGCTCGGAGTGGGGGAAAAGGTGTGTCGTTCTGTGAAAGCGCTAGAAACTCAAGGGTAATTGGTCACCACTCATGTCTACCACCAGGTTTGTGACAAGCTCTGTCTCACTCTTCCCACAGGTGCTGCACTCGTCTGCCCGCTACTGCAAAAGCATCTTGGATGACAACAGCTCTTCTGCCCTCATTATCCTTGGCTTCATCATCATGTCCCCTCTCATTGTGGTGGCCATGGCGACCTACTGCAGCCTGGCGAGGCGTCTCCGGCTCTTCATGTGTTTCCAGCCGTACAGCAGGGCTGTGTACAAGGGGGTGAAGTGGCGCTGGTACGAGGAGGGAGGCCTCTGCGGCTGTGCCAAGGGGTGGAACACTCAAGTCAAGGCTTGGGTATGAGCTGGCAGCACCAGGGGCCCTGCCCTAGGCAGCTCCCTCTTCCCCTGGCCATTCCTCACCCACCATCACCTCCCAGAATCATCATCCTGAGGCCTCTGCAGATGAAGGCTGTGTGGTACCTGGATGTGAGAGGAAGGGAAAGCTGTTAATGAGCCATCTCCTATACCTTTCTGTGTAAGTGGGTAGGATTCTGCTCACTGTGAGGGAAATACAGAAGACACAAGTCTTTCAGGGTAAAGACAATATTAAGCCCTGAGAAGAACAGGGACTCCTCCCAGTCAGAATACAGCACTGTCTTCAGTCTTGACAGCATGTTCCGCCTCACATGGGACATAGAGGACGTGTATAGAGTGAAACAGTGGCTGCTGATTTTGCTCTCTGCTTCTGAGAGCTCTTTGGAAAAGGCAGCCCTTGGTGAAGCACCCAGCCAAGAGGAAGCAGCTGTGACTTTCTGAAATGTGGGATGAATGATATTTCTAATCTCTTGCAAAGGCGTCTGCAGGTCGCTGCCTCTGTAATGTTTGGGATCCACCACTTTCCTACACATCAGATATTCTTCCCTCACTGAGCAATCCCTCTTTTCCGTAGTCTATAGCCGTGCTTATGCTCCTTTCTCTGTTCCTGAGTCAGGTCACTGGGATGGCTGTGGAAACCAATGCTGACCTTTGGGTTTCTGCCCCGCAAGCTTTTCATCTGAAATAGGTAATGTTGAGGGTTATTAACCAGCGAACAGCTCCTTGTCCTTTCTGCTGTGGTCAGGTGGTTTTGTCTGGGGCTACAGCTGGCTGGGGATTCAGGTTGGATTTAGGATTCCTGGCAGGAGGAGCTGAAGACTCGTGGTGGCTACTGAGCACTACAAGATCCCTCCTGTGCTTCTGCAGAACTCCCCCAGGGCCTGAACTGATGCTTAGACAGGTCACCTGGATCCCGCTCTTGATTTCGGTGATCTCTGAAGTGATACCGCAGACTCCTCTGTCACATGGCACGGCATAAATTACAACTGAGTGAAAAGTACAGTGTATATGAGAAGGGTTTGACTCGATCTTAAAAGTCTTTTCTGACCTGAACGATCCTGTGATTCTGTACGGCAGGTAGGGAAAAGCTTGAGGCCTGATTCTGTCCTTTGTGGGTATCTGTAGTGTTCCGTTAGTGGGGTCTGTGCGCTGCTGATCACTGTGAGCTCTGTGTTCCCCCTGGCTCTTGCTCCCCTATCTCTCAAATATAAACATTTTATGATGATGTATGAATAAAGATCATGCCATAGCTCCACCAGGGGAGTTTCTGTTCTGTCTCGAAGCACTTGGCTGCATCAGAAACAGCCACACGGTGCCTATTGTCCCACAGTATGTGTCACTGTAAATTAAAATGTAATTTCTGCTTGCTTTGAGGATTGATTTTTTTCAGTCTACATAGCCCTCAGAGAAACAACCAGTGGTGGCCACGGGTGAAAGAGAATGGAATTGCCAGGAAACGCCTCAGTCCTGCCACCAACCCAGAAAAGAACAACACGGGGGCAGCTGGAGGTAAGCATGGCACTGTTGCTTGACCCTTCTTTTGAGACACGAGAGCTGTTGGCTCGATGTATTGCTGGCTTTCCTGTGTCCTGCAGCTCACCTTCCAGATGTGCCCCCATCTGCCAGGGACCCCCTTCTGCTGTCATCGCCTGCCCAGGGGACAGGAGTGGGTTTGTTCCGAGTGATGCTTTTCCAGCCAGCGGGTGGTAGCGCATTTGCATCTGTACAGTGACAAAATCTTGGGGGAGAGCTGTATTCTCCCTTTGTTGTGCTTGCAGATGTGCCTGGAATGTAGTGAGAAAGACACACGCAGGAGGGGAAAATTTGGAGAAGGCATCAGCAAGCTGTTCTTGATCCCCAGGGCTCATAAAGCAGCCTGCCTTCAACTCATTCCTTTATTAAAGAGCCAGCTTAGAGCCAGGAGCAGATGATCATCCCGTGTTGTGCCTCAGAAGTGAAACATCCACTTCAAAAAAAGATAAAGGGAATTGCAATTGCTCGCACTGCTGATGTGTTCGTTGCCATCCTTCCCTTTTGGTGTGGCCTGTTTCCTCCTCACACCTCTGCTGTCGGTCTCTGTCTCGTTTTGGAGAGTTAAAAGGAGAGAAATAACGTGGCAGGACTGAGGGAAAAACAGCAGAAAGTTCCGTTTCATGAAAAGGAGATATTGTGCTACAGGATAAAAAGAAAAGGTTTGCCGGAAGGCAATATTTGCTGAGCGAGCACAGATGTTTGATAGGAGCTGCTGTTCCTGTCGCTCACCTGTCAGTGAATCCAACTGCTTTTACAAGGAAAGGATTCCTACAGCTTTCTGTAGTGCAATTATCGCAGTGCTGCCTCTGCAGAAGAAATTGGGAGTTATTGGGAAGGCCACTGCCCATAAAAGTTGGTATTTTACTTTACAGAGAGTTTTAATAAACAAAGGGGAAATGAATCTACCTGGAAGCATGCAGAACAGACCTCGTGGTGGAGAGTTCAGGCTGTACCTCAGTGGTGTCTCAGTCTGGCAGAGAGCACAGCGCTGCTGGAGCTCTGATGTGGAACTAGTTTGATCCTAAATTTCCTGTAGAGAGTACAGAGCCATCCTTAATATCCTCAGCCTTGGACTGAAGCCTGAGGGCAGCTGTGCCAGGCTCCTTTCCTCAGGGCTCGTGTGCTAGGCAGGGACTGCACCCACAGATGTTGGGGGGGAAGCGATGCCACCCTCTTCGAAATCTCAGTCAGAGCTTTGTTCTGGGAGCTCGCAGCCCAGGGCAGAGTCCAGAGCACAGCTCTGCTTGGTGAGAAGGAAGAGAGAAAGACATGGGCCTCGGCATCGCTGTGGATAAATGTTTATGGAGACATTATATACAGATTACGTATGGATTTAATATGACACTAGCAGGTTTCCACAAGTGCAAGAGGAGGAGCTGCTCTCACCATACAGGCTTACCAAGGAATGTCTCCGATCTCTACTGTGCGTAAGAGCCAGGGATGAATAAGCCCAGGCAATTATGAAATAAAAGAACAAACTTTTCTCTCTCACAAGCATGGATCTGCCCCAGCGTTACTGAAATTAGTGGAGACACTCCAGATTCCCAGTGGGGTAAATGAGAGCGTGCTTTGACCCAAGGGAATGCAGAACCTCTACAAAAGACAGGGAAATTCTAGGCCAGTGGAGACCAGGAGCTGAATAACCAGTTCCCTGCCTCCCTGCTTTTGCCAGCTGAAGCCTCTGAGTCCAGCCAGAATTGTAGCTGAAATATTTGAGCCATTTCCCAGTGCTTTCAGCTGGGTATTGGTGCTCTGATGCCTCCAATTATTGGAGCCCTCGGCTGGGGGCAGCGCAAATAAGAACCATCTGTCAAGCTGAACTGAAATCAGGATCTTCTTTCAGAGCCAAGGGCAGCATAGCCTTTATTGGAAGGATGCTAAATTCCTCCTTTGAGGGAGGCTAGAGGAAAGGAAGCTGGGACCTGCTGCACGTACCATGAGATGAAGTTGCACGCAGGCCGTCGGGTCCAAGGGCAAGGCTCTGGGGCTCTGGGTTTCTTCTTAGGGTAGTTCCTCCACCACCCTGGCACAGCAAGGTGGGTTAAAAGGGATGGAATTCAATGCGAATGGCAACCGCTCACACCTGGAGTGCTTCTGGTTCTTCCCAAGAGTAGGAATTAATAAAAGTTTTGCTGTGAGGGTGAGGAGACCCTGGCCCATGTTGCCCAGAGCAGGGGTGGCTGCCCCATCCCTGGAGGGGTTCAAGGGCAGGTTGGATGGGACTGGGAGCCCCTGATCCAGTGGGAGGTGTCTCTGCCCATGGCAGGGGTGGCACTGGATGGGCTTGGAGGTCCCTTCCAACCCAAACCCTTCCATGAGTCCATGGAAGTATTCGTAGGAGATTGGCTGCCACTCTTGATCTACCACAGGCAGCTGAATACTCCGTGTTTCCTGCGAATAACTCTCTAGGCTTATTTGGCAGGGATTTGCACGGTAATGCAATTCCAATGACATATATGCTGGACAATTCCTTTTGCTCTCTCTATTTGTGTTGCTAACTGCTTAATTATAACTTGAATGTCTTGGGGGAAATTTCCATTGTCCTCCTTCTCCCCCCCCCCCCCCCCTTCCTCTTCTGAGCTGTAATAACTCGTTGCTGATGATTGCTTCCAGCTCTGCTTGAAAATTTGGTTAGAATGAATGGAAGCGATTGAAGGAAGAATAATCAGGGAGCGTGTGCCAAGGGCTCCTTCACTCAGCCAGCTCCTCTTCCCAGAGCAGGAGAGCGTGCAGAATGGTCACAGAGTGCAGCTCTGTCCTGGGAATCCTGCCCTGGGACACGGCCGGGGCACTAAATGATGTGTGAACTACAGGGATGAAGGTGAGGACCTGAGTTTGTGGCACACCAGTGCCTCCACCCGCACGGAACTGGTCTGTGGGAACACAAGGGCAGACTGTGACTTGCAGCTGGGGTGTAGAATGACACATATATCACCCTAATCGTTGTTTAGTCTCGTGTGCTGAGCGAGCAGGACCTCTGTGTTCAGATAACACGGGCCTGGGATAGACTCGGAACATGCTTGAGATTCCTGCGCGGCTGTGGGAAAGATCAAAGCTTGGGGGAAAGCTGCACCCACGTGAATCCTCACGATGCAGGTGGAACAGCCAAGGCTGTAACTCTCTCCTAGCAAGGACTGACCTCAAGCTTCACCAGGGGAGATTCAGGCTTGAGATTAGAAAAAAATTCTTCACGGAAAGGGTGGTTAGGCATTGGAACAGTCTGCACAGGGAGGTGGTTGACTCACCTTCCCTGGAGGTGTTTAAGGTGCAGGTGGATGAGGTACTTAGGGGCATGATTTAGGGATTGGTGGGAATGGTTGGACTCGACGATCCGGTGGGTCTCTTCCAACCTGGTTATTCTGTGATTCTGTGACTGAGCTCCACCGTGCCTCTGGGGGCTGCTTTGGAGATCCCCCCATTCACAAGGGACTCTAAATAAATTTACTTTTTGCATTTCATCCCTGAAGTGTTTCTCCATCTGCCTGGGTCAGCTCACACATAACCCTCCACAGGAATTTCCCTGGTCTCCACACACCTTCAGATGTTCTGAATAGGAGGAGGGAAGAGAGAAGCTCGATGTGTTTTCAAGTGCGCTGCGTAGCTCTTAGAACACTAACACCACTATGAAACCATCTGTGAAGCATACGTTGCCCAAGGGCTTGTTGTTTAAGAGCTGCAGAAAAACATGAAAATAAATAAATTTTATACAAAAAGAAATCAATAGTACCACAAAAAAGCCTGGGAGGGTGCATCTGCTGGATATTGCAGAAAGTACTGCCCTACCAGTCACCCAGACTCATCTCTCTTCAGGGGTTTGCACATTAAAAACACCAACTAGGAAAGAAGTATGGTTGGATTCAATGATCTGGTGGGTCCCTTCCAATCTGATGATTCTATGATTCTAAGTAGGAAAAAAGAGGCTTTCGGAGTCTGCGGTGCCCAGAAATCAAGATTTCACTTTAAAAGTGACAGAGTAGAGAAAGAAAAGTACCCAGGGATCAGTGACATAGATGTGTTTCTGAAAAACAAATGTTTTCTTCAAGGACTTAAGTGCAAGCAAATATTGCCCCAAGTAATTCCGTGCCCTTGTTTCCCTCCTGGAGGAGCAGCGTTGGTCCCCAGGCTCCCAGGGCCAGCCAGGCTGCGTGCAGACAATGTCAAGGAATCTGGAGGCTCCGCTGTGTTCTAGGATGTTGCCTGGCACCTCCTTGCACTAGAAGCTGCCACCCATTCGAGTCACAGAATCATAGACTCGTGGAATGGTTTGGGTTGGAAGGGACCTCTAAGCCCATCGAGTTCCATCGCCTGTGATGGGCAGGGACACCTCCCACTGGATCGGGGGCTCCAAGCCCCATCCAGCCTGAGCTGATGAGGGGAACCATCGCTCTGCCAAGCCATGGCAGCGAGATTCCTAGGGGCTGCCATCATCCCATGGGAAAAAGCGATGCAGAGGCGGGCTGGGCGATGCTCCTGGGCTGTGTGGTGGCAACCCAAGCGAAGGATCTGCACCCCGTTTTCTCCATGGGAAAACAGCGACGTTTGTTGGACCGACAAAAGAGCCGCTTTTCCTGAGAAGAGCCATGAGTTGTCCACAACGGATGCTCAGCACAGCAAGGGTTGTTACTGCTGTCGCAGCTTAATTCACGCTTACCCTCTCTGCCAGTACATGAGTTCATGGAAACGCTGGCAGGGGATGCGGGCGAGCGGGACAGCCTGTGATGTGCCGGGACCAGACTGTGCTGTGGGTGGGTGCTTTTCAATGCCAGAAGAGATTCCATCCCAGTTTCCTAAGGCAGCTCCTCCCTAGCCACACGGCAGGAGCGACTGAGTGGCCAGGAGCGTGGCGGGGAGGACACGCAGCACCTACACCGGTCACACCAAACGAAGTGCGATCTAAAGCCCCGCTCCAGGAATGCTGCTTTGCTGGCAGCGCTGCCCAGGGGACCTGTCCTTGGATTCCTTCCCTAAACCCAGGCGTAACGACTCCTCTCTCCTGAGCCAACTGCAAGGAGGAGCAAAAGGGTATTTACTCAGGACGTTCCCTGCATTCGGTGAGACAGCTGATTGCCGCTGGAGGAGCTGCTGGCCCTTAAAGAGCATCTTCCCGTCGAGCTGCCTGGTTTGCTGTGCCAGTTGGTGATGCCTGCAGCTAGACAGCACGCGTGGGACAAAGGTGCTGGCTCTGGCAGGAAGATTGTGATGAATTCCACCTGCTCACTGTTCATAGAATCATAGAATAGTTTGGAAGGGACCTCAAATCCCATCCTGTTCCAACCCCCCTTTCCAGTTCCCAAGCCAGGCCAGTCGCTTCCTCTTGTGTTGGACTCTTGTCGAGTCCAACCATTCCCATTGGTGGGAATGGTTGGACTCGACGATCCAGTAGGTCTCTTCCAACCTGGTTATTCTGTGATTCTGTGATTCTATGATTCTTTTTACACTGTGTTATCTAAAACCATCTTCCTTCACCATCCCTGGAGGTGTTCCAGGCCAGGTTGGATTGATCTTGGGCAGCCTGATCTAGTGGGAGGTGACCCTTCCTATTGCATTGGGGTTGGAACGGGATGGGCTTTAAGGTCCCTTCCAGCCCAAACTATTCTATGATTCTATGACTCTATGACTCTACTGGCACAGGTTCTCTTACTGAGATGTAAAAGGAGAGCAGAAAAACCATTCCCAGCCTTTTTGGGTGCTGGAGATTATATTGACATCCTGGCTCTGGCTCTACATTGTCAGACAGGACACCTCTTTGTGAAGCTGTTTGTTCCCCTGCTGGCACGACTGATGGGCTCAGCATCATAAAGGTCAAGCAAACCACGCTGGGAAGGAGCACCAGGTCAAACTAAAAGACACCGACGCGCATCTGCCCCCTGAGACTCGGCAGGCAATCCTCCAGCAGGTATAAAATAGACAGGGTGTGCAGGGCTGGACCTGGTTGTCAATAGTTTGCGTGAATCTTGGGGAGAGATAAGAAACAAGGCAAAAAAAAGAAAAAAAATCCCAAACAAAGCAGTCAGAAAAACAGCAGTGCTGTCTGGTTTGCTTCTCTGCTTTCAGGCGCTGCCGGTTTTGCTCGTGCCTGCTCTCATTGTTTCCCAAGTACCTTGCATAGAGCTAAGGAAACCAAGCCTTAGACCCTAAGCAGTTGTACAGAAGTAAAAATAGAAAGCAGGGGAGCAGATTTCCTCCTAGACGTAAGCCTCTTGTTGCTGAAAGCCCAGGATATCTGCTTTGTTCCTGAAAACCCCTCCTGACTCCTTCACCAGCTTCCGCTCGCTGACCCAGGCTGTGGCAGCACCAGGAGATGTTTCATATCCCAATCCCGCAGCCACCAGCAGAGTTACAGAAGTGTTTATAGTCCGGTTTGAAAGACACCATCCCTATCTAGAGACACGGTGCCACAAGCCTGAGCATTGAACAGGGCTCTCTGAGGCTGCGCATCTCCTCCTGCTCCATGTGGATCTACGTGTGTGGATCTACACGGAAAGGGAGACACCCAAGCAGCGCGATTGACTCTTCTGGATGCGGTTTCGATATGATCCAGTTCTCTGTCAGTAAAAAAAGAGTTTTATCAATCCAACAATGTTTTACCGCACCCCTGAGAAGCAAAGGCTTCTAAGAGTTCTCCATCGTGGGAGACCCAGAGGAAACTCAGCCCCTCCACACCCATCGCTTTAGGAAGGTCGGTGGTAGCAGGGAGAGTTTGACCCTGTGGTTTCTATTTTAGCTGTGCTGACTGCAATCCAACACTGGCCACCAGCCCTTCCAGTCACAGTCTCACCTCTTCAGCCATCCCGGATTCCTTAGCCTTCCCAAATCATCTGCAGCCGCCACGTCTGCTGCTGAGACGTAAACAGCATCCCTCTGCTCATACAGCACTCACTTTTCTGAAGGAACAAGTGTTAACTGAGTCCAGCTGGAAAAATAAACCTTCTTATCTCTTGAAATGAGCTCAGCCACGCAGCACGTTCGGAACTGGCTTTGCTGCCAGAGACTCAGGCGTTACCACAACCGTGCACGCGAAGGGAGGAACAAACACCCCGTGTTCTGCAAAATGCCTTTGGATAGCTCTCATTTCTCTTTGGAGATGCCTTTCATTTCTCACACCGCCTTTCTCCTGGTGAAGTCTTTGATCCATGGACAGAGAGAGTGGAATTTTCTTCAACCTGGTGCTGGGCACGGAGTTGTCACTGGCTGTGCTTCTCCCTCCTGACCCACCTGAGCCAAACGCACCAGGCAAACACTCTGCTTGTGATATTCAGGCATTTGCTTTCGAGTCACAATGGGATGCTTAGAAATCCAGAGGAAAAAAAAGAAGAAGCACAGAGAGGAAATCAATCAGTCAGACTCCTTCAAATCACAAGTGGTTTTTCAGTTTGGGTTACGGGGAAAGGGTTCACTCAGGCATCTGATTTATATCGTAAAAAAATGCAGCTCCATATCCTACATGAACAGAGGGAGCAGGGGGAGGACAGAACCCCCTTTTGCCATTAAGGATGTGATGCAGTTGAGTGAGGACGTGGATAACTTTGCTCTCAGTAGCTGTCACTGCTAGAAAGTTAACCCTCAGCCCAACGTAGCTGCCAGCTTTTCAAGTACAGGGGTTTGGTGCAAAAAAAAAAAAAAGGGGTTGTTTCCATTGGATTTGTGGGCTGAAATAAAGCTTAAGTCCCAAGGCAACTCTATTTGTGCCCACAACTACCTCTCTTTATGGGCTGTTGGTGTTGGTAGCAGGACACCACAGACCATAATCATGTCTGGGATCAGCAGTCAGTATTTTGTAGCTTGCTGAGTGCTGCAGTAGCAGCTTCTCTTACTGCTGGGCAAGGTGTTGGTGCTTCAGTGGCTGTTATTACACACAGAACAACTCGTCTTCCAGAAGGAAACGCTTCTGTGTGTTACAGAGCAGTAAAGATTTGTTCTGAACCACGTCACAGTAACTCGCAGACTCCCACCGACAATGATCAGAAGGAAAAGCTAGGGAGCAGCCTCCCCTTTCTTGTCACAAGAGTGGCTAGAAGGATCTGAGAAAGCAACTTGGCTGGAGGTTCACTTGGAGAAGAGAGGTTGTTCTGTGTAACTCGCCGTTCTCCAGGGCAGGGCTGATGGAACAGATGCACCATCTCACCGTTAATCCTCCTGGATACAGCTCTTCGGCAAAACCCCATGAACATTCTGGAGACGAAACATATTCTCTCCAAAGCCTCGCTGTGTGTTTCTCTGGCACAAGACCCTTCCATGAGGTCACTGTTGGAGTTCCTCCCGCTGTCTAGAGCTTTCCCAACCAGAAATGAAAAACCCTTTCTTTAGGCTGAAGACGCCCTCATGTGCAGGGTGCCTTGTCATGGGTCACACGAGGCTTATCTGTCTTTGGATTCCTCCTGGCATCCTCTTTATCACGGTTCTGTCTGCTAGAGAAGGATTTAGGGTACGCACTGCAGCACTCATGGCACAGGCTCAGCCTCCGGCTTTCATGCTCCTTCCAAAGCTGCAACACAGGAAATCTCTGATTAATGAACAACCGTAACAAGAACGAGTCCAGGAATCCCTGCGCTAAAGCTGATTGTCCGCTCTTTGATCCAAAATCCTGAAAAAGGTTTGAGTCTGATTAGGGTCAGAGGTCTAACAGGTTGGGGTGGGAAGTCTGCATCGTCCCTGGGTTCTCCAGCAAGAAAGTCTGATGAAAACCAGGGCAAAGGCTCCTCATATCCAGCCATAAACCAGTCTGAAGGCCTGGGAGAGGAGTGAAGAACTCCCAGAACTTCACCACTGCTTTGGAGATCTGCGAGGAATCCTGTGTCTTGGTAGCCCACATCTATAATGGCAAAAGCAGCAACACAAACAGCCCTGGGGGACGACTGCAAACAAAAGGCCCTTTTTTTTTTTCAGTTTCACAGTTCTATTCTGCATCTATTTTTCTTGTTTATCCCTCTGGGACTCTTCTCCATCACGTTTCATGCATCATCTCCATTCCTGACAAGCTTGCTGTGGCCTCTGAAGAACTTGTCAGTAAGAGAGATGGGAAAAGAGGCAGAGCCCATGAGAAAAGAGCTCTTGCTGCCTTCTGAGTGCCTTTCACAGGGACAGTATCAGGACAGCAGTATCTTTGACAGGTGCCAGGAAGCAGAGCCGAGGCAGAAAAAGCCTCATGTGTGGGAGAACTCTGCTAAACAGGATCTGCCAGGCTTCCTCCGCGTGGTACAAGAGCAGGATGAGTGATTCAGGCAGACCCCATGTGAGCAAAGCTCCCCTGCCCCTGCTCCTGGGCAGCAGCAGCACCTGAGCTCACCAGCTGCAAGTGCCTAAGGGCGATTATTTCCTTTCTTCTGCTCTCTGTCCCATCTATAGATGCAAGCAGCGTGGGGTGACCTTGTTTTCTTGGAGACCTAGGAGGGAGGATGGCTGTGGAAGTGGTGAGTAGTGCCTCGTTGCTTCCTTGGTTCAATAGCACAGCTGGGAAAGGGAGGAACAGCTGGGATTGCTGATTTTCAGTTTTCCAGTAGAGACTGGGATTTGAATATGAGCCTGTACAGAGACGTGGGTCTGTGTCAGCCTATGTTTAGCTATCTCTGATGTGCCAGTTCTCTGTTTAGTGGCATCCCCAGCGATGTGCCACCTTTTTGACTGGTTTCTAGGATCATTCTCTAGGAATTTGGAGATTTCCACAAGGCTGATGGGTTTAAAAAACCCAACAATGGACTTCAACTCCTTTCCAACCTGAGCAATGCCTCTTATTTGTTTGATTCCTCTTCCCTCTCCTGTAGGGAAGCAGGGAGTGTAGTCACAGATCCAGGGGTCAGTGTAAATGTGTGAGTTAGTGCTACTTGATGCTTTGTGCTGCTGTTGAAATAAATGTGGGTAAGAACTACCTTGAGGACGCAGCTAGCGGAGGAGAGTCTCTGGTAGACGTGCAGATGATGGGGTAGAAGGCAAGGTGCACTTATCTGGAAAGGCTAAAGGATTGAGTCAGTGCTCACCCAGGGAGACTGCCAAGAAGTGCACTCGTTTCAGGGCAATTTTGGGTGGCTCTGTTAGTGTATTTACTGATTAATCAAGGGAGAAATATCTGCAGTATCTTTCTAGTTCTCTGTGTCCCAGATTCAAGCTGTGGGACACCATGTTATCCAGCAGCAGAGCTTTGGGCCAGTTGCAGCTAAAGCTGAGAACGGGAATGGCTTTAAACTGGAAGGGGAAAGATTTAGATTAGACATTGGGAAGAAATTCTTCACAATGAAGGTGGGGAGGCCCAGGCCCAGGTGGCTGCCCCATCGCCGGAGATGTTCAAGACCAGGTTGCATAGACTTTGAGCTCCTTGATCCGGTGGGAGGTGTCCCTGCCCATGGCAGGGGGTGCAACTGGATGGGCTTTAAGGTCCCTTCTGACCCAAACCATTCTAGGATTCTGTTTCTGTTGGTGTGTGGCTGAGTGGGACTCTATATTTCCATCATCTGCCTCTTCTTTCTTGAGTGAAGAAACAAATTCAGCTCTGCAGAGGGAGCTTGTGCCTCCATGGAAGGGTGGAGAACAAGGAGGATATTTCTGTCTAATAGAACCGCTTATGTGCAGGAGAATATTTTTGCTCCCGTTCTTTCATCATGGGTCAGGCATTACAGCACTCGGCTCTAGAACAAAAGTCTCTTATCCCCAAAATAGATGGGAATTGTTTTGATGGCTTTGAATGCGTCAAATCACCTCTTTCTTTATGGGCTACTGGAATTGCAACTATTTCCCTCATCTGACGTGGGAGGGAGTGTAAGGCTGGCAGGACTTAAAATAAGGGAAGGACAGTAGCCAGCCTGAGTGCTTCCCAGCAGAACCCTTTGCTTCCTTCAAGCCTGTTTATGCGACAGGATTTCTATTCTAGAAATCAATGTCCCACCTGCCTTCTTTCCACTGTAAACAGCAACTTGCTGACGGTAGGAAATCCTTTTTCCCCACCTCCCCTCTCATTACATGTAGATTCCAGCAGAATTCCAGATCTTTTTATGGCTCTTTCCGTAGTAAATGAATAATAGAGGCCTGTGTCCACTCTGGAACACCCCCACGTGGCTTGCCCTGAGGCATCAGGCACAGCCAGGGGGGTTCAAGGTGGAATCAGTCCCTGGCTCCCAACACCAAGTTTGCCTTCAGCCTGAGGAAGGAAGCTTACCTTGGAAATCCCATCAGCCCTCCTCCACCCTTTTGATTTATAAAACGACTGACCTCAAACTGAGTCTGGGATGGCAAAAAAAAAGGGCGTGTGAGACTCGTAAGATTCTGAATGTTGGTTTGTGGGGGGCAGAGCGTGTGCTGCTTTTCCTCCCGAGCCTGCAAGTCTCCTTCCTCCGCTCCAGAAGCTGGATTGCCTCTGCTCCTTTGTGCCAGCAAAGCTTGGAGCCCCTCATCCAGTGGGAGGTGTCCCTGCCCATGGCAGCGGGTTGGAACTGGAGGGGCTTTGAGGTCCCTTCCAACCCAAGCCACCCTGTGATCCTGTCTGTTGCTTGCGGATCCAGGCTTTGGTGCATAAGTGGCTTCTACATCTCCAGAACTTTCTGAAGTGGTTGGACTCGATGATCTGGTGGGTCTCTTCCAACCAGGTTATTCTATGATTTGATTCTACGAAGGTGTGAAAAATAAAGAATCGGTGCCTGGAAGGAGAAACTAAGATCTGATGCGGAGCCCATCCTCTGCTACGCCCTGTGAAGAGAGAGGCAGGGTATGTGTGAGGACAGCAGTCATAAACCAAGAGCTTTCGTGGACGGGCGTGGAG
The DNA here is from genome assembly GCA_033459285.1 of Clamator glandarius. NCBI lineage: Eukaryota > Metazoa > Chordata > Aves > Cuculiformes > Cuculidae > Clamator > Clamator glandarius. The sequence goes on along the minus strand of JAUNZM010000894.1, from coordinate 144,436 downwards.
GCTGAAGAGAAAATCCCTGCTCTGACACTAACTGGCATAGGGCACAAGTTTCCAAGTGTTACAGGAGGATGGAGTGAGCCAGTCAAGGTCAGCTGGGCTGGAGGAGCCCTGCTGAGAGTGCAGGGAGTCATTCTCTTTCCTCCCACTCACTCCCCAGCTGGGTTCAGACAAAAAGGGAGATTGTTTTTTGTTCTTCAAGCCTTGTTCCTGCTCAGATGTTTGTGCCTTGTTACTGAGAGGGGGTGAAAGCGAGTCCTCCGCAAAACCTGCCTTAGAGGCAGCCTAGTTCCAAATCCTGGAACTGAGGGTCTGTTCCACTCTGCAGCGTGAACGAGAGCGATGACCTCTACAGCGGGACTCGAAGTCCTTGTCCCAGGTGGTTTTGCTCCTTTGCTGCAGCCACACCAGTGCTGAACCTGCTCCATTCCAGCGTGCCAGTTTTCAGACCCCACTTACTCTGGAACCAGGCTTCTCCAGCCTCAGAGGCAGCTGGCTTGAGGGTAAAAATAAGATGACTGGTACCTCTGCTCTGTCCGAGGAGCATCCGAGAGCCGGGAGACGCTCTAGCTGTCACCTGAGTATTGAGGCTGATGGAAAATCAGCCTCATTCTCTTCTGAATTCCGGGCAGTGAGTGGAGAGCACGGCTTGGCCAGCGCTCATGCAGCTGTGCTTGAATTGGGGGGCCAAGCATCCCTCCTGATAGGAACTGAGAAGCCACGTGCTGCTTCCCTTTCCTGTTGTGACTGGATGCAGCTCTGATGGGTGCTCGGAGGCCCATCCATCAAGGTCTCTGCCTGCTTCCCCCCGTGCGCCGAGCTAAGAACTCAGCACAGCTTGGCAAGACTTAGACAAGCCTCTAAAAATAGAGCACACCTGAAATACAGCCACTTTGCCAGGAACAGCAACCACCCTGTTGCACTTTTTTTCCTCTGTTCCCCAACATTAATGGGTTGCAGCACCAGGGTGTGAGCTTGTGAGGGAGGATTGCTGCCCTGATAGCTTCTCCTGATCCAACTGCTACTTGCTGCCGCTTGGAACGAGAGCCAGAAATGATGGAACCGCGCTCTTGTCCAAGTAGGCTGCTGTAAGTCATGTTAGAGTTAACTCTGACCTTCAAAAAAGCCACTCGCAGCGGTCTGTCAGAGCCTGCAGAGCTGGCGTGTTGGGCTGTAGCGCTGTCTTAACGATTATCGGTGCGATCTGAAGAAATTGGGTCTAGAAGCTGAAATAAGCAAAATAGATGACAATCCAGCCTCCTAGGGGAGAGAAGCCGATATCCTTTGGCTTGGTTGCTTCTTTACTCGCTCCTCCCTTAAACTCTGCAAACAAACAAGCCCAAGAAGACTGTCCACATGCATGTGCCTCCTCTGCATGCGTGCAGAATGCTTCCCCGGCCATGTCTTGCTCTCCATGTGTGCCTGCAGGCTGCTCCAAGTTGTCTTCTCTTTGCCAGGCTGACATGTTAAGAGAAGACAATTATTGAGGAAAGCTGAGAATGAGAAGTCACAGCTCATTGCACAGCTGGAAATTCCTCAGGAAACCTGATTCGAAGGAAGTTCTCTGCAATTTGACTTTTCCCACTTGTCTGGGCTTTCCTGACAGGGTAGAGATAAGGGATCAAAGTCAGGCAATAAGAAAAATTATCCACTCTGAAGAGCCTTTGGTTCAGAATTGGCCACTGCATCCAGGCCTTATCCGGACGGCTTGGAAGAGGGTCCGGTTTTCAGAGCTACTCTGGTTTCTGACAAGCAAGGTGAGATGGCAGTCTGGGTCCAGCTGGGAAAAAAGCAGTGAAGGAAACGAGCCGCATTGCGAAGCTGGTCCTGCAAGGATGTAGGAATCTCTCTGTGGTCTGAATCAGCCACCCTGCCCCCCAAGTCCTCTGCAGAACTGGGCAGCTCTGATGCGTGTAATGCAAGTTTTCCAATCCTTGGAAAGATATTCTGGCCCCAAGGACCTAGTAGGTCTGTCCTTGGCCCACCTAGGTTTGTACCTTTGCTCCTTTGCAGCGCCTGGTGCTGTGGAGCAGATCTTTACATGTAACCCCCATGTAATTATGTAAAACAGCAATTAAGAACACAGTTCTCGTAAAGACCCAGACCCCATCAACCGATTGGTTTTGCACATTTGTCTTCTGTGCCCAGTATTAACGCTGTGGTTGTGATCACTGCACCAACGATGTGTATTTGGGGGGACGTTGCGTGCTTTGCACGCGCTAGGATGGCCGAGTCTGTACTCTGCCTATTTTTTTTTTCTTTTTTTGGGGGTTAGTGTTTCCTGTCCTGCTTTTCCTCCTCGTCGTAGGCTGAGCTGAAAGCACAGGAGTGAAGCGAAGAGCTTGCTCTGTCAGCTCTTCCTTGGCAGGGAAGTTGATGCGTGCGGACAGCCCTTAGCATCTCTGGGTGTGGGGTGGAGGATGAGGATGTGTTATGACAACCCAACAGTTATTAATTCAGCCTGCTGCATGCAAAAGGGGGGCCTCGAGAGTAACTGGGAGAGACAGGGCTAGAGATGTTCGCTCTTCCTGACCTACCTGACGAAAGGAGAAATCCAGAATCCCTTGAGCAACGAGCAGCTTGCTGTTTCTCCTGTTTTACCCCTTCAGTACTGCGTATCTCTGGGGTTGCCTACCCTGGCTGTGAGCAGCTCTCAAAGGAATTACAACAGTTCCAGGCAGATGCAAGGACAAAATGACATCTCTGGGACTGAGGTAGCCTGAATTCAGGTGGCTAAGAGAGCCTGGACTGTTGCAGAGTCATCCTCAAGTGCTTCATCTCGCTTTGTGCTGTTGGCATCCAGCCCTCATGCTTTTCCACCCCTCCTCTGTCTCAGGTTGCTCTTTGCCCTGCTCCTGGAACTCCCCAAATGATCTCATTTGTTCCTACAAATTGAAAACGCTTTAGGTTCCGGAGGCGAGGGGCAAGCAAGAGGCTGGTTGTTCAACTTTGTGCGGTTTCACGAGCTCGTAAATGAAACTGGCCCAGCTGCAGCTCCGAGAGCTCAGGCTGCTGCCCAGCTCCACCACAAACACGGCTGACTCAGTGATGCTGCTTGCAGCTTGGTGTTTCCTGATATCATCCCTTTGAGTCCAAAACTCAAAAAGTGTGTAGCCATGGCACTTTGGGATGTGGTTTAGCAGGCACAGTGGAGTCAGGCTGATGGTTGGACTGGGTGAGCTTAGGGACCTTTCCCAACCTTAATGGCTCTGTGTATGCATTTGCTCTTAACAACAGTCAAGACTCTTCATAACTGGCTCAAAAATAACCCTGCAAGGCCCCATAGCGGTCTGTCACTGCATTTTTTCACTTAAAGGACTGTAAATGCCTTTATAAATGTGGAAGAATCAGCAGCTGCTGTTAGCTAGTTGTCCTGAACACAATAGGGGCATTATATCATTAAAACATGGTTCCTGTACACCCTACAGCGTAACTATGTGATCTCTTGCCCTGCTGCATGGACTGCATTGGATGCAATGGAATTTTGGAGGCATCTGCTTGTTTAGGGTGTGCTTTCTCACACCAGAGACAGTTTTACTGGTTACTGAAGTCACTTTTCCATGTCTTGAAGCCCTGCTCGCCAGGAAGCAGCTAAACATCTGCCTGCTGATGGGAAGTAGTGGATCAATTCCTCATTTTGCTTTGCTTGTGGCTTTGCTTCACTTACTAAATTGTCTATACCTTGCCCCATGAGTTTCTTGCTGCTGCTGGATGCTGCGTCCAACCCCCCTACAGAGCCAGTAAACTTGCTTGCACTCGAGATGTTCTTTTCATCACGATGTACTTGAGTGGCTTGCTCGCATGTTCCTGCACTGACAGCCTCTGCATCAAAAAATGGTCCATTATAAACGAAAAGACATTTCACTTACAAACTCTCCTCCGCTCCCCAGATGCTGGGGCATGACCCAAACGAGCTGTGCCTCTCCAGTCACCCCGTACTGCTCTTTCCAAATGTCACTGTGAAGAGCTATTGGGCTGCTACAGTTGTCTGGCACATTAGCAGGAACAAACCAGGGGTGAAAATGTGCCTGAGGTAAGTAGAAAAAGACCAGACAAATTGGATTTGGCTTTGAGAGAAATGCCAAGTACGCAGCTGGTGCAACCTGGCGCTAAGAGGCTGCAGCGAGGAGGCGTTATTCACCTCAGATCTGCCCCTGGATTTCCAGCTCTGGCACCGTGCTCAGGGAACTGTTCCCCTCACTTGTTTTAGCTGACTGATGCTAATTCTCAGGGTAAATCGACAACAGCATTAATTCCCATTTCCTTTTGCTCTGACATGACTTCTCTGAAATCACAGGAGGTGGCAGCTATGGGGGCATCGTCTGCCAAAGCTGGTGTGTTCCAGGAACTCCTTTGGGAAGCTGGAGTTGGCTAAATGTTTGTGCTGGGTGACTTAAGATGCTTTAGGATGAAAGAGATCATCTATAAGCTAGACTTTACCTCACTGTGGAGTCATTTCTGGTCACTGGGCGGCTTTTGAGAAAAGCAAAGCTGGTGAATGCAAGGAGTAAACATGTCTATTTTTGTAGTTTGTCTTCCAAGTCAAACAAAAATAAGAGCTGACTTGAGGCTGGAGACTGCATGACACACTGTTAACTGAGAACTGGCAACACGGGGCCTGACCCTCTCTGTGTAAGTCAGAAAGGCATTTCTGGAGTCAGTGGAGTTCAAGTTCACGTCCTCTAGCAGTGCAGCCTGTGGCTGCTTAGAAGTCGGATACGACAAGGTAGGCAGTCAGGTGAGCCGCGTGTGGTCAGTGTTGGGAGGAAAACTTGGAGCCAGCTGGGAGTGTTGGTGATTCAGTTGCTCTCCACACCCTCCACGTCAGAACTGAGCTGATGTCTCGGCAGGAGCTGGCAGAGGTCCTGCCCGCCAGCCCAAGAGCCTGGTGCACACAGTCAAGAGTTGGGCTTCTTCAGCCTGGAGAAGAGAAGGCTCTGGGAGAGCTTAGAGCAGCTTCCAGTGCTGAAAGGGGCTCCCGAAAGCTGGGGAGGGGCTCTTGATCAGGGATTGGATGAGGGGGAACAGTTTTCAGCTGAAAGAGGGGGGGATTGAGGTGAGGTCTTGTGAAGAAATGTTTTCCTGTGAGGATAGGGAGGGGCTGACCAAGGATGCCCAGAGCAGGGGTGGCTGCCCCATCCCTGGAGAGGTCCAAGGCCGGGTTGGATGGGGCTTGGAGCCCCTGATCCTATGGGAGGTGTCCCTGCCCATGGCAGAGGGTGGGACTGGATGGGCTTAGAGGTCTCTTCCAACCAAAACCATTGTATATTTCTATGATTCCTGGCACCATGGGTAACTGCCCACCTGTGCCAGCCTGCACAAGCCTTCCCCGCAGCTGAAGGATGAGCCTTTGCCCACGTGGTTCTAGCGCTGCAGAGCTGCTTTGCGTCCTTTTCAAATGGGGAATTTCCAATCTGCCATATATAGATAACCCCTCCAAACAAACTTTGATGTAGAGCTGAAGAAAGGCTGTGTTCCCAAAAGCCTGTTTGTTCCAGCTGCATTCGTTTGTCTCGGAGAGGATATTGCTTCTCTTCAGACATTGCGTTATTGTTTATATCCCCAGACTGTCACGGCAGCTGCAGCCACCAGAGCCTTCCATGCACAGGACACAGAATCACAGTGCAGAGCTTGTGCTCTGCATTATTTGTGTGTACCTGTGTGAGTCCCATGCTGAGGAATCGCATCCCGGAACACTGAAGCACGGATGTTCTTGGTACCTATGTCCTAGTACTCAGCATCATCAATATCATAGAATCATAGAAGGTCCTCCACCTTCACAGGAAAACATTTCTTCCTAAGATCTCATCTCAATCTCCCCTTTTTTCACCTTAAAGCCATTCTCCCTCATCCTATTCCTGCACTCCTCGCTCAAGAGCCCCTCCCCAGCTTTCCTGCAGCCCCTTTCAGCACTGGAGGCTGCTCTGAGGTCTCCCCAGAGCCTTCTCTTCTCTAGGCTGAACAACCCCAACTATACAGTTCACAGAATCACAGAATCACAGAATAACTAGGTTGGAAGAGACCCACTGGATCGTCGAGTCCAACCATTCCCACCAATCCCTAAATCATGCTCCTAATTACCTCATCCACCCTCACCTTAAACACCTCCAGGGACGATGACTCAACCACCTCCCTTGGCAGACTGTTCCAATCCCTAACCACCCTCTCCGTGAAGAATTTTTTCCTAATCTCAAGCCTAAATCTCCCCTGGTGGAGCTTGAGGCCATTCCCTCTCGTCCTGTCCACTGTCACGTGGGAGAAGAGCCCAGCTCCCTCCTCTCCACAACCTCCCTTCAGGTAGTTGTAGAGAGTAATAAGGTCTCCTCTCAGCCTCCTCTTCTCCAGGCTGAACACCCCCAGCTCTCCCAGTCTCCAGCCCCTTCACCAGCTTCGTCATTCTTCTCTGTTCTCGCTCCAGAGCCACAACATCCCTCTTGTGGATGCATTTAATTTCATTTCATTTCATTTCATTTCATTTCATTTCATTTCATTCTCTTCTAATCATTACCTTTCCCCAGAGCTGTTCCATGACTTGGCACGGGGAGCAGGTGATCACCCTGAGTGCAGCGCAGTCAGATCAATGCGAGGTGGAGGTCATGAGCTTAGCAGCAATGGGGAGCTGAGCCTAGGCTGGGGTTTGCAGCCAGGTTCTGATTGCATTTACGCACCGACGCCGTTAGCTTCGCACCGCAGGATGCACCAGCTAGGAAAGCATCAGCACATGCATGCACCAGCCTTACTGGAAACCAGATCTGTCACTTACAGTAAAGTTTAAAAATAAAACAAAATTGTGTAAGAGCTAATTATTTTCCAGGCTGTTTTTTCCTGCTTCCATTTATCCCAGCGGGAGCTGCGGGCAGATAAAGGCTGAAATCTCTCCAGGCTGCAGCGTGTGAGACTGAATGGCATTTCCATTGATAAACTGACCAAAAAAAGGGAATTATTCTAAGATGAGGCAAATATCCAGTGGGCGCCTCTGGGCAACCTGGGCCAGGGCCTCCCCACCCTCCCAGGAAAACATTTCATCCTAAGATCTCATCTCAATCTCCCCTCTTTCAGCTTAAAACCATTTCCCCATGTCCTATCCCTGCATTCTCTGATCAAGAGCCCCTCACAACACTTGCTTTCTCCCAGGTCCAGAACGGAACCAGTGTGGGAACAAGTGAGAAGTATTCACTGTCAGAGAACAAGGACGTGGCTGATGAGTCTCTCAGTTTACAGAGGTTTGGGAAGCCTCGTGCCTTCTTAGCTGCCATCACGGTCAATACACCAGGAGCCAAGCGTGAATACGTACAGTAAGGATCAATGAATTTGCTCAGATTGGTGAATTGGACCATGCTGTGACCTGTTCCGCTGTGTGATTTCTCTCTGGATGCTTGATTGCCAAACGAGACTCGGGCTGACAGCTTCACCACCCGAGTACCTGTGCTTCCCACCCACCTCGCCCTGAGTGCCGATAAATCAGCACAGCTCTGCCCGGGGCAGGTCTGAACCCCCCTGCGGCAGAGGGAAGGAGTCTGCTCTTCATTCCGAGCAGCCACGATCAAGTCGAGGGGCAATGGGTATAAACAGGAGAGGGGCAGATAGAGACCAGACATAAGGAGGAATCTCCTCATGATGAGGGTGGGGAGACTCTGGAACAGGTTGCCCAGAGCAGGGGTGGCTGCCCCATCCCTGGAGGGGTTCAAGGCCAAGCTGGATGAGGCTTGGAGCCCCCTGATCTGGTGGGAGGTGTCCCTGCCCAGGGCAGGAGTGGAACTGGATAGGCTTTAAGGTCCTTTCCAACCCAAACTGTTCTATGATTCAAAGTCCAGTCTTCCCATCAACATAGCTCGGCAGTGAATATCCAGCCTTGTTTGAGGGGGCTGTAATGTTATGAAACTCCCCTCCGTCAGGGAAATCAGCTGGCAGTTGTTTGGTAGCTGTAGCTCTTGCATTAGGATAAAGATGCCATTCTGAGGGGATCTCTCAAGTTACCCGCTCTTGGTATGAGCACAGCGGTATCTAATTCCTCTGATAATGCTTATATCAGCCTGCGTGATTCCGTGGGAGAAGCTGTTGGTTGTGTAGTTAGGATACGCGGGATTAAAACATCCTAATCGCGTAGCTCCTCTGTGATGCTGCAGGGTACTAGGCTGGGGTGGGAGGAACACAAACACGTGCCCAGGCAGTTCAACTGGCTGACTGACTCCATGGTTTCTTAATTGGATCTGATGTCTTGAGCATGTTCTGACTTTCCATTTGGTTGATGAGTTTGGATACAGTTTTTCCACCCTGCACAGTTTCTTGGCTTCGAATTCCTGTTCGCTTTTTTTTTTTTTACAGTTCCCATGAGAGAGAAAATCAAATTGGAGGAAATATTGCTCACCAGTTTCCGAAATCCCGCAGGCTTCTAAATATTCCTCTTTTACTACTTTTTAGCTTGTCTTGTTGGTCACTCCCCGTGTTCAGGGAGATGCGGATTGATTGGTTTCTTCATAACTGGGTGTCACTCCCCAGCTTTTCTCTGCTAGGAAGGTCTTGGGTCTGTCCAGAAGCCACACGTGTTAAAATCTACAGTGAGAAAAGGGGAAGAGGCTGTTGTCACCTGATGAGCAGGAGCCAAAAGCAGATGCATGGACAGCCACAAGAAGGGAAACGAGGTCTGGTTGGTTTTTTGTTCTGGCAGAAGGGAAATAGAGAGGCTGCACGCCAGTGAGGGCTGAACTGGGGGTCTTTGGTATGTGCTCTCTGCTGAACTCTCCTGCCCCTTCAGTCAGTAAGGGATTTGTCAGAGGTTTATTTTCAGGCGTTTGAGTCCCGTTTGACTCAGAAGTCATGGCCTTGAGGGTGTATTTAATGCCACGCTGAGGGAGGGAGGCAGTGGATGGAGAACGTTGCTCTGTGCCCTTTCCAACACGCTGACGCTCTGCTCCTTGGCGGCGGCTGCTTCCCGCGGGCTCCGCGTTTCTCGGTGCCATCTGCCCCAGCTCCTCTCCAGGGTGAAGCGAGGCTCAGCGCTGGTTTGCACGGCTGGTGTCCAGCCCAGGGGAAGGGACACACGCTGCGTCGCGCTAGGACCTGGGGGATGCTCAGCCTGCCTCCTCCCAGAAGATTAGCCAATATTCCCAGGGCAGGGCACGCTCTCAAGCCTTTCAACTTTTCCTTTCCTTTATATACGTGTTTTTCCTTCTTCTAGTTCATTCCAGAGCAGAGCAGCTTTGGATTTCTCCGAGCTTTCTTCCCCCCCACTCCCCGGTAGCTGGATTGCTGCCAGTGTCTCGCAGGGCCAAAGTTTTATCTATAGGGATATATTTTTCAAACCAGCCCAGCTGCACGCAGACCGCCTGCAACTGAATCCACGCTCCCGGGGCAAGTTTAACTCGGGAGAGGAACAGCAGCAGGGGTGCTGTTTGTGCCTCTCCTCCAGCTATTCCTGTCAAGTTGGATTTATGACTTTAAAAGGAGTGGGAAGGGGGGGGGAGAGAAGGAAAATTGCCTCCAGGAGCCAGAGCTTCCACCACAGCCCAGCAAAACACACGTAAAGGAGTTGGATCTCGAGGCATGAGCAGCGTACAAGTGGCACCCTGGGATCTGGTGGATCCTTGCACGTAATATGACTGATTTGAAGTCTTCCATCTGCCTTCACAGAGTCGAGCTTTTGGATTTAAGGTAGTTTGCCCAGGACCAGACTTTGCTATGTTGGCCAAGACAGTGCTTTCTCTTGGTCTGTGGCTGCAGTTTGCTGCGGGACAGAACGCACCTGAGAGAGGTGAGTGCCTGGAAAGGCAAGGTTCCTTTACTGCTTTCCCCCATTTAATGCCTCCTGGTCCTTACAGCTTCTCAGAAAACCTTTTTAGAATGAAAGCTGAAGTTATATTGCTGCTTTAGATTGTATTTGTACATTACTTTGCTGGCACAAGGACAAAACAAATAATAAAATAAAAGCTTTCCGAATTTGCGATATGAGAAAGAAAATTCATCTTGCTTGTTTCCAGTCACAGAAAGGAAGCAATTCAGCAGCTCACAGAGTTCAGTGAATTGCGTGGATAAAGTCCAGACTCGTCATTGTTACCTGGGCAGTGAGGTACCTGCATTAAGAACAGTAAAAGCAGTGACTGGTGCTAGACCTGTCCTGTTGTTCTCCTGCTAATCTGTGTAATGAAATCATTATATTTCTTCTTTAAGATGCTTTCTCTTGGATGCTCTTTGGGGAAAATGATTACAGGTCGGGCTGGCAGAGCTTACAGCAGAGACAGGATGAGGGAGAATAGTTTGAAGCTGAAATAGTGGAGGTTGAAATCTGGTCTTAAGAAGAAATGTTTTCCTGAGAGGGTGGGGAGGCACTGGAACAGGTTGCCCAGAGCAGGGGTGGCTGCCCCATCCCTGGAGGGATTCAAGGCCAGGTTTGATGGGGCTTAGAGCCCCTGATCCAGTGGGAGGTGTCCCTGTCCAGGGCAGGAGTGGGACTGGATGGGCTTTGAGGTCCCTTCTGACCCAAACCATTCCATGGTTCTATGAAAGGGACATGAAGGAGATGGACATCTCATTTCTGAGTTCAGTACTGGGCAGAAGGCTTAGCCCACGTCATGTTGGCTAAGCTGGTGCAATTGTTTTGTTCTGCACTGTGTTTACAAGTGGAAAAGGATTCTCTGACTGTGGGGCTGCTGCTGGCTGCACCTGGGGGATGTAACACAGTGTGGAAGGGGAAATGAACTTCTTGCCTCTCGGGGCAGGAGGTCCTCGGGCTCGGGCAGCAGCCCAGGCTGCTGGGGTCAGGCTCTGCAGCTGGGATGCAGAGCAGCCTGTGGCTATTGCTCACATCCCCTTACAGGGCACTGCATTCTCTCCCTTAGTGGCACAAGCTGTTCCAGGAATGCTACTGCTGCCTCTGGCATTGTCACAAGGCTGGATGTCCACACAGGCAGCCGTTACTCCTATTGTCATGCTTTTTTGCTGCCATGGGGAGAGTAAGTGGTGGTTCTGCAGCCCAGGCTAAAAAACATTCTCAGACCTTCAGAGTATGTGAAAAAAAAAGCAAGCCATGGGTTTTCAGAAGGACTGTGCCTTGCTCTGCAGGTGTTGTGGGGATGTGACACGATCACACAATGAGAAGAACTGTTTGAGAGGTTTGTAACTGTTTCCTAGGGACTTGATCGAATGTGAACGATTGTGGCTTTATTTTCAACTGCAGAGGACAAAGCGAGGAAGCTGCTGGATGGCCAGTGGTGCTTCTACATGCTCACCTGGGGGTGCCCAAGGCCAGGTTGGATGGGGCTTGGAGCCCCTGAGCCAGTGGGAGGTGTCCCTGCCCATAGCAGGGGGCTACAACTGGATGGGCTTTGAGGCCCCTTCCAACCCAAACCATTCTGTGATAGTTTGGGCTTTGATAAATGAAACTTAGGTTGTCATTGCCCAGTTACTCTGGACTTGCATCAGCAGAAAATGATAGCGATGATGCTGTCCCAGTGAGTGCAGCAAGCGAGAAATAAGCACGGCCCATCCTTACACACCTTGTAGAGGACCCTGCGCTTCTCTCTGAAACACAGCACGGTAGCTGGCATAGTTCCATGATTTTAGAGATTTCTGAGGCTCCAAGTAAAGCAGCAGAGACCGTGAAACTCCGGAAAAGATCTTAAGAGATGGCAACCCAGCTTTCTCCCTGCCAGAGGAATTTGTCTGAAGGGCTGTTTCTCAGCCTGTAATCTGTGGCACAGACGAGCTGGAACCTGCACAGGCAGTTAGTGCTTTTAGTCACACAGGTATATTTTGCTTGGGGAAGGTCACCTCCTTAAACGGGCGGGTGACCTAGCCATCTCCCATGGCTCAGACCTCTCTCTGATGTGGTTTTGAGGGTAAAACCCTTCCTGGCTGGCTTGGGGGGAAGCTTCTCTTTCTGGGAGAGGCAGCGTCTTCCTCCCCCTGCCTCTCACTGTGATCCCGAGGGGCCACAAGGAAGCACAGGCTGCGTTCTTCAGCCTCCAAACCTGGCTCCTCTCATAGTAGAACTTCTTTCCTTGCAGGACCAAACACTGACAAGGGAAGAAAATCATAAGATTTAAAACATAGTTAACCAAGACAGGAGATGATCTCTTTTTTTGGCTGTTAAGTCCTTTATGCTCTACAAATTCCAAGCCCGGTGTAAATCAGGGATGTGGCTTGTGTTCAGGTCCCAGCTGAGAGCGCAGGGAACTCCTGAAGCGGATATCTCCTGTCAGCATCTGGGTGTAAAGCAGGGAAGTCTGACCGGCTGTTTTTCTCCTGGAAAAGCCAAGTGACTGTGACTCCATGGTGACCTCCTGCTGCCACATCGAAGCCTCCAAAACCCCTCTTTGCATGACTGATGTGCGTCTGCCGACCACGTACCAGCTAGAGGGTGACCGTGGGATGCTGCCACGTGTTCTCTGCTCCCCAGAGCCCAGGAGCAGCAATGACAGGGGTTCTGCAGAGTTAATCTTCAGCTCTTGAGAAGTGAAGCCCTAACAGAAGGCAGGGAGGTGCCAATGACTGTCCCTTCGGTGGCTGCCCTATTCCTGGAGGTCTCCAGTGCCAGGCTGGATGGGGCTTGGAGCCCCTGATCCAGTGGGAGGTGTCCCTGCCTATGGCAGGGGGTGGAACTGGATGGGATTTAAGGTCCCTTCCAGCCCAAACCATTCTGTGATTCCTTCAGAATCCCACTGCGAGTGAGCAATCTTCAACTGGTCCCTCGCCAAACAGCCACTCGTCTTCTGCCTTAACGCAAGGAAACGGCTTGAAAACAGCAGCTGCTTGCGTAATGCAGAGATTTACTGGTAACGAATCCCCACAGCCCCACCTCTGGCATAGATGGCATGTTTATATTGGAGGGAGGACAAAGAACAGGAAGAAAGATGAGGGAATTGAATACCTAAACATGAGGGGAAGGACGACTGAGTGTCCAGTCACTTGATGAGCGCTGCCACGCTCCTGATGTAGTGAGACCTGTCTCAATTATTTTTTTTTAATGGAGCCTTTCTGCTGCCAAAAGCCAAATGGAGGAACTTATTTCCATTTTACGTTGGACTGAGTGCTAAGGAGAGGTCACTGTAAAGGTATTTGCCTGTATGAAGGATTAACCTTCTGCTCCACCCATAGTCCCTTCAGCTCCAAAATATTCACCTGCCCACCAGCGTAACTGTTGTTAACCAGTTGTTAACCAATTGTTGTTAACCAATGGTTTGTACCCTCCAGGCAGAACATCTTGGTGTCAAGCTGCAGCTCTTCCTGCAGAGCCTCTTAATTAACGCAGCTCTTTCCAGCCACTATGATGGGACAAACCAGAGTTTAAAGGATATTAATGTTATGCCCGGCTCTCTTGGTGCCCCAGAGCCGCAGGGAACAGGCAAAGTGCAGTTTGGCAGGGGCTTGGCTCTTGGTTCCCCATTGATGTTCTTCCCTTTGGAGCAGGTGTTCCATGCTGGTTTTCACCCGTGTGTTCTCCTGTGCAGGTACTTCTGGCAGGAGTGGGATTTTGCCTGCATCTGCTCCCCTGTGGTGTGTTCTGAATTCCCCTCCTACGGCTCTGGCGCATGTGACCTTGTTTACTGCCTGTCAGCAATGCCCTTTGGCCATTGATCCCTGCCCTGCCAGGCTGAGAAGCTTTCCCAGCTCTTTGCTGCAACACTCAGGAAAGGAGAGACACTACTGACACTGGGGGGGAGCAGAGGGGACAAAGAGAAATAATGATTTCTTCCCGGGAGAAGGAAATCATATTGGCGAGGTCTCTCCTTATGGCTTGCCAGCCAAGTAAGTGGCTCGTATTTCTTCCAGCGGAGGGGAAAGCAGAGCTGTGGCCACGTGTGTTTGACTCACTTCACGCAGCAGAAGCTCTAAAGAAAGCCCTTGTTTCTCTGCCCTGCTGGAGCAGCACCAGGAGGTAGGGAGCTCTAGGAACCAGGGGTAACAGGTTCAGCTCCACTGGGTGATGTGGTGATGAAAGCAAGCGCACGTTCCTACGGGCAAGCAGGAAAGCTTGCCGGACTTTGCATCTATTTTCTGCCCAGCTCGGAATGCCAAGATGCTGTGTATGCGTCTGCGAGACAGAGCTGAGTCGTGCTGGGTCACGAAGAGTTGGTTGTAATCCATGTGGACTGCAGGTCCTGCTCCCACCTCCTCCTAGCATCTCTTCTTCAGCCACCTCTAAGTAATTTTGCTGTTCTCTGTTTCTAAAGGCTCCATCTAATTTCTCCCGTTGTTTCACCATGGATCTGGTATCCCTCTGCCCTCTCAGCCAGCAGTGGCTGCAGAAGAAGGGTTTCTGCGCTGCCCTGGGCTCTGCAGGGGGACAGAGACTTGTGGGCAGCATCTTTATTTGCATGTTTACAGACCATGTCTGCAAGCACTCTGGTTTTCTTCCAGCGCACACCTGACCTCTAACACATGTGATACGTGTGATCTGGAGCCACACGTGTTGTTTCTGGGTGTCATTTCTGTCCCCTACCCTGTGGGAACAGGTTGCCTAAAGCAGTGGTGGCTGACCCATCCCTGGAGGGGTTCAAGGCCGGGTTGGATGGGGCTTGGAGCCCCTGATCCAGTGGGAGGTGTCCCTGCCCATGGCAGGGGTGGAACTGGATGGGCTTGGAGGTCCCTTCCAACCCAAACCATTCCGTGACTCTGTGAACATGCTTCTGAGGGTGTGGCCTGGAATTGCGCTCCATTTGACCCATTTTCTTAGCATTTCAATTAAACTGCTGTGTGGGAAGCAGACATAGGAGACTCCTCCTCCTGGCCCTCTGAGCCTGGGAGATTTACAATAGCTGGAATCCTGATAACTAATTTGGAATGTTTTTCACCACCTCCCTGCTTTCTGACAGCTTTTGAGGTGCAAAAAGGGAGAAAACCTTGGACCGGAGATTCCTGCTCCCTCCGCATTTGGACTCCTCTGTCAGTGAAGGGATCAGAAGGTGGGGTGGCCCAGCAATGTGGGGCACAGATGGGCTTGGTGCAGCACATCATGGTTGAGTGCTGGAGCCATGTGTGGGAGCCAAAACCACAAGGCTGTAGACAGCTCCTGTAAAATTAATTGCTCCAAGGAGACAGCTCATACAAACAGTTCTCCCTACCCTGCAAAAAGCCATGTCAAAGCAAGCCCAGAGACGGCAACGAGCTGGCAGAGATGAGCAAGAGGTTGCTAAGCCTCCACTGGGGCACAACTGCAAGAGGCAGGTATGAGACAGCAAAGTAAGAGGAGAGAAAGGACCAGGGCAGGGAAACAGTGAGTGGGCACGAGGGATTTATTACATGTCACAGAATCCTGGAATGGTTTGGGTTGGAAAGGACCTTAAAGCCCATCCAGTTCCACCCCTGCCCTGGGCAGGGACACCTCCCACTGGATCAGGGGCTCCAAGCCCCATCCAACCTGCCCTTGGACACCTCCAGTGATGGGGCAGCCACAGCTTCCCTGGGCAACTTGGGACAAGAAAAGATTTCATTCTAACATCTCATCTCGGTCTCCCCTCTTTCTGCTTGTTCTTCCTGACATGCAGCATTCTTCTGCACAAATGAGTCTGTGCAGCCCTGTCCCAGGCATCTTGTCCCAGAGCCCCTCTGACGTGCTGCTCCTAGCGCTGTCTGGGAAAGGAGGTCAATACGTATCCAGAAGAGGAAGAAAACCTCAAATTAAAAAGCGATCTAGGGAGGAGTCCCTCTGCTTCAGGCTTTCCTGCCAATAGAGGTATAAATCAGGGAGCTTTCGGGGAGTGCAGCCTCTGAGCAGAGAGGCAGCCAGTTCTGAGAATCGGCCGCCTCTCCTGGGAGAGCAGAGCCAGCAGGTTTTCTCATCAGCTTTCTTTATCATTTCTTTCTTTTCCAAACACAGCCCATTTTTCTTCCAGGCATTGCCATTACCATAAGATGGGATAAACCTGTAAGGTGGCTTAGACCCCAAAGTTCTTCCTGACCGTGGCTGTTGCTCTGTCTTGTGCCCAGCAGTTTGGTGCTTTCTGAGGGACTGCTGAGCGTTAGCCCAGAGCAGCAGCAAGGGATGGCGAAGGATACTCCCTGGCACGAGGCACCACTGACCTGCTGGCTCAGGCTGGTGAGGAATGTTCCCAGCTCCTGGAACATGTCCACCGCCAGCTTGGAGCAAAAAGTACTCGGGATCAGCCTGGTGTTGTGTAACAAGAGGTGTCGGAGCAAGCTGATGGAACTCAGAGGAGGTTTGGTTTTTTTTTCTGCAGCACTCAGAGCGGGATCCAGGACTCGTGGGCTGTAGTTTTGGCTCTGCCCTGATTCCTGTGCCTGAGCTCCTGCTCTTTGCACTGCTCTGGCCTTTCAGTTCGTGTCATGGGTTGAGAACATGGGGGTTGTGAGTCCCAGCAGTGCTCGCAGACCTTGTGTTAGTGTAATGTGGAAGTGCTAGGAGAGGCCAAGAGCCAGAGCTCCCCTTGCTCCTGCAGTGTCAGGTCCAAGGCGTCTCTTCCACCTCGCCTGTGTGGGCTCCCTGCTCCGTTCCAGCCCTGTGAGCTTGTGCAGGACCTAAGAAGGAGGAGGGGAGTTTAATATCCTGGGGAAATTACTTCCCTTCATTGCTGCAATGGCATTTTCTGCTCCCACCTGTTATGCATCTTGAATTTGAACGCAAGGCATTCCTCCTGCTCTCATTCCATGAGGAGCTGTATCTTCTCAGGCTGAAATCAGGCATATTTCATCCCTGTTTTTCAATCTCTTGGCATGCCTATCCTCTCCCGTGACTGGCCTTTTTCTTCTGAGAGACACAGGGTCTTTTTGGGCCATCCAAGTAGCTCCTTGAACAGCAGGGATCACACTTCTGTATGGAAAGGAGGATAAAATTAACTGCTGTTCCTTCTTGCTGTCTTAGTCTTTGCAAATGCGTGAAACATGGCTTTAAAATGGATTTGGAAACAAAACCTGGAAAGCAGGGAACCAGTGCAGGCTGGAGGAGCTCCTCTCCCTGCTCCTGGACAGCCTGGTGAGATGCATCTTCAACCTTATCTCTGTTGGATGATGGTTGATCTTGATGCACCGTCGAGAGGGTCCCATAACCGGGCAGATCAACACTAGGATGTCCTCTGGGGCATCTAAGGGTTCTTTCCAGCTGCAGTGCAGTGGTTTGGCCTCTCCCTTTATGTTGATCCTCTGGGGCAAGACCTACATCAGGCTGAGCAGCTGTGATGACCCACAGTGAGACCGAAGCCAAAGAAAGCAGAGGGAGACAAACAGTCCAACACAAGTCATGGCCCTGCTCTTCAGCTGGGTCTCTACTCAGCAAAATCCTCACTGAATTCTGAGATTTGGTACAAGATAACCAAGCTTCCCCAGCAGACGGATGCGTGGATGGGTTCTCACCATTTCACTAACACACCTCCCTCTCTTTTCTCCTCCCAGGTCCGCAGCGGTCTGCTTCCAATTCAGAGGGGGACCTCCTCTTCTTGCTGGACAGTTCTGGCAGTGTCTCCTACTATGAGTTTATCAGAGTCAAGGAGTTCATGTGGGACCTTGTGCGACCTTTCACCTTTGGCCCCAAAGACGTCCAGACTGGCATCATCCACATCAGCACGATGCCCACCATGGAGTTCCCTTTTGACCAGTACCAGTCCAGTGAGACTCTGCAACAAGCCATCCGGGACACTCAGCAGCTCATGGGCGATACCAACACGGGCAAAGCGCTCTCCTACGCCAAGGAGAAGTTCTTCAGCGATGAAGCCGGTGCCCGACCAGATGTGCCCAAGGTACTGGTTTGGGTGACGGATGGGTTCTCCACTGATGACATCTCCGAACCCATGCAGCTCCTGAAGGACATGGGGGTAACAGTCTTCATTGTCAGCACTGGACGGAGCAATTACTTGCAACTCTCTGCTGCTGCCAGCCAGCCTCCTGAGAAGCACCTGCACTTTGTGGATGTTGATGACCTACCCATCATCACAGAGGAGCTTCGAGATGCTATCCTAGGTATGGTGGGGCAGCGTTGGGGTCACTGGGAGTTTGCAGCAGGGCTGAATCTGAGCTAGTGCCAGGGCAGGTAGTGTGAGAGTCCCCTAAGACCGACGGTCCTCCTCACCCACAGCTGCTGCCCTTGCAAATTGAGGTGCTTTGTCCACAATGCTACAGGTCCCAGTATAATCCAAGGCTTTTAGGAGATCTGGGACAAATATCTCTATTCCCCTTGGAGAGCCTCATGACTGACTGGGACGAATTCCCTTCTGCAAACCTGCTGGTGAGCTGAACTTGTGTTTGTAATGAGTTTTTTGGTTGTTAATGAAGGAAGGAGGCTTGGGCAGCCTATTGGCTGGGTTCCTTAGAACCTCCCAGACTTGGAAACGAGTCAAGCAGGTAGACATCCGTACAATTGAAGCATGGCATGAAAATGCTTTCACCTGCACAGGATGATTGTTGCTCTCTTACAAAGAGCAATTAAGGAGGGTGGTCGCTATCAGCTATTGAGACTGCAGGATGGGGGTGGTTTTGTTCCATAAACGCCCTGTAACAGCGTTTTCTGCATCTGCCAGATCTATAACCTGACTTGGCTAAGCACAGCCCTTGGAATAAACTCCTAGCCCTGACTTGTTAGGCGTAGCAGGCCAACTGCTGCCTCTTTGTTGCTGGCGTGGTTGTGGCGGTTGCTGTGCAGAGAGCAGGAGCAGACAGCAGATTGGAGTTTTCAGCAGTCCTGGGTTTTTTTTAAAGCATCCAGGAAAGGGTCTGAGGAGACCCAAAGCCATAACGTGGGCCAGGAGACAGGAGTTTGGAAGCCAAAAGGAATGTCTCATGCTAGTCTGCATGCTAGACTGCACAAGGCATGTTCTTTTTGCGGCTCTTGAAGGCCATCAAGGTGGGAGTGCCCACGATTGCAGAGCTTTTGCATCAGCCTCCCAGCTGCCCCTGGATTAGTTTGGGAAGCTGAGTGAGTTACTAGGGCTCTGCAGACTTTCCATTCATTTTCTGGAGGTTCTCTCTCCATTGGAAATGTCAATTCATTTGGTGCTCTCCTTCTGGGAAAGGACCTTTAAATATTGTGAAAGCAAGGCATTCCTTCCAGATGACATCAGGTTGTGTGCCAGTACCCACTTATACTTCACTCAGCCAGTTGAATTGACAACTGCTGACTTGTTTCATCCGTTGGCATCACCTTCTGAGCCAAGTTCTGCAGGAGCCCACCTGCCCAGCAGTTACAAAACATCAACCACTTCCCATGCATGTTCAGGGCAACACGTTTCTGATTCGAAATAAGGCCCTGCATGACTTCTGCTCCAGTGAGTGCTTTGAGCCTAGAGTCCTCTGGCCCGGGCACTTAGCACTGAATATAAGCAGGTGAGCAGAGGGAGTGATTTCTGACCTTAAATGTCTGCCTTGGTAACGGTGAAGTGTGTTGCCCCTTCCTAGATTCAGAAACTCCTCTCCCATCCACATCAAGGTAGGGAAACAGAGCCACAAAGCAGAAGCGATTTGTCCCAAGTCCCAGCTGGAGCTTCTGCAGAGAGGGGTTCATGGATGTGGAGCCAGAAGAGGCTCATCCACTGCCTGACTGTGCTCCTCGCACACCATGAGAGCAGCAGCATTCCTCCGTGTCTAATCTTGATTTCACCAGCGTTCACGGGATGCCAGAGAACTTGGGGCTGTGAAATGGCACTTCAAGTCACCAAGCGGCAGGAGGTAGAAGGTGAATATAGAATCACAGAATCACCAGGTTGGAAAAGACTGACCAGATCATCGAGTCCAACCATTCCCATCAATTGCTAACCCATGTCCCTCACTGCCTTGTCCACCCGTCCCTTAAACCCCTCCAGGGAAGGGGAATCAACTCCCTCCCTGGGCAGCCTCTGCCAGTGCCCAATGATCTTTTCCACGAAAATTTTTTTCCTAATGTCCAGCCTGAACCTCCCCTGGCGGAGCCTGAGGCCATTCCCTCTCGTCCTGTCCCCTGTCACAAGCTGTCTGTGAGCGTTGCTTTGGTCTAATACACCACACGAAAGTAACATTTCCCTCTGGGATCAAGGAGGGGCTGTGAAGGATACCGTGGGCATCTACTTTCTGGGGCTTCTTGTCCTCTTTCTGTGCTCGTAACCTGGCGAGAGGGGGCAGAGCCATTTGCTTCCTGCAGCATGTCCCTCGGTGTCGCATCCCATCGCGTTCATCCACCTGCTTTACTCACAGTGTCCCTGGGCCCTGCCTCCAAGCTCACTTATATCCATTCCCTGAGCTTTTGGCAGTGGTTTTGGCACCGGCGCCTTTCCTCCGTTCCTTTGTGGCTAGGCCCATGGCGGGAGGGTGCAGCGCGGCCTCCCCACCACCCCCCGGCTGGAACGTTGGGAGCCGGCAGGGCACAGGTAAGGGAAATGTTCCTGCCTGCCTGGGAGAGCCAAGGAACAGCTCAGAGGGAAAAACGAGGCAGCTTTATTTGGTACAGGGAAGTTGGCAGGGACTCGGAGCAGCTCGGAGGAGGAAAGCTAATCTTCTCGCAGTTAAAGGATAAGCCTGAGAGGGTGAGGCTACCCGCTGCTCTCCTGCACGTCTGAGCAGACTTTTGTCTTTTATTCTATAGAATCATAGAATCACAGAAGAACCAGGTTGGAAGAGACCCACCGGATCGTCGAGTCCAACCATTCCCACCAATCTCTAACCCATGTCCCTAAGCACCTCATCCACCCTCACCTTAAACACCTCCAGGGAAGGCGAGCCAACCACCTCCCTGGGCAGCCTGTTCCAGTGCCTAACCACCCTCTCCATGAAGAATTTCTTCCTTATCTCAAGCCTGAATCTCCCCTGGTGGAGCTTGAGGCCATTCCCTCTCGTCCTGTCCCCTGTCACTTGGGAGAAGAGCCCAGCTCCCTCCTCTCCACACCCTCCTTTCAGGGAGTTGTAGAGAGCAATGAGGTCTCCCCTCAGCCTCCTCTTCTCTAGGCTAAACACCCCCAGCTCTCTCAGCTGCTCCTCATAAGGCCTGTAAGGCTCAGAGTGCTTTTAAAATTCCTTTAAAAATAATATTATTTTTAAACCAGCCTATTTACATCCTTGTATGGCACTTCCTTGGAGCTAGAAAGAAAGTCTGACGTGCTTCCACCCCTCTGGAAGATAAGAGAGCAGTGGAATTCAGCCCAAGATGGGCTCAGGAGATCACACATGTTGGAAGGATCAAGCAGCCGAGGAAGCTGTGGGCACCACAGAGCGTCAGCAGAGGTGCTCGTTTCTGGCATTTGCAGTCTAGAACTGGAAGGTAGCACAAGCCTTGAAGAGAACCCTCTGTGCGGGAGGAGAGAGAGAGGCAAGATACCACAGGGGTGGCTCTGAACGCTGAATGTCACCGAACAATGGAGTTCTGTGAAGAGCTGCGGGGAGTGACTTCAGCTGGGATGAATGCAGCAAACCCTGGGCAGTGCCCAGCTGCTGCCCCTTTTCCTGGCTACTGGGTAAAGGCAGAGAAGGGGGGAGAAATGTATTTCTTCATATTCTGGGCTGCTTCACATACACGACAAAATTTATTGGTAGGCGGTTTCCACAGGGAGCTCGGGATGAGCTGAGAACAGCAGTTTCAGAACCTAGATGCCCAAATTCTGTCTCCAACTTCGTCACAGCGCTGCTTGCCACGTTGAGGATGTGATAATGTCTTGCTGAGTGTGGGAAGCTGCCTTTTCACCCGGGCTCAGTAACTCCCACACATCTGTCGGGCGCCCAGAACTTGCTGGATGTCTCTAGATGCATTCTCGCTGGCACAAGGCAGGTCTGGGGGGGCAGAGGCATGGCTCCTGCTGTGCCAGGTCTCTCCGTCGCAGCAGATCGCCAGCACCGCTTGGCCGTAGCACATAGGACAAAGCAAAGAGAACGGAGAGGGAAAGCTGGGGCTCTGCAGAGCAGCTGGTGGCAAACTGCTTTGAGGCTGGTCGTTCCCAGGAGACAGGGTCCAGAGCTATTCTTGAGCCTGTTGAGCATGAACACGCACAAGAGCAATTGCTTTAGGCAAAATGCCACCTCATGGTGGCTGGAGATGCCTTCCTTTCCTTTGCAAGCTCCATTCCGCAAAAGGATCTTGTCCAAGAGATAAGAGTGGTATGAAAACTTCTGCTTCAGTTGAAACGTGGTTTACAGGTTTTGAGCTTTATGTTTGGCTTCAAGGATTTATTTTTGTGGTCCCAAACCTTTCAAAGAGGGTCTGGTTCGCTGAATTGCTATGAAAGGGCTCGGCTGCACCTCGGTGACTTCAGCCATCGTCCAGTGTTGCTGTAGGCTACATCTCCCCTCCAGACAGGCCTGTATGTTAGATATCCTGTCTTACATGTATTCACGTCGGTAGTGATTTCTTGCTGCTGTTCTTCCAGATGTTATCCAAGCAAATCGGCTCCACGCAGTGGATATCACCTCAAGCAGCTTTCATCTGATGTGGCCCAAACTTCTCTCCCAAGAAACTGGCTACTACACCCTAGAGTACGCCCCAACAGATGATCTAGCAAGGAAGAGGACCAAGCAAGTGTCTGGGGCTGACACTAGCCTCACGCTAAGCAACCTTGTGCCAGAAACTACTTACGAGGTGGCACTCATTCCTGAATCCAATGTCCACTACTTCCCTCCCCAGACAACAAGGGTTACTACGCTGGCAGGTAAAATACGCGTAATTGCACCCACTGCTGGGGAATCCATGTGTAAGAGGGTAGGAGAGGGAGAGACCTTGGAGCAGAAGCCAGTCCCTTTGTGCAGACGGGTCATTTGGGTCAGCAAAACGCCTCAGATCTGTGCTGGAGAGCAACACGCAGAAAAGTGGCACACTGCAAATCTGAGCAGGGTGACAAAGACAAGATGGACTTGCACTCAGTCTTGATTTTCTGCATGCAAGACCAGTTTTGGCTGAGTAGTTTTGCCCACTCTGTGCTGCACAGGTACAGAAACCATTTTCTTAGGGCTGAGCTGGGTTGTGCTGACTTAGATAATTGTCAGCATCCACTTGCTGCATTGATTTTCTTTCACCTCCTGGAAGCCAGATATGGTGAAGGTCAATTATACTCCTCTGACAGCATTCTTACACCTTCAGTTATGTGCTCATCTACTTCTTTTTACATTTCTTTCAGAGGAAATAAGCCCAGTTCAGGTTCTCATCTCAGAGTCGGGGCCACACAGCTTCCATGTGAGCTGGGCTCCCACACCGGACAGCGTGACCAGCTATCAGATCCTGTACGGACCGCTCCCTGGGAACTCAGTGAAGCTGCTGGAGGTGGACGGGCAGCGTAACAGCACTGTGGTGGAGAACCTGGCACCCAACACAACCTACCTAGTGACGGTGACTGCAGTCTACAAATCGGGAATGGAGAAATCTCTGTCTGCTAAAGCATGCACTCAGGAAGGTGAGTGGGGAGCACTCTGCTCGTAGGAGCACAAGAAGTCCCTGAAGGGTGCCTGTTCCTTTGCACAGGTCATCTGCCTCTAGGAGAAGCCAGAGAACTCAGCCTGGTTACTGGAGAGGGATGGGAAAGGGAAAAGCTGCAGCTTCTGATGAACATGGCATGTCATTAGGATGCAGCAGATGTATAAGGTACAGGGCTGCAAGAAAATTGAGCACGGACACGACACGACTGCTGTTACAGGGTGTGTACTGCCAAGCTCCTAGTGCAGCTGCAAGCAGAAGAGGCTTGGAGATCCCCTCGAGAAGAAAGAAAATTGCCCTTAACTCCTATCTCGTCAGTGTCTGTGCATTAGGGTGATTTAGCATCAGAAGGGTGGCAAATTCATCAGCAGAAGCTGCTTCTCTGAAGAGGTTCCTAGAAGATACTGAAGGAGGCAAAACCTAGCTCTTACCAGGACTCAGGAGCAAGGAGCTCAGAGAATGACAGCAGCTGAGGGGCTGGGAGGTGGCCAGCCAGTGTCTAAGAGCACCAATGACAGTGATTTGTGCCGGGACCAGGATAAAATTAAGGATTAATAAGGCTGAGCTCCCCCAGTGTGGAGCTGTAGTGATGGGCTATGTGTCTCTACAACAGAGAAAGACCAGGCTGGTAGGCAGTGAGTACCACTCCAACCAAAAGCCCCACAGTAACCCACATCTTCTCTCTCTAGAGGGCTCCAAAGTGAGGCACCTTCGCTTTGAAGACATGGGCCCCAACACTCTGAAAGCCTCCTGGGACGCTGCTGACGGGAAAGTCCTGGGTTACAGAGTCAGGTGCCGGCGGCAAACTGGCCCCTCGTCCGTCATCAGCGTTTCGCCGCAGATCCACAGCGTGCTCCTCACAGACCTGGCTTCGGGCACCACCAACAAAGTGTGTGTGAAGCCCATGTACAAGAACCAGGCAGGCAAAGGGCTGTGCCGCATGGTGCACATGCAGCCAGGTGAGTTTTGGTAGAATCCTGGGGCGCTAGAGCCAAGGGTCCTGAAGGGCTCTGAGGTGGTGGAGCTCCAACACAGAGGAGCTTCATGGCTGAAATGTTCTGTGCTTCTCAGTTAGGTGGCCAATAGGTCCCCATCACAGCTACCAGCCCCAAAGGGACTGACCAAAGATGGGCTCTTCTTCCCATTTTTAAGAGCAGCACTCCTCCTAGTGGCATGATATCTGCAGGCAGGAGAAAGTGTACAGGGGAGACAGCCCTGGAAAGGCTTTGGGATTACAAGGGCAGGAAGCCTGCTAAAAGCTGGCATGGGCACTGGGAGCACTGTTTGAGTCATTTGAAATCTTGGCTACCCTTCCATTTTCAACGTGGCAGGGACAAGCTAACTATTAAGCACAGCTGCTGAGGTACAACACATCTGCTCCCCTCCTTCCACTGCCCAGAAACCACTTACTGTCATGAAACAATGGGATTCTTGACAGGCTGAGGTGAAGTAAGAGCTAAAAATAAGCTGTGTGAGTGCAGAAGCACAGCCTTTTCCCAGCTGGTAGCAAAGACGGCCACAAGGATGATGAGATCTTTGACTCAGTCCGATTTGGAGAACGGGTAGATAAGGCTGACATTATACTTTTTGTGTCCTTCCCAGCTACAGAGGCCCAAGGATATAAGCACAGACAGAGAGCATGACGGACTTTGGAGCGAACTGATTCCCCACAGAGCAAGGAATCTTGCTTGGACAAAGACTTGGACAAAAAGGAGGGCTCGAGGGAGGAATCCAGAAAGCTCCCAGATCATCTCTCAGCCTGCGCTGTCGAGGTGTCCCGGTCACCAAGCCTACAGGCTGTCCTCAGCCAAGTTCTCCCTAAGCTTAAAGGTTTGCTTGTTCGGATGGAACAACCAATCTGACTTGTAAACCCCAAATCTTTTATATAAACACGCCTGACAAATAACAAACAAAAGATTCAGTGATGAATCCTCACTCTTGCTTGCTTCCTGCCTGTTCTCTATTTATTAAATGTTGATACAGTTGTATTTTTGCAGCTTATGAGCATGTTCAAGACTCAGCTGTTTGCTGCACTGGCCTTTCATTCTGGGCATCTGCACTTGGAGAACGATTACACGCTGCCAAATCCATTCTTGCTGTCGACAGCCGTTAACACCGACACCTGAGAGAAAGCAGCTTCCCTCCAACTCACCACAGGGACCCAACAGGTAGCTCAAATTAGGCATCCCAAGAGCAGAGGTCTCTGGGGTGGAAGGGAAAAGCATCAGGAGAAAGAAGAATAACGCAATACGGTGTGCAGAGGAGCTCGGGTCAAAGCTCAGCTCAAAGAGAAGAGGAAGAAAAGAGGTTGATAACCCATTTGGCCTTTGGCCAGGACATGGAGATGAAATGCAAGGACGGTTTAGTGTTCCCAGGTGGTCTTTGGTTTATGGTAGAGCCTGATGGGTGAACTCTGAGAAGCAGAACGACAGGGCAGTGCCAGGCCAGGGCTGACGCACACCGTCAGAATGCTCCAGCGGGACAGTTGCTATCTGCCTGCTGAATTCCTGAGTGTCATCAACACTCTGCCGCTCTCCCTCTGGCCCTGGTGTTAAAGTCATCTGCTGCAATGACATACAGATCCCAGCTGGACTTTGAGGGGTTCACTTCTCCCAAGTCTTAGGATTTAGTATCCGTCTGAGAGAGCAGGAAGCTCAAAAACTTGGAATTTGCTTCCCCCCAGGTTGTGCTGCTCTAGAGCTCTCAGCCCTCAGCTGAGCTTATGAAGCAGCAGTGATTCAAATCTGATTCAAATCCACCCCCCAAACAGGGGGACTACCTGGATCACAACCACTGAATTACTGTGGCAGACCCCCAAGCTGGATGCGAGTCCTGCTATCAGAGCAGCTGTATGGAGGTTAATTACCCTGTTCTGTGATTAATAATGGACAATGAGTCTCCAGCACTATCATTCCAGGCTCTGTGCTCTGAAAACACCTGGCATGTCCTTAGTATCCTGTCCTGGGCTTTCACCTAGCACTAAGCTTGAGCTACGCTTAAAAATCAAGTTTTTAGGGGAGAAGAGTGAACCTGATTCTTTCCCTTTGGCCCCAAGCTTCAATGTGCTGTCACTAAGCTACTCGTTTTGAAAGAGGAGCTGGAGAATAAAATAGAGACCATTTTTAATACCTAGTGACAAAGCCATTGGAGCAACACGATTCCAAGATTCAGGGCTTAGGGCTGTAAAGCGATGTACATATTTCTCTGGTCACAAAACCCAGCACCAGTAGGAACACCTCCCCTCAGTAACACTGGCTGTATCTTAAACTTATTGCTTGTTTGTCCTGTACGTGGAACTTGCTTGAAAAGCTGTGCTGTGTAGGAGACTCCCCCCCCGATCCTGCAAACACTCCATTAGCTCTTCTTATGGACTTCTCGAAACAGCCTCTTTCAAAGCAGAGAGGAACTTTGTCACCGAGCGTCTCCTGAGAGTTGAACTTGTCATGTCTAGTTTTATGGACCATTTGCTGCCTCATGCAGGAGGAAGGGATAGGAGGGACCGAGTCATTCATTAACTTGATAAGAAGATTTCGCATGATTTGTGTTCTCCCTTGGAATGTGCATTTGTGAGTGATTAATCTTAATGGAGACTGTGCTGAGGGGAAGATAAAGCCTCTGGAATCTCTCATGCAATATGATAATCTTGCTCATTCTTGCTGTAGGACTGAGATTAATTTTGCACAACTCCCTGTGTAGTTTACTAATGCATTAATGTGTCATCCCCTCCAATTGTAATGCACCCTTTTGAAGACAATTAAATATACAATACAAGAGCTACTGAATGATTATTTTGTTCTTGACTGTAGTGAGGGCAAATCTGTTAAGCGTAGTTTTTGTTCTATTGAGAGATAAGTGTTGAAAAGCTGGTATTCATCTCAGTTTTAGATGGCTGAAAAGTAAGCATTCCACCCATGACTTCAGTCTGGTTTTCATGGAACTTTACCCCTGCTCCCACAAAAAAAATGTGTCAGAAATACATAAGTAGAAATATATCAGTGTCAGTAATGCCTCCAGTTCAGTAAGAATTGTTTTACAAAAGACTGTAATGTAAATATCCCTTAAATATTGATGAAGCTGGTAGTACTCATGAACGTGAAAATTCAGAGTTGGACAGGTAAGTTAAACCCTTTTCTGAACTTAAGCCTAATGAATGATTTCTAGGGTTATCGAAGCATCTCATCTGCACTGATAGAACCAGTGTGACATCCAAACTCCTCTGTAGGATGAGAGCACAAACCATGAGAGCTCCCAGTAGGAGACAAGTTCTGTGTGTGGCGACTGTAAGGAGCTCCATGTGCCAACGAGCTGTTCTTGGGGGCTCTTCGGAGTCCTTGCACCTTCCAACGCTCGTGGTGTTGGTGATTAGTAAAGATTTAAATTGGAACTCCTAGTATGATCAGCTGAGCTACAGTAACACAGACACCCCCTACCCTGTGCCAAGGTACCCGAGGTTTTCTGCACAGCCTTCAGTACAGCGCTCATTGGGAGCACTGGAGGAACTGGAGCAGTTGTCTCTCTCCAGTGACCTGTTGTCTGGATGGACACCTGGAGGTTTTTGGAGAGAAAATAATATGCTTCCCCAAGACCAGAATTTTGCTGGAGTCTTTACATTCACATGGTTGTTTGAGCACCCTGATCCAGTGCGAGGTGTCCCTGCCCAGGGCAGAGGGTGGAATTGTTGGGCTTTAAGGTCCCTTCCAACCCAACCCATTCTATGATTTTATTTCTTTGGCAAATGAGTACCAAAGCTAAAATTGGTTTCTAAAGAAGGAAACAGTGCCTGTGACTGAGAGATGGGGTAGAAGTGATACAGCATCCTGCACGACACAGAGCTTAGAGCCCTCCCTGTGATACGTGGTACCACTTAGCAGTGACTCAATGTCACACTCTGTGCTGATCAGCTTCAGGTTTGGTCTATCAGAATAACCTGTAGCTCCTTCTTGATGGGAGGATGTTCAAAGCCGGGTTGGATGGGGCTTGAAGCCCCTGACCCAGTGGGAGGTGTCCCTGCCCGTCGCAGGGGATGGAACTCATGGGCTTTGAGGTCCCTTCCAACCCAACCCATTCTCTCACA
This sequence comes from Clamator glandarius, assembly GCA_033459285.1. Classification (NCBI taxonomy): domain Eukaryota; kingdom Metazoa; phylum Chordata; class Aves; order Cuculiformes; family Cuculidae; genus Clamator; species Clamator glandarius. Next base: position 116,060 of record JAUNZM010000894.1, on the reverse strand, counting down.
CTATGATTCAACACCCCTAACAAAACGCGCGCGGCGTTCCTATGCGGAGCCGCTCTAGTTTGTCCCTCTGCGCTTCCCGTCCCATCCCGGCCGTTTTCCCCGCGCCCCACAGCCAATTGCACGGTTCTCTCGCTCCCCTCAGCCAATCGCGGGACGCGGTCCCGCCCCTCAGCCAATCGCGGGACGCGGTCCCGCCCCCTCAGCCAATCGCGGGGCGCGGTCCCGCCCCCTCAGCCAATCGCGGGACGCGGTCCCGCCCCCTCAGCCAATCGCGGGACGCGGTCCCGCCCCTCAGCCAATCGCGGGACGCGGTCCCGCCCCCTCAGCCAATCGCGGGGCGCGGTCCCGCCCCCTCAGCCAATCGCGGGACGCGGTCCCGCCCCCTCAGCCAATCGCGGGACGCGGTCCCGCCCCCTCAGCCAATCGCGGGACGCGGTCCCGCCCCCTCAGCCAATCGCGGGGCGCGGTCCCGCCCCCCGGCCCGCGGCTCGGCCAATGGGAGGCGGCGGCCGCGCGTGCGCGCGGCGAGCGGCGGCGCCTCCTCATGTCGTGGCTGTTCGGGCTGAACCGCGGCGCGGGGCCCGCGGGCAGCGGGGATGCGGCGGCACCGGGACTGTCCCTCCCGCAGGCTCCGGGAGGAGGAGGAGGCGGAGCAGGTGGAGGAAGCGGAGGAGGAAGCGGGAGCAGCGACCGCCAAGCGCCCAAGGACAAATGGAGCAACTTCGACCCCACGGGCCTGGAGCGCGCGGCCAAGGCGGCGCGGGAGCTGGACGCGTCCCGTGCGTGAGGGGCCGGGGGGTGGCTTGGGTGGAAAGGGACCTTAAACCCATCCAGTCCCACCCTCTGCCCTGGGCAGGGGCATCGCCTGCTGGATCAGGGGGCTCCAAGCCCCATCCAACCTGGCCTTGAACCCCTCCAGGGATGGGGCGCGTGGAGGGAGAGGGCCGGGTTGGAGCCTCTCGGTGCTGCAACACCTTCCCGCGGGCCCTGTGAAAGGAGAAGAAGAGGCTCCAGCCCCTGCCTGCAAGGCTGCCGGGGCCTTGCCTCCTTCAGGGCTTGTAGAGGTGGAGAGGGCGGGTTGGAGCCCCTTCCTGCAAAGGTGCCCAGGCCTCGCCACCTTCAGGGCCTGTGGAGGGAGAGGAAGGTGCTGCAACACCTGCCCTCGGGGGCTGTGAAGAGCGAGGGCCGAGCAGGAGCCTCTTCCTCCCAGGGTGCCTGGGCCTCCCCTCTCCTAGGGCATGTGAAGGGCAAGAGAGGATCTGAAGCCCCTTTCTCTGGGAGTGCCTGGGTCTTGTCTCCCCCAGGCTTGTGAAGGAAGAGTAAAAGACTGAATTCCGTTCCTCTGAGGCCTGTGAAGAGAGCACAAGGTGCTGAAGCTCTTTTCTCCAAGAGTGGCTGGGCCTTATCTTCCCCAAAGCCCTTGAAGAACGAGGGAGATGCTGTAGAGCCTCTTACCTTGGGCGCATCTGGGTCTTGCCTTCTCTAGGGTCTGAAGGGTGAGGGAGGTGTTGGAGCCCCTTCCTCTGGGGGTGGTGGGACCTCACCTCCCCCAGCGCCTGCAAAGGGTGAGGAAGGTGCTGGAGCTCCTTCCCAGCAGGATAAACCCATTGACTTCAGTTCATGGGGATGCTGAGGATGTTCCTGAGCACCAGGCAGGGAGGGTTGAGATATGGTCTCAGAGCTCCGCACTCGGCAGCCTCAGATGGCGCCAGGTCAGATTGAATCAACTCAGTGGTTTCTCAAGAAATGAGCTTTGTGCTGGCGATAACCTCTTCCCACGGTCGTTTTCAGGCCACGCAAAAGATGCTCTTAGCCTTGCCCAGATGCAAGAGCAGACCTTGCAGCTGGAACAGCAAGCAAAACTTAAGGTATGTTGGAACCCATCATTTGTTGTGGGGCCAGCCTTTGTCAGGCACCTGCCAGCTTTGAGGGTGTTATAAGTCGAAGTCTCACTTTCTAGCAATCTGCATTGTGTGCTGAGTTTTTCTTGTTGCTGTTCAGCTTTGGCAGATTGTAGTTATTGCCTTTTCTTAACAAAAGAAAGTAATTCTGGAAGGTGATGTGCAAGTGATGTGGCACGATCTCTGAGAGTACTTGATGGCTTCGTTTACAACTGCATGTCCTGAGGGGTTTTGTAAATTCTGGAATTCCGCCGTGTTTTGAGGAGAGTTTTCTGCAAGGAAGCACAAAGTAGTTGGGCGGAGAACGGGCTTTTTCTTTTTTAAAGGGATTTGGGGATTGTCTGAGTGTTGGTTTGTTCTTTTTTAAAATAAATAGTATCTAATCCTGAAATGGTTAATTATGAGATTTCATAATTGGTCAGCTAAACGGGATGCAAATGGATTTCTTGGAATATAATTCTCACTAGCATTTCTCTGTAGGATGGCGTATTGAGCTCACTTGTGATGATTATTGTTTTGTCTTAATAGGAGTATGAAGCAGCTATAGAACAACTGAAGAGTGAGCAGATAAGGGTACAAGCAGAAGAGAGACGGAAAACGCTCAGTGAAGAAACAAAACAGCATCAAGCTGTAAGGAAATGAAGGGGAAGCTGCAGGATGGGAGACTTTCTTTTTGTTCCCTTATAGAAAAGGCAACGATGCATTTAATTGCCCCTTTTGGGAAGCAGTAAAAAGAGGGCCACAGGCAGCCTTAGATGTGAGGCAATTCCCAGGCTCATCCCATCTTTTGCTCTGGCTTTGTAATATTGAACTGGATTTGTAGTCATGTGCAGCTTTGTTGTCTTGAACTTTTCTTGCTAAAGTCTTGAACATCCAAGGGGATCAGCAGTGGCAGTTATTGTGTGCTCTTTGAGATTTTCCTAAGGGAACTTTGAAGGAAGTGTGCTGTTACAGAATCCCAGAATGGTTGGATTGAAGGACTTTCAAGCTCATCCTGTCCCACCTCCTGCTAAAGCAGGGTCACTTCCAGGGAGATGTCAGCTAGCTTTTACGTTGATAGCTCACATAGGTGACTTTTTGCTTTGAGAGCACAGGAAATTAGGGCAGTGACCAACTCTATTTGATGATTTACCTCAGGGAGATAGCTAAAACTGCTTATCTGGCACATGTTGCTTTTTATCCTGTCTGAGTTTGGACTTTGGCAGGGGCTGGTTCAGGGAGGTGCTCCTGAGTTCACTCCTGAATGCTTGCAGTTCACAGGGCGTTGTTTGAAGCCAAACCAAACTTGATCATGATTTATTTCTGCCGTGCTGTGCTTTACAGTTGTTGAGGAGATAACTTGCAAGCCGTTCTGCTGTCTGTGTGTTTGAAGTAGAGATAATATCATCCCCTGTACAGGGTCATCCTTGCTGGTGGGTGCAGGCCCTCGGACCACTTTCAGCTGAGTGTAGGTGACAGGGGTTTATTTGCCAGTTGCAGTGGAAAATTGATGAGAGAAAGTAATGAGGAACTTGCAAACTGATGAGATATGGAGCTCACCTGACAGACAGCAGTCAGGTTATCTAGATTTCTCACCATAGCGGAAGTTTTTGTGCTGGATGAGGATATTTTGCCCCAAACTTTGCCCTGTTCGTATTCAAACTAGGGATTATTTTTTTGTTTGTTTGTTTGTGTGGGGTTATTTTTGCTTTATTTTGGTTTTTGCCCCTTGCTTTTTCCAAACCCCATTGCCATTAGTCCTAGGTTCTCTCTTAAACGCCTGATCTTTATATTCCTATATTTATATTTGTACTCCTCCTTCTTCTTTTTGAAGCGAGCTCAATACCAGGACAAATTGGCAAGGCAGCGCTATGATGAACAGATGCGACAGCAGGTATGATATTAATAGCTTCCTTCTCTAACCCAGCTGGGAACTGTCTTTCTCAAGTCAAAGTGGCAATCTGTCCTGCTGGCCAGATGGCTGATACCAGGCAGTGTTGCTTTCATCTGTACAATTTGTTTGACACCAGCAGCTCTGGCCAGGCAAACCAAATCTCAAGAATTAGAGCAAAATGGCTAGAAGCATGGGATTGAGAGTATGAATCTGGCAGATGGGGAGTGGAATGTGTTTCAACCTAAGCACCAGCTTCTTGAAAACATTTGTAGTAGTTAAGCTTACGCAGATACCTACTTGACCGAGTTCTTACAATCTTGATGCATCTTGTGCTGTCATCTTTGCCTTTAGCAACTTGTTAATGAAGAGAACCTGAGGAAGCAGGAAGAATCTGTACAGAAGCAGGAGGCTATGAGGCGTGGTAAGCTAGCAATTTTTCTTTAGTTAGTGGCAGAGTGGGTGGGAAGATGAGTTCTCTGTGCTGATCTTTGACTCTTTGTCCAGTCTGATGCTCCGTTAGAGTGATGTGTCAATGTCCTTGGCAAGTAACAGGTAAATCCCAGTAGTGCTAGAAGTACCAGTTGCTTCCAAGATCAGTCTTACAGGTGGCTGCGCTCCTAAATGTCTGCCCTATGGTACTTCAGTTTTCCAATTTATCAGCATCTCCTGATACAGCAGCTGAAATTCTGATTTTATACTGGGACAATCTAAAATAGAACTAGTCTTTAAGAGCGGAGAGAAATGAAAAATAGCTCGCCTTTCTCTGAAATGATGTTGAGGAGCAGCAACAGTGCCTCGTTCTGTGTTTTTCCCCCTCTCTGTTGCTTTATCCCTTATTCTGTAGCTCGTCTCTGACTAAAGTTTGCCCTGAGCAGTTTTTCTGGTAATGAACTAAGGATGATTATTGTCTCGCACTGTGCTCTCTGGAGAAGGCCTCCTGCTCAGTGTGCGATCCCTCTGACCAGAGAGGGAATATTCCTTGTCTGTCTTCTGTAACATTGTACAGGTTGGCTGACTTTTGGGGGAAGGTGGGAGGGAAGGAAGATCTTGGTCTGCTGCAATGGGACGGCACAGAGCTGCTGTGAAACCAGGGTGAAGCAGTGCATCTCTTTCTCCTGTCTTCTACATGGGATTAAGCCAGCCCCGATTGACCTCTTTGCTCCTTTCTGATTTTTAAGCTACTGTGGAACGAGAGATGGAGCTACGGCATAAGAATGAAATGCTGCGTGTCGAGGCAGAGGCAAGGGCCCGCGCCAAGGCTGAGCGGGAGAACGCAGACATCATACGGGAGCAGATCCGCTTAAAAGCTGCTGAACATCGCCAGACAGTATTAGAGTCCCTCAAGTATGTGTGAACCAGAAAGGCATGGGTTGCCTTGCTGCTTTTGCAGGTTTCTCCCATTGTGTAGGAAAACTTACTGTTTATTCCTCTAAGCTCTGAGGAATATCAAAAGTTAATTTGTACAATCTTGGACTCTGAACAGTAGGAATTATGTTAGAAAACCCTCTCTTTTACTTGTCTTCCTAAATTGTGAACCAGAGAGACTGTTTATAGATTTGTAAATTTTATACACATCTTCTAACAGGTTAGTTCAAGGCATAAAGTATTGAGGAGTGGCATTTAGATATCATTTGTTAATTCTGGGTCCTTTGGAATTTTGAATTAAAAAACCTTTAGAATGAAATACCTTTAATTGCAGTTCAGAACTATAATGTATTAAAGAAAGAAATTGATACCATCTTAATGCCAAATGGTTTTCTGGATTTAATCCCAGATCAAGTGTAGACATCAGATGATTATATATGTCCTTGCCATGCTTGTTCATGTTTCAATTCCCAGGTGACCCCTTAGTTAACTTTGGCTAGTTCTGAAGAAGATCGTTATAAACTTGTCTTGTAAATTGTTTAGATTCGATCTTTGAAATCCCTTTCTGATCTGCTTCCCTTGCTGCTGGCTTACAGGACAGCTGGGATGCTCTTTGGGGAAGGATTCCGCGCTTTTGTAACAGACTGGGATAAAGTTACGGCTACGGTAAGTTGCTTAACAGCTGGACCAACATCTTTTTCCAAGACAAAAGAGCCTGGCAATGGCTTATTATAGACATAAAGGTGTTTCTCAGTTCACTACTTAACATTTTACGATGAAAGCATGTTTTTAGTAGCACGGCTTGTTAAAATGGACATTTTGCTTCAAGTCCGTCACCACAGTTTGCTCAACCCTCTGGTTTTATAAGCACAGGCTGATACAAAACATACTTCATGCTCTGGGAAGAACAAGACGTGCTTTTAGTGGATCCTTTTGTAATCTCTAGGCTGTACCTGGGATGCCTGCGGTATTCAGAGCCTTTTGCAGATTAGTGCTCGGTGCTTTTAGCTACATATTCTCCTGACCTAGATACCAGTTTCCTGCATTATGGTCATTTTTGCTTCTAATGAGCTCTTGTCTTGTAAATTTGGGACATTTCGCTTAAAAAAGTACATATATTTTTGGAAAGGTGAAAACACAGCTGGACTCATTTTCTGTTGCTTTGGCAAATTACTATAAGGTAAGACTTAGAGGAACACTATAATATCTGTCTAATTTAGCCCTGGATTTTCAGCTCTTCCTGCCTTCTGTAAAGGCTGCTTTTTTTTTTTCTAACTGCCCATCCATGTGACTAGGAAGGTTCATTTCAAAGTTCTTTTATGCTTTGTTGGTGTTTTTTAATGAAACTCACTGTGCTTATTGGAGATTCACTCCTTTGCTAGGTACTTCGTGATAAATAGAAAGAGACCATAATCAGGCTGGGTTTTGGAGCTGGCACAGTAATTGGGCTATTCAGTGAGAGCTGAGTAATTGTCTTTTTTCGATACATAGCTGGCAGTCTTAAAGCCGAATTTCTCTGTATCTTGTAACATGAACATCATTGAAGTCTGAAAGTTGGAAATAGTTAATCTCTGCCTGGATGGATCTGATGCAACAACTTGTAACTTTGCTTAGTACTGGATGCTGCTAAAGCAGACGATGTCAAAGTGCACAAGATCGTTTGTCATGGTACCTTGTTTTTAGAGGGAGGCTGCTAAAAAGGTGGAGTCTCTTTTGTGTTCTAAACTCCAGATAAATGGAGATGAATTGGGTGTGGAAGTCATCTTTATTCTTCGCTTCTTAGAGCTGGCAATTCTGAACCGTTCAAGTTTCCATCCAAGGCAGAGGTGATGTCACCCATTTAAGCAGAGAGAAACCAAACAGATGGTGTCTCGTGGTTTATTGAACAATGCCATCCTTGTCCTTGAGGCTTTTGACCTTCTTCTGCACTTGTAATAGAAGTCAACAATTGCTTTTAAAGTAAGCAGCAGCTTTTTGGTCTTTTGTCTACCTTGCAAGCATTTTTCTCAATCCTTCCCCCATCTTCTTTGCAGGTGGCAGGCCTAACCCTGCTGGCAGTGGGTGTTTACTCGGCCAAGAATGCCACCGCAGTAGCAGGGCGATACATCGAGGCACGTTTAGGCAAACCTTCCTTGGTGAGAGAAACCTCACGCATTACTATACTGGAGGCACTGAAGCATCCCATCAAGGTAAAGTTCAGCTTTGGTTTTGTGATGCACTCAGCCACGAGGATGCAAAACTTCTTTTACAGCTCTTTATGATGAATAGGGAGCTTCCCATGGATCTGTGCATAAACGTACTGTTAGAAATGGGGCCAAGTTCGGTGTCACTTCATATCACCCATTTGTCCTAGTGAGTTGTCAAAACCGTGGTTGATTTTTACGTGTCATAATTGAATTTGTTCTCTCTAGGTTGGTAAACGTCTTACCAGCAAGGCTCAGGATGCCCTTGAAGGAGTTGTTCTCAGTGTGAGTACTCTATTTTCTTGTCTTGGGCTGTGAAGGATGACTTTGAAATATGAATAGGAAAGGCTGTTTCCTTACCCGCGCTCCAAAAGCTGTAGTTCCAGTAATTCTGGAGACATAGCGCCTCTCGGGCCCTAAAACTGTAAATAAGCTCCTGTGTTCAGTGCATTAAGCACTCCGTTAGCCTTATTTTTTCTCCTTAGTGCAAAGCAGTTGGAAGTCTTAGTTCAGCCCTCGCCCTGCTGTAGTTTTATCCAGGGTTCCATCTGTCTTATCGTGTCTGTTGAGGATTATTGAACCTAAATCTGCTTGTAGGCCAGAAAGCTGAAGCAGCATGTGCATTTGCCCATCTCATGAATGGTTCTTAACTTGCTAACGAGGGCTGCTTCTGTGTATTTGCTTCTGAATTTGATTCCTGGGTATCAGGCAAATTCAAGTGCTTCTTGAGGCTGCTGAGAGAATGCCTCTGCAGGGATCGCTTTCTCCTGATATCTCTAGAAGTGTAGTAATAAGGATGAGGATGAATGTTTGGCTTACATGAAAGAATTAGTACTGCAGAGAGCTCCTTATGTTTTGACAGATCCCTCTCAGGGCATCCAAAAGCAACTGAATATTTAGGCATTATCAATTCTTACAGTAGTTAGTATGCTGTTTCATGCTTGCTGCTTTTTTTCTTTTAAAAGAATTGCAGCCAAGCAGACAGGACTTTTAAATGGAGTAAATCCTGACATAGAAGGGGAAATGACCCCCATCTGTAGTAACAACCAGCTGAAGTTAAGGCTTAAAAGCTTGAGGCTGTAGGAGTGCTACCTACATCTTGCTGGTACTGATCTGTAAAGCTGATGGATGCAGGTGTCTCAATACTTTCTGTTCCTTAACTTTAAACCTTCTCTTGCAGCCACAGTTAGAAGCACGTGTGAGGGATATTGCCATAGCAACAAGAAATACGAAAAAGAACAAAAGCCTCTACAGGAATATTCTTATGTATGGTCCCCCTGGCACCGGAAAGACACTCTTTGCCAAGGTAAAACCCTGCCAAGATTCTGACAGCCTGCACATTGCAAGGTGCTCGGAAAACCTTGTGGGTTAAGCACCTTCTCCAGTCTGAAATCTGTTGCTGTAGTTGTGCATAAATGTTGTGTTCTTGTGTCTGTTGGGAAAGGAGGAAAGGGCATCCAGCTGCTTCAACTCTAGATTGGTGCAATCACTTGGATTCTAGTGCTAAGCGTAGGCAGAAGAGCCCTTCTGTCTGCAAGAGGCACTTGACAACTGTGACTTGTGAAATTGCAACACCAGCCTGCTTGTCTAAAAACCAGCGAGGGATGGCAGGGAAGACCCTAATCCCAGAGAAGGGATGGGGATGGCTTTGCGATGCAAGTTTTGCAGTCAGGATGTGATTTTTTTGATGTGTTCTTGTCCACTAGATCTGAGGTTTCATAGACTTGTTTAAGAGTGGCAGATTTGATGTGCTGGTACAAGTTGAATTTTTTGTCTCTATCAGTACATTAAACCCATGTACCAACAGTATTTTGCTGCCTGCTCTGGCAATACGCTACGTAGTTTGTATGTCTAAAGCCAGTAGTGAGGGACAGGTCTATAGCAACAGCATGTTTAATTCCTGGCTTTTAAATTTGTTTAAACAAATAAAATTTTGAATTGTGTTAGTTAAGCATAATAGTAGAGAATAGAATTCTGCTCTGCTACACAGAGGATGGAAGTTATAAACTGGACTGAAGAAAATGGTGGAAGGAAAACAGTACACAAGTGAAAGATAAAGGTCTAAGCACTCTCAGCAGTGCCTTCTAGCATTAAAGGTTCATGCACTGCCAGAAGATTTATCTCCCATCTTCCATTCCCATTCAAAGCAATGCTAAAAGCTGCTCTGAACTGACTCGTCTCTCCTCTAGAAGTATACTTACCCTCTGCAAATAAGCATGCTGATAGGACTAAACTACTTCTGTTTCCCTTCTTGACTTCTGTGGATTCGCAGTGAAATGGAGTGCCTGACTCACTGGTTCTGTTTCCTTCCAGAAATTAGCTGTGCACTCGGGCATGGATTATGCCATCATGACTGGTGGCGATGTTGCCCCCATGGGGCGCGAAGGAGTTACTGCCATGCATAAACTCTTCGACTGGGCCAACACCAGTAGGAGAGGGTAAGTGGAGATTCCTCACAGCCCTAATTTTGGTTTCTTGCTCAAAGCAACTCACTGCAGTGATGTAGTTCAGACCCCCCATCTCTGTTATTGAATGATATTCTTGCACAGATGAGATAACACTAACCGGGCATAACATCTCCTGAAGTTTTCCTACAGTGGGTGAATTCTTGTTGCTTAGCAATATTAAAAGAAACTGAAAGCTTTTCTTGTGCTCCCGTAAACCCTCCTTATTTACTTCAGATTTTCTACATCAGTCAGAGCTTGATTCTGCTGGTCTCATCAGGCAGGTGGAGAGATATTGCCTACTTAAAGACTGGGACGTGTCTTTCAGACTGATTACTTTTCTGGCAATAGTTATAAGACTTAACACAAATGGAGAAGGCAGCCAGGTGTTTACACTCTCTGGATATTAGGTTCCCTGTTGCAATTGCTCAGATTTTAGACACTGATATTGTTTGAGTCCAGCTTCTTGTTTACTTTTGAGTCTCAAGCAGAAGTAGGGAATTATGAGAAATAAGAGGATAAGGGGGAGGCAGATGCTGAAGGCATCGAGGCTCAATAGGTGTAAAAGTCGCAAGCTGGTGTGCTTTTTCAGTCACCTTTAAAAGCAAACTTTTATCTGCAGAAAAGCATTCGTGTTGAGGCTAAATCTTGACTCTCTTGATTCTGTAAGAATATGTAGATAATGTTTTCATGCTAGTGTAAATGGATTTTTGCAGTCCAGAGGTAGCTAAGACATTGCTTGTCCAGCCAGGATATTAAAATTCAGTAGGGATTTTGCAGTGAGTGTCAGTTTGGGTTTTTTGTGCTGTTTTGATTGCAGGTCTTCTGTAAATGTGGCTAACCAGTGATTTATGTGTTCTCTGATTGCTTTAGATGGGCATTATCTTGCAGTGTCTGTTTTAATCCTTGCTACATTCATCATCTAAATGTTTCTTTTTCCCCCTTTAAAAAGAAAACCCAAACTTGTAGGGTGCATTTCCTAAGGATTTAAATTCTTTAAGCTTCTCCTACCCTGAGGAGCTGTGGAAGGAAAGGTGTGAGAATTTAAGTAGGCTTAGAAAAAGAAGTTGGAAGAGAGGTGAGGATACTCAACTGGATGAAGACTTCTGGATGCTTCCAGTAAAGAATTCTTTCACACCACTGCCTGGCTCTGGATTTATCCTCTGTCCTAATAAATTCCTGTGCATTTGAACTTCATGCACTTGAGGTGGCCATCTGTAGAAGTCATTATCAAAGGTCCATACACGTCAATATTCTATATCTCCAAAAACACTCAAGTATTTATTCTGGTTATCTGACAATATCAGCTGTTAGTACGATGTTGCCTTTATTAACTGGAAGCTGTTGTGTTCTCTGCAGAGGCTGTAGCTGATCACATTTTCAGAATAACACAAGTTGAGTAAAAGATCTTAATAGGACCTGAAATCCCTTGGAAGAAAGCTAATTTTGAAGCTAGGCAAGAAAATAATACGAGCTGTGACAGCTTTATGACCAACTTGGTTCTGTTATTGATAAACATCTTTACTTGTGTTGTCTCTTGGGAAGAGCACTGCCCTTGGGTTATAAGTGAATTTATTTTTGTGAATTATTCATTGACTTTATTAATTCATTTCTCCACAGGTAGTAAAACCATTATATTATCGTTAGTGTGGTTTGGAACGGAAAAACCCAACAAAATAAAGCAAGTTGCAGGGAAGGACTCTGCTCTCAGGTTTTCAGAATGATATAAGGAGAATTGGCAGGAAGATGCCGTTGTTGCCAAGATATTCGTGTTCTTGTGTACCCGGCTTGTACCTATGGGCACATTTCCCATGAGTAGGAGGGAATGCTAACATAAACACTCGTGCAAATACCTGGGGAGCCAGGTCTAAATTTCAAAGATCTGCTCCAGCTTGGCAGTAGCAGAGCAGCACTGTTAGATACCGTCCTCTGCCAAATTATAGACTCATAGAAGCATTTAGGTTGAAAAAGACCTTTAAGATTGTGTCCAACCCTTAACCCAACGCTGCCCACTCTACCACTGAATCATATCCCTAAGCACCACATCTCTGTGGCTTTTAAATCCTTCCAGGGATGGTGACTCTGTCGTTTCCCTGGGCAGCCTCTTTAAATGCTTGACAACACTTTTGGTGAAGAAATTTTTCCAGGTAGTCATGGGTATAGATGCCTGGGAGTAGGACAGAAGAATCCTTGAGCCATATGAGCCTCACTCACCCATCTCCTATTACTGTGTAGTGCTTTCCTTTTACAGGCTCTTGCTATTTGTGGATGAAGCGGATGCGTTTCTGCGGAAGAGGGCAACAGTAAGTACTTTGTTATCTGTGCATACTGCAGAGTTAGTCAGCAGAGAGTTTTCTTATTTAACCTGATTAGCTAGCTTCAAGAGGCAAAAGATTAAAACTGTCAGGTGCCTTACTACTCACCTAATTAAGCAGTGTAGAGATAAGAAATTAGTATCTTGCGGCTGAATGGAATGAGCATCTCGACTGCCTCGAGAATCCTCTCTACGAAAGATGATGGGTGATGTCATCTTTTTGGAGGCTTTGCAGGAGACTGGGCAGTAGGAACGAAAGGCATATCCTGAAAACAAGAGAAGATTGTTCCCACTGCAGAGTTGGTACCCTGCAGAGTTTGGGTTTTGTCCCAACCGATATTTATTTTGGGAAGTTTTCATAACAGAACTGCTTTTCACTTTGTTTTCAAAACTACACAAGCATCTTCCCCTCTATACAAATGATTTATGTTTTCACGGTCACCAGATTGTACGTTGAATCGGGACCTGCTACCTGAACCCTGATGCTCTGTTTAAAGAGCTGTCCCTAGAAAATTACTTTAAATGTGTGAATTCTTTGCTGTGGCTTATTTTCCTAGGCCAACAGTTAGAGCCCTGAGTTTGAAATCAGGAGAATCACTGAATGGCTGGGGCTAAACATTTTGGCTTTCTACTTGAAGCTTTAACTCCTAACCTTTTTCCTGGGTCTATAAATTGATCCTTTTTTTCCCAAAGGTATTCCAGTGCTTTGGGTTCTGCTGTTATGCAAATGTTTGACCATAACAGAACTCATTTTGTCAATAATGCCGCTTGAAGTTGTAACCCCTCTCAGGTCCCCAAGCAGCTGATCTGCCTTTGGATTTCATCTTTGCAGGAGAAAATCAGTGAAGATCTCAGAGCAACTTTAAATGCATTCCTGCACAGAACAGGGCAGCACAGCAACAAGTGAGTATCCAGTTTGAGACCTTACAGCAGCCCTGAATGAGGAAAGTCTTTACAGGGTCTGTGGTGTGGAAATTATGGTTGGAAACGTCTTCTGTGCTACTAAGGACATGACAAACCTGTGCAGAATATGCAGTTTGTATGCTGAATGTAGCATACTCCTCTTATCTTTTCCTGGGACATGGAAAGGAGAACTTGGAAGGGCTGTATGCAGGGTAGAGATCAGTGCTTGTGAAAAAGGTGTTTGACCCACGTTAGAGATGAGCAAAAGGGATCTTGAACTGTCCCTCAGAACAATGCTTCCCCTGCATATGGTATGGGGTGGTGAGCAGTTCCCTTTCGCCTGTCATCAGTACTCCCTTCCAGCACTGGAGGGAAATCTTTCCTGAAACAGGGGTGATACTTGAACATCTTCATTGTCTTAATGAACACGTTCTCTTTCGTGATCACTGTTGTTGTTTAAACAAGGACAGTATTGGGCCCATGAAAATCAATATTGCAAAAGAAAATGCAGGGTTAATGCTGGCTGGATGTTTCATAACCTTCAAAACCACTTCAGCATGGTGCTCGTTGGAGCTGCTGTTCCTCTCCAGTGCTTTGATGGCCTCTTTCCATGCTGTGCATGTCTGTGCAGTGGGGGTGGGGTTGAAACTTGGAGGCAAATGAGTTTAAATCTGACCCCATTTCTTTTGCATGAGCTGCCTGCTCAACCTGTGTGCAATGCTGCACATAAATGTCGAAGTCCCAGAGCTGTTTCCTTCACAGCTGCCGTTAGATTTGCTGAATGCAGATGATTTCAGGGCTGACTTGACAGCTGTGTGCATGTGGGTGAAGTTCATTGCCAATCCATCCATGCTCGCGTTGTCACATTAATGTTAACTTCCTGCAGAGTGCTGCGCAGTTTAACAAGAGCCATTTCCTTGCTATCATAATAAAGAGGTGACCTTTTCCTTAGTTATTTTCACATAATCTTTGATTTTTCCGTGTATGAGAGCTTTACTTAGTTGTTCAGCTTCTCCTTTTACAAAGAAATTGAGCCAACCAGAAAAGTTGTCTCTGTACATGGGAAGGTGAGTTTCCTGATGATGAGTTGCTACCTTAGGTCTTTCACTACAGCCTGTTACAGTAACCTCTTGACAGTGAAATGTATGTTCTAGGAAACCAGTGTTTCAGAACAGCAGCAGGACATTTTCTGTCCTTAGGGCATCTCTTGAACTTATTAAAACCAATCAGTTCTTATTCGTAGTTGCTTTTATGTAGCTTCTCTGCACCCTCCTCCGTCACAGTGAGGTGCCTTTCTAAAATGAGCAGATTGCTGGAAAGCAAAGTGTTGAGCCTGCAAGAACCTTGTATGATCCTTCATTTTCTCTTCAGTGTCTTCTGAAATGATATAGAGAATTACTCCATAAACGCTGAGTTGAGTATAATTATTGTTAAACGATGTTGTGACTTGATTGCAAGAATAAATGTATGTTGGCAAAATTCATATGTTCCACAGGACTCAGAGCAAATGCTGCATAAGATAGAAATACAGGTTTCCAAGGTGAAAACTAGATATCCTGAGCTCCCGGATGATCTCTAGGAATGTCTTTTCCTCTATACCTGCAAAAGTGCTCAAGATGTTTAGATGGAACTGCAGAAAGCTTAAGAATATTAGTGTATGTTTTAGCTTTAGATAGTTCCTGCTTTTCTAGGGAAGACTCCTTTTCAGACTCATAGTGTCTCATTGCTGTGGGTCTAGCAAAGTTATCTTTCTGAACAGATTTATATTATTTATATTTTGGGCCCCTCACTGCAAGGACAAGGGAGGTGCTGCGCCCCCACTCAAAACAGTGGTGCTGTTGCTTTGTTAGATGTTGAATTCAGCTCTAATTTAAACTGAGCCATTCGAGGAGTCTGTATGTGCCCTTGTGATTCATGCACTGCTTTTTACTTCTGAGCAGCTTTATTGCTGCTTTGGGCAATGAGGAGTCCTGAACGCGTGAATAGGAGTTCACTTGAACAAGTCTAATAGCGCGTGTAAATCCAGCTGGTTTGGTGAGACCCCGAGGGGTACTGTCACTTTGCAAGTGAATTGTCACCAACGGAACCAAGTGTTATAAACTGCTGGTTTAAACACCCAAAGAACTTCTTCCGTTTTCTTGCTGGATAGCTGACTGCACCTGCATCGCTTGCTCTTTTGGAGCATTTTCAGGATAGAAATGAGCAAGGCCTGCATATAAGGTTGCACGTCAAGCCTCCATTTAAGCTGTCCTGCAGGGGTCTGCGGGGAAGTCCTTGTTGGTAGAGAGGGAACGGTTTTGGGCCTGTGTGTTTCTTGGGTTGGTGAGGTTATCTGCAGAAATGACAGCAAAGAACACAGCCCCCTGTAGACTAGGATTTAAATAGACTGTGAGAACGTCAATATTCCAATAGCTGTAGTTAAAAGCCCATTTCAAATTATAACGCGCTACTAAGCTGCTAGCATCAATTAAAGCAGAATTGGCATCGGGAAGAAGCATCATTACTAAGCAAAAAGAAAAAAGAAAAAAGAAGGGGCAAGAACTGGAAGCTGGAACACCTGTACGATGGAGCAAAGCTTGGTGTCGTAGAATCATAGAATAACGAGATTGGAAGAGACCCACCGGATCATCGAGTCCAACCATTCCTATCAAACACTAAAGAATGCCCCTTAGCACCTCGTCCACCCGTCCCTTAAACACCTCCAGGGAAGGTGAAACAAACCACCTTTGTTTTATGGCACCCATTGTGAATACCTCTCTGTACAGGTTGGGCTTGGTAGCAGGGATGTGTTGTCAGCCTTGCTAGAAGGAAGCAAGTCAGCTTTTAGCAGCTACTGGAGACTGACCTTCCCAGACAGACCTTGCAGTGGTAAACTCCCCTTATTCTTGGGCCAGGATGAGTCTGTTCAGTGCTCTGCAGCTCTGAGCTGCCTGAAGTTTCAACGATGCTGTTGGCTTTCAGTTTGTCAGCCATTCATACATTCAGTCACTTCCTCAAACCGGGATTTAAACTTGGAGGTACGTCTGTGCTGGAAAACATCTCTCCATGTTTTCCAGCCTTGTTCCAGAGTTTCAGATTTAGAGGTCTCCAGGCATGTCAGGTGATGAAAGGTCTCTGGAACTGGCTATGGTAGTTCTAGTGTTCGGGCTGGTTCGCCGATTTTAATTTGTATGGGTTTTTCAGTCTTTCCTCTCTTGTTTCACACTTCTAGGTTTATGCTTGTTTTAGCAAGCAACCAGCCTGAGCAATTTGATTGGGCTATCAATGACCGAATAGATGAAATGGTAAACTTCGATCTGCCCCAGCTGGAAGAACGGGAGCGGCTTGTGAGAATGTATTTTGATAGGCATGTCTTGAAGCCAGCCACAGAGGGTAAACAGTGAGTATCCCTGCAGAACTCTCCCACAGTATCTAATTCTCTTCCTTTTGTTGTTGTTCTTCATCTCCTTTTCTGTGCTATCTGTCACGTTATCTATAAAACCACTTCAAACAAATAGTACGGATAGGAGTTGGAGAGATGCCTCTTGCTATCCTGGCACAGGATGAGGTGCTAGAATTTCATGCCGTGGTTTATTGTGCCTGTAATGTTTAGGAGACCGATTACTGCACTGGAGGAAATAATGCTAGTAGCAACACTGTTAAGCTCCTCATATCCAAGCACTTCTCTTGGCTTACGGAGACAAATCAGACTGGGTGATTTGTTTCCTTGTGTTGTGCAGTCTTGCACTTTTCTGTTCTTAATCCAGGTGCCTGTGTTTTTGTGCCACAAAGTTGGGTTTTCTGGGTCCAAGTGAACAACCTCTCTACTCAGGCCAGGACTTTACACTGAGATTGACCTGATCTTTGATTTCATTGTCAGTGTTGCTCTTTACAAAGACTGCCTCTGACTCCCCCAACCTCCTGTCATGTGGCTACATGAAAACTAATCCCTGTTCTGCTTTTCAGACGTTTGAAGCTGGCCCAGTTTGACTATGGGAAAAAGTGCTCGGAGATTGCCAGGTTGACAGAGGGCATGTCTGGCCGAGAGATATCTCAGCTTGCTGTGGCATGGCAGGTAAGTAGGGCTTTTGTCTCTGGGCTTCTTGGCTCATTTTTCCTTTCTGAAAGGGCTGAGTATTTGATGTTGGATCCTGTTTCATTTTGGAAGTTCCATACAGTGGTACTAGGATGCTGCTAGCTCTGAGGTAGGTGTCAGAATGTCAGCATAACCCTCATCTCAAACAGGAACGAGTTTTGTAATCACTAATGGGAAATCTCTTAACGAATTCAAGCAAAGTGCGTGGCTTAGGAATGGCTCTTGGCAAATCATGCTGCCCATTACTCATGTTCCAGCTCAAGAAGGTCAATAAAGGAGATGTCTAAGGTTGTTTTCCACCTTTTAAGGTACAGAAAGTATTTATTCTTTCTAACCCGGTCAACTGCTATAGTTGTGAGGTATGGTTCAAAGCAACCATTTGAGTGCTGTTAGTCTTTATTCATTGTATGTTAGCGTACAGTTGGTTAATCGGGATCATTACCGTCTCTGCTTTTTGTGGGCTTCCAATTCTGCAACTCAGAATAAAGGTGTTTGTATTAAACTGACTGACGGCGATGAGGTAATGGTGATGGTAAACCACCAGCTGTAATAGAATTTCTTTATTTCTTTTAATTTAGTAAGAGAACCCCTTTAGTGTGTACATGAAAGGCTTTGCTGCCAGGCATTTCCTGTAATAAAAAGTTGTGATAAATGGTCCTTTGCTGTTTATCAGCTTTGCTTTTTATCATCCCTTATCTCCTAGCTTGTCCTTACTCCCTGGGAATGACCTCAGCTTTTATCATTTATCCTTTAAATGATCTTGAAGGAAGGGAAAGCTGTGGCTGATGACTTTGTTATTGTCACCCTGATCACTTTTTAAAAGGTACCTCATAGCCCCAGAACTATTAACGAGGTTCTGTGTAAAATTGCAGCAGGAGGTCATGTTCCTCTCTGCTGCCACAAAACAGTCAAGGAGCTTTAGAAAAAAAGAGATCCAGTAGGGAGTGGACAAAAAGATACCAATAGTTTTGAAGCAGGAACTGCAAGAAGCTTTAGCTGTGCCAAAATCAGTTGTTCTGGAACAAGGGTCTTCGTATCTTATCCCGTTTTGATCAGGAGAGGGAACTTGATTTGTCATGGGTCAGGCTTTTTGCAGCTGGTGGTGGGACGCGGCTTTTCTCAGGAGCTGGCTGAGGGGATACAGTCCATTAATGAAAGCATCCAAAAAGTTAAACTCATTTCTTGATACAGATTTCTGTATCGAGCACCGTCCTGGGAGCTGCCTGCTGGAGCTGTTGATCCTAAGTGCTATCATAGGGTTTTGTTTCAGTCATTGAGTCAAGAAATTTGGAGCTGGAAGTGCTGGGGCTTTATGGAGGCTGCGTTTATGCTAGGTTGGGCCCAGTGACTTTTGACTGTGATGAGACTTGTCAGCACCTACCTTTGCTTTTGCCTTTTAAGTACATAGGATATAGCATTTCATTAGCTGCGCTTAAAAGCCTCCCTGTGAGATGGTGTCTTAAGTACTCTTAACCTCAGCTGATCTCTTGAATGGTGTTGGTATTTAGGGGCCTGGGTCAGCGCTAGTGGGTAGCTGTTTTAGGTGGCCGTGTAGCTGATACAGTGGTCTCAGAGAAGGATCAAAGCTGCAGTCTGACGAGCATTTCAGGCAGTGTTAGGCTTGCCTCCTATTCCTGCCTTTCTGCCCTCCTTTCCATTGTGCTGGTGCACCTCTTTGTACGACTGTCTCGTGAACTGGGTCAGGACTAAAAATAGCTTGGCAAGACAGTTAACTGCATAGCTACTACGTCCTGGCATAGCTGCAGGGTGGATCAGGATAGGTAGGGGCTTTGACGCAGCGTAAGTGGCTCAAGAACATGTTTCTCAGACTTTACTCTGTGGGATGCAACTGCTGCAAGGTGGTTATGTGCTACAGATGGGACTGTTAACTCTTGAACTGTTTAAACTCCTGTGGGTGTGAACTTCTGATTCAAGATGCTGTGTGCAGATGGCTGATGTGGGAAATAACCTGATGTGAGCAGCACATTCATGAATACACACTTGAATTTTAATCAGTTTGTAGGCTGCAATTTTGTCTGCCTTGGATGCTGGGAGCTACAAGGAAGCTATAAAAGGGCTTAACCTGAGGATTTAGAGAGCCTCTTTTGTGATTCTAAGGTCTAACATCTGGACTTCCCACTCAGTTCCCTACTTCCAGTTGCTTTTTTTGCTCTGTTTCTACCCAAAGCATTATGCCAGGCTAACAACACAGGCAGGGGAGAGATGATCTACAAGCTGAGAAGGCAGAAAGAACCAAGAAAAGGGAAAAAGGTTTCCATCGTTCTGGTCTGGTCTTAGTAACCTCTTACAGAGCTGGTAAACAGCAGGTGTCGTGAGCCTAGAGCTCTTCAAAAGTCCACAAAGCAGACTTGAAGCAACTCTCTGTCAAGACGTTTGCATTTCCAACATTTTTCCAGATAGGCTCATCACAGTAGCTGCTGAAATGCAGTTTGCCTAAGGTCTCTGTTTCGTAAATAAATTGAGTCGAGCCATTCTGGGGAAGATTACAGCACAAAGCCCTGGTGGAAACTGCTGGCTGTGAATGCTGGAGCAGCTTAAGCCCACCATAAGCTGGGCTTGAAATTGATTGGCCGTCACTTAGAAGTTCTAATGCTTAGATGAAGTTCTAATTCACTGTCATTTCAGCCGGACTCAGTTTGTTCTGAATCTGGTAGATTCAGGTAGAGAAATTAAGATGCAGAAAGGCATAGGGTGCAGTAACCTCTAGCACTGGGAAAGGTGCTGCTATCTGGCACAACTAATGGCCTGCATGCTAGAAATCCATTTTAATCTCTTCTGCGGAAGAAATGACCATTCCCTTTTGTCCTTGTGCTCTTCTGTTTCCCATATCCAACCCTTTACGAATACAGCATGGATTAGGTGCATTTACACACTTAAAAATTCCCTTCAGATCTGCTTATAGTAATGTGCAGGCTTTCTAGTTCTGTACTTGATCGCATTGAGATGCTTTAGATAACGTCAAAAAAAAGCAACCTTTCACTATTCCAAGCTGTGATCTTTGGAAACACGTTTTGGCAACACTTGAAGAGAGCTCCCAGGAGTTTTATGCCTCAGGTGAGCTTCCTATCATTGCCTTCCCTTTAGTGCCACTGACATAAATGCCTTTGTGCTCTGTGAGCCTTGTTTATATTTAAAAATTAATAGAAGAATCATCTGTTTGACCAAATTATGGGAAGGATTTAATGGTTCTATGGTGGTCTGAGCTGAAAGACATGAGAAATAAGCAGGGGGGTAGGGTATTGTGCTTGTGTATTGGGTTTTTCTGAACAGGCTTTTTCTGATATAAATATGATTCAAAGGATACAGATTTGTTAAAATAAACTGCGGTTCTTGACTGAAACAGAAACAGAGTCCTTTAGGCTCGTCTGTATTCCATCCCTCTACTCCCCCCCCCCCCCCAAAATACTTGTCTTATCACCTTATTTCATAATTAGGTTTGAGTTGCAATACACAAATAGTGTCACTGGAAAAAATGGGTTAAAATTTGTCCAGGCAGGGGTAGGAATATAAATGAAGCACAGGAGCGGTTTTGGGGTTTTGTGTGTGCACGAGCTGCTCCCAGAAGGGACAGCTGCATCTCCCATTTGCTTTCTTGACAGCCAGGGCCTGAGGCTTTCTATAAATAGAAAGTCATTGAGAAAATCAACAGAGCGTGAACTGCACAGCTTTGCAGGAGTTTACACCGGTGAATTTATGGGCTATGCAGAGGTGGGGAGGAAGGGAAGACATCCTCTCTGTTCTGTGGAGGCACCTAGCGCGTCCCAGGAAAGCACTTACTCCATTTTAAAACACCTGATCCTCCTGGATGGAAGGTTGCATTGATAAAGGGTCGTGGCTCCTTGTAGCTCTGAGTCCCTGGTTGTGTCCTGAAATAAAAATAAAAGTAAAAAGGGGCATGGGGGGAGGGTTGGGATTGAGTTAGTGAGGATACTGTATCCGAACAGCACCTTTCACCCCTTGCGTGGTGGGGGGAGAAGATGGGTCATGTTGTGTAGATGTTGTATAAATGTTCGGGGCAGCAGGCAGGTTATGGGGACAGTGCAAATCTGTCATTTGTGGGAAGTCACCGTCCCTGGAGGTGTTTAAGGTTAGGGTAGACGAGGTGCTTAGGAGCATGATTTAGGGATTGGTGGGAATGGTTGGACTCGACGATCCAGTGGGTCTCTTCCAACCTGATCATTCTGTGATTCTGTGAAGGAACTGCCCCACTGCTCAGGATGCCTCCTGCTCCGTGACCGAACGTGGAGGAGAAGCACCTTTATGCAAAGCACATCCTCTGTTTGCAGACCTTCTGTTCCTCTGCGCTCCTTGCCTGTGGCCAGTGTCTAGCTTGAACAATTAGCATCAGCCTAACTTGTCCCTTCTTTCTTAAGGAGGGATTGCAAAGGTTTTACCCAGGGAGGAATCTGGTTTGATGCTTCTGGCAGTAAAAACCAGTGCTTGCCATCTCTGTGGTTACATGTAGTTTGTGCAGCGTTACCTCTTGTGATCTAACCAGTTCCATGAAAGGGGCTTCCAGGAAAGGGCTGGAAAGTAGACTAGAGAAGACTGGAAACCGACTTGGTTTTTTGCCACTTCCTGAAGTAATTATTCCTCCTGCAGTGGGGCAGCAGGGATCGAATAGACAGATGTGATCTGCTGTGCTGGGGTAGTCAATACTGTGATGAGTTGTGCCAGTGGAGATTTAGATTGGATATCAGGAAAAATTTCTTTATGAAAGAGCGGTGAAGCATTTCAAGAGGCTGCCCGAGGCAGTGGTGGAGTCTCCGTCCCTGGAGGGGTTCAAAAAACGTGTAGTTGTGGCACTTCAGGACATGGTTTAGCAGGCACAGTGGTGTTGGGTTGATGTTTGGACCGGCATGAAGGAGGAAACAAAAGAGAGGGGCTGATCTTGGGTCTTCACTGATTGTAGGAATTGCCATCACTAACTTCTGTTCCTCCTGCCTTTGCCTCTCCAGGCTGCGGCTTACGCCTCAGAGGATGGTGTTCTTACAGAGGCCATGATTGATGCGCGTGTAGCTGATGCTGTGCAGCAACACAAACAGAAGATGGAGTGGCTGAAAACGGAGGGTGCTGAAGCAAGCAAAGGGGCTGGCAGCAACCCACTCCTGCCTTTCCCCAAAGGAACACCAGTGTGAGAAGTCTGCAGGCTTCAGACCAGCATGTGTGGGGATGTGGGCATGGGAGAAAGCAGGGAGGGTCTTTGGGGCAATTATTTGGTGGAATCATGTGTTGAACTGTGTCCGTTGGTGCGGGGGAAGGGGCTGTTGCCTCAGTCCGCCTTTGTGTTCGTGTTTTTAAAGTGCACCAGAAAAAATACGGTCTAAATAAGGCAGAGGCTATTGTATTAAAGGACTCCCTTGCTGAAATACCATCAGCTGTGTTAGTCTGTATGTCTGTCCTGCTGGAGAGACCCAAACTCCAGACCCTACTTCCATTTGACACTGTTCTGGAATGTCCCAGTGATATGGGCATAGGGAACATGGGGCTGGTCCAAACCTGCCTCTCCCATGTCTTTGAATTTGTAGGGTTTACGCTCAGGCAGAGCAATTTCTCATCGTTTTCCACCGATCCTGCCCATGACTTACCTCCTTGCTCACCTCTCTCTGTGGCATCATTCCTTTCTTTCTTGTCAACCTTTCCAGACTCTGAGTGGACTCTGTTTTACAGAGATGTGCTAGGTGTGCTTCACAGCAGCACCTGGTGAACTCGGGGTCAACACTTAGGACAAGCTACAGCTGTGCTGTGGGGTGGCTGGTAAGCACTGGGACTTCCCTTGTGGTGTTTCTGTGCCTGCTGGTGCCTGGCTGCTCCTTTTGTCTTTGTGCTGGGCTCTCCTGGAGGATGGACCGAAGAGCCAGCCTGCACCGTGTGCTGTGAGGGGCTGAAAGCTCTGGAATGTGACTCGCTGCTGAAATGCCAAGTATTCCAAGCCTGAGAGCTTCCCTCGTCCTGTGTAGCACTGTAGAATAGCTGCACACGCTCCCTGGATCACAAAAGGTTTGACTGCAGTGGAGCAAGTGGCACTTTGATGGCACAGTCTTGAAAACACTGCTCAGGGTGCCAGGGAGCCCTTCAGACACCACCGAGCTGCAGCCGGAGCCGCCGCTTCCCACGTTTTGCTGTGTCTGTTCTGGTTATACAACCCACAGTGCTTTGTTTGCTTTCTCCAGCCTGGTTCTCGCTGCTACAGCTGAGAGCAGCCCTTAGGTGTTTTCTCCCAAATACATCAGTTCTCTAAGGAGGTGAGTAGGCAAAGCTGTCAGTCTGTCTGTCTGACACGCGGGTCTCCAGCGTGGTCTGGAGAGAAAGAGAGATGTGAGTGGGGCTTGTTTGCTACTGGCTGCTGCCACCAAGCTGCTCCTGCTAGTGTGTCCTGCTGCCTTTCTGGAACAGCTGAGAAATGTGCCATTATCAAGTCGTGAACGCAAGCCTGTCTCCATCAGCTGACATTTGTTCTGTCTATGGAGATGAGAGGTCAGAAAATCTCGTGGGTTTTTTGGGTTTGGGTTGTTTTTTTTTCCTGAGTTTGAACTGGATTTGAACCCTGCACTCGGCTCTGAATCTGTTTCTGCAACTGCACTGTACAAGCACATTTGCCTGACCTAAATCTGTGCCCTTGAGTACCTTGCTGAGATGTTCTCCTCTGGCAGGAACCGACAGCAGTCTCGGCTTTGTCCATTTCGCTGGTGGTTGTTTCTGAGCTGCGCGAGATGCGCACTGACAAGAGCTTGCGAGCATGGGAGCGGAACAGGGCTGGTCCTCGGGCTCCTCGGAACAGGCAGCCTTGTGGGACACCAGGAAGGAAAATGACTCTTGAGGCTGCAAACCTTTTGCTGTCTTGGCCTGCCGTCTTCTATCTTTAGTTCTCCAATATTTTCCCCTAGATTCTAGGTAGGATTCCATGATGTGTTTTGGAAGCTGCTCCCTTGTTCAGGATGGATGTCCTACAGCAGTACCACGTGCCCTGCTGACATGTACTTGGTGTGAGGTGTGGGAAGCGAGAATCCCTGTATGAACTGAAAAAACTGCATGTTTCGTGTCCTGACTGACTGAAATAAACTCGAATGCCAGTGTTTTCCCTCCCGTTCAGCCTAGGTGTAGTTGTCCCTTAGCTCACTGATGTAAAGGGGGTTAGCTGTTCTCGGATTTCCTCTTCCTAGTAAGATTTTACTGGAATTGTAAGCCCTGAGAGATGGAAGGAGGCAAAGCAGAGCCACTGTCTGCTAAGAGCCCTTTGCTGATGGCTTAAGGGAGGGGGCAGCCTGATATCGATGTGATTAAATAACTCTAATTGTGACACACACCTTCAATACTTTTCCTCTCTCTTCCATAATCATCTCCATGAAGCACAAAAGGAGCTGGAGGAGGGGAAAGGTGCTCTTGGCCTTTGCTGTGACTGCGCTTTTGCTGAGGCCGATGGCTGGGAAGCAAATCCCGCTTTAAAGCTGCGTGAAAGGCACAGTGACTGCTGTCTCAGCTGTTTGAGGCATTTCCTCCTTCAGATCGCATCAGGAACCTACCTGGAAGCAGAGGGGAATGCTTCTAATGAGCTGTGATCTGTGCTTCTGTGATTAATTGCTGATTCTGGAGAAAAATTAGTGAGAAGTAGCCTCTTGCTGTCGCAGGGAAGACAGCAGGAAGGCTGACCTAGGGATTCTCGGGCTCGCCTGAGTGCAGAAGTGAGTTTTTAAGGGCTTTTAATGACCACTTTTAATGGTGGAGGCCACTCGTCCTTATGTGAGTGTTGTATGGGCATGGTGCTTTGGAGAACACATGGATGCCCTCGCAGTTCTGCTGCGTGCTGGAACACAGCTCTGTGTGACTCGCTAGCTGGTGCTGCCTTTATCCCAAGGGGTGAAGCTCTTTCCCTTTCCTGGGCAGCGAGGCTTGAAAGGGCTACTTTTTCCCCAGTGTTGACACTTCAGTTTTCATTTCCACAGGAAATAATGTTCTCCATGCACACTTTCAGGCTTGCACGCTGCTCTTCCTACCTTCCCGTCTTGTCCCGGGGGCTGTTGAAGCCAGCTCTCGCGGTGTGCCCCAGATGCTGTTGCTACCAGCTCTTTAAATCCTGCTTTTGCAAAGAGATTCCTCATCCCTCTGGCTATGCACGTCTCTCCTAGCCACCAGCCAGGTGATTTCATGCCCTGCTGCCCGCCAGATCGCTGTGCCAGTTGCTGTCGCTGCTGTTGCTCGTGTGGAATGCAACAAGGAAGGAGGAAAAAAGGCTTCCCGTCATCGTTCGACTCCTGCCTCATCAAAGATTTAAATGCGGGGCCTCGGTCACCTCTGCCAGCCTCATCAGTCCGTTTGCTTTGCTTTCAGCTCACGATGGATGATGTCCCCGTGGAGGTGGCACCCAGCTATTTGTTAGCTCTCCATGCGGGGATACAGGATGGCAACCCCAGGCTGAGGTTCTCTCCTCTGATGACACCGAGTGAGTTATGAGCTAATAGCACTTTATTAAAATAGTACTTTGTGTTGGAGAGCAAATCTAAGAGCAGACGGATTAGCAAGCAATCCATCACTGCCAGTCTTTGCCACTGCCAGCTGAAACGCCTTCTCTGGGCTTCCGTGTCGCAGCGGGGAGACAGATTTACAGCATGGTCATCTGTCCTCAGCTGCCATCCCTTAAAGAGCTGACTTTTGAACAGGATGCACTGGCAGCAAAGGTCCGTGGTGCTTTCACACCAGCGCGTGTCCCGCGCTGTAGGACTTGTGCATCCCTGAGTGAGTGTTTTCACAGATTCCTGGTACTCTGATAGACCCTGTGGTTCAGCAAGCATCTCTCCCACAGGCACCAGCCCCTCAGGGATAAGGCAAAGGCTGCTTTTTCCTTCTCTTCCCCCCATTCCTTGAGGCAGTACAGCCTTAGCAAATCTTGGTGTTGTCTTCTGATACATGTCTTCTGGAACGGAGCTCTAGCAGCATTCCCAGGCTGCGCGACATTATTATTTTATAAGGTATGCACATGGGTAGCTCCGAGATGTCCCCAGGCATTCCTCCAGCTCTTGCCCTGTTCCTCATTGTTCTCACCCCAAGAGAACTCGAATTGTTATCTCTGTCCAATTCTCACCCCCAAGACGTGATTTGAGATGCCAGTGCCCGTAATCATCAGTCAGTTCCATGACAACAGCTCCCTCCCTTGCTGCCTGCGTGGTTTTCTTTCCTCTCCTGCTGCTCTGGGTTTTATTCTTGTGGGAATTTCTTTGCTTGGCTGTTGGGTATTTTATTGCCGCTCTGCTTTCACGTAGCGTTTGCTCCAAGCCGAAGATTGGCCCAGACTTGTAGAACAACTCGTGCATCAGCATCTTTGTGCATAAGCACCAAACTCTCAGTGTCAGCCTCGTGCTCTGTGTGTGGTCCTGTTCCAGGAGAGCAAGGAGCAGACTGAAGGATGTTAAGAGGTTCATTGAAGGTTCACCCCTCCTTGTTGGTGCCAAAGGCCTGGGGTTTGTGCACCCTCCCTCCTCCCAGGAGAGGCCACGCTCCTCTCCAGGGGCAGCTCGCACCCAGGGTTTGGTTTTGACACTAAAATATTTATCATCTTTTTAAATCAGTTTTGGACTCTAGAGCTTCTCAGTCTTCCCAGTGAGTGGGAGACAAGCAGGCTAAAATCTGGGACAGGATCCTATGATGTCAGGTAATCTGGGGGAAATTGCAGAGCCCTCCTTCTCCTCTTCCCTTCAGCCCCCGCCTGCAGCGCCCCAGCTGCTCTCCAGCCACCGCCCCAGGAGCATCCTTCAGTTCAAAGGCTTGGAAGAAACACTCAGATGCAAAACATGCAAAAAACTATTTTACTGACAAACAGCAAAGGACGGGCTTAGTTCCAGGAGCTGAACCGGTTATCTACGATATAAACATATTCTTGAAAGGGAAGGAAGGGCTGAAATGCACTCACTCGTTGACCCAAATAAAATCACAGTGTGCTTTTTCTATTGTCTCCCACCCCCAGGCTCTCTGCGGCCTTCGGCTGCTCCCCTTCGCTGCGGCGCAGCATCGTCAAGACTCCCAGCTTGGAGAACATAAACCAGAGGTGATGTTTGCCCGTGCAAGTGTATTTAATAAAAATAAATTAGCCATTATTGCTTTTCAACTGCAGTAGAGATTACTCCGTGATTAGACTCGGAGCAGAATCTAATCTCTCTCTGTTCATATCAATGTCTGTTGTACCTCTCCCCGTCCGGTGTGTGCAAAACTGGTTTGAGCGCAGAAAAAAAAAAAACAAAACAAAAGAAGGATTAACCATCAGGGAAAACAGCACTCCAAGTTGTGTTCTTGTATTCTAACTGCAGGGCGTAACTGAAAGAAATCTCTCCCTAACCTGTGTGCTCCATCCTGCAAAAGTTTCCGCTGCCTTTGGCACCGAGAGCGGAGGGTGCTTAGCAGGATCGTCCCTCTGCGGAAATCCCAGAGCTCAGCCCGAAGAGGTGACTAAAACCAGCAACCGCCTTGGAGAAGAAATGGGTGCAAATGAACTGGGGGGGGGAGCCTTGAGACGAAGAATGGATTTCATGCAGTGAGCAGGTGACGGCACACGCATGGATATAAACACGCTGACACACACACACACAAGTGGAACAGTGTCCCGAGAGCCTAGGAAGGACACAGCAGCCCAGACTCGCTGGAGAGCTCCTCCTTACACCTACCCACATTTTCTACCCCTCTGATTCCTCTTCTTTTGCCCCAGCAGCCCTTGTGCGTGGCGGTTGCAGGCCTGGCCTGGGTGTTTCCCACCCCTGTAAGTTCGCTTCCTTCTTCATGCTCTCATCTTCACTCCATCCCAGGGCAGGACCAGCAGTCCCGTGTCCCTGCCTAGCAGATAATGCCCCATCTGACCCCCTGCCCTGCGCATTTCACCGGAGCCTCCGGGATGCGGAGTATTTAATCCCAACGTCTTTCTATCTGTACTGCGTGCTGTTGGCTTTTCACTGTCTCCAAGGATGGAGACTCATCAGCTTCTCTGGCAACCTGTCCCAGTGCTCAAATTCACTGCGAAGAAGCTTCTCCTGATGTTCAGATGGAACCTCTCATGTTCCAGTTGTGCCCGTTGCCTCTTGTCCTGACACGGGGCACCACTGAGAAGAGCCTGGCTCTGCCTCCTTTGCACCCTTCCTTCAAGTATTTGTATACATCGATCCTCTGAGATTTCTCTTTTCTAAACTGAACAGTCCCACCTCTCTCAGCCTTTCCTTATAGGAGAGATGCTCCAGACCGTTAATCATCTTCGTATCCCCTTTTTTATCAGGGATTCTCTTCTCCCAGCTGAGTGCAAAAGGAAAATGAGATACAGAGCAGCGGTGAGGGCAACTAAACCCACCCCACCACGCTGTGAATATCTGGGACGTGCATTCTGAGCTCTCTTCTCCATCTCATTGATAGTTGCTGCCAGATACTCTGGCAGTGATGGGCCAGTCGAGGTGTCCCTGGCTGGCTCAGGGGGCAGCTGGACAGTAAGAGAGCATGGTGGATGGATGGCAAAGGGGAAGGGTCCTTCGCATTGTGCCAGCCCAAAGAAGGCACATGTGGCACCTGGGTCCACCCAGAGCTGCACCTGAAATCCCACGTGTGGTGGCTTTGGGCTCTTCCTTTCCTCTCATTCCTGTGCAGCCCTGCTGGCCCCTCCCTGGCACAGCATTTCTTACCCTTACAGTGAATTTGGCAGCCTGTAATTCTCCCTTCCCTCTCCACCCCTCAACTATTGGAGCCACCGAGTGCGGTGGAACAAGAGATGCCAGACAGGAAACAAACTGGAGGAGACAACCAGCTTGACAGACCTAATCTCTAACGTCTTGCTCTCTTAAGAAGAAAGAAGGAGGCAAGAAGAGAAAGAAGGTTGGCAGAGGCTGGGCTTCGCTTTATGCTGCCTTCAGGGATCTCACTGAGGGGTGAGCGGCTGCTTGAATTGAAAAGGGAGCTACCGGTCAATCCAATGGCTTTCACAAGCCTCTGCTTTTCTGCAGCTGTCTCTCTGCTCTTCTCCTTTGCAGGAGACCCCAACCCTCAGGAGGCAGAGAGACAGGGGGCTCCTCACATCAAAAACGCAAGGGAGTGTTTCCAGTGCCTATCCCAGCTCTGGAGAATCAGCACATAGAGTTTTAAGCTCTAAAAATAGCCCCTCCTGAGGTGGCACAAGATTCCCCCCACTACTGAACTCGGCAGAAGCCTCCCTCAAAGCATCTGGCGACGAGCGCTAGGACGCGGTGCACACCTCCCACTCCTTTGTCCCCACGGAGCTGCCGCTACAGACGCAGCTGCCAGCTGGAAGCTCTGCAAACCTGGGTTTTTTCTCTCTTCCAAAAGTTCCCTCCACTCTCTGCCCTAGCCCTGACCTTGTTGTGTCAACTCCCTGCTGCCAAAGTCCCTTTTTTTCCCAACTGAACCCCTTTTTCCTTTGGGGTTGATGGTGGGGTTTGGGTTTGTTGCTGTTTCAATCTGTTGGGGGGTTTGGTTTGGTTTTGGTGTGTGAAGACTGGACCAGAGGCAAGAGAACAACGAACAAGTCAACACTAGTACATCTCAGACAATTAAACGAGGAGAAAACACCCCCGTGACCGGACAAAAGCAGAACGAACACATGCACGGGAGGAGACAACAGCACAAGAGCAGACTCGACGGACAACTGAGCTGCGAGAAACAGTAGCCACCTCACTCGAACAGAGGGACGAGAGACCACGAAGTCAATGCTGGTGAGGCTCACACCTCGAGCAGAACCGAGGGGGTGGGATAGGGACAAGAGCGCGGATGCCGAGCAAAGAGAGAGAGAGAGAGCGGGTGCTGCTTGGGTCAAGAAATACTCAAAACACCTCTGCCTGTTTCACCTTCTGCTTCTCCGTAGGGCTTCGGCGCCTCGTTCCCCAAAGAGGAGATGAGGCTGTGGGGAAAACCAGTCACCGTCTGCACAAATTCACGGGGAAACAGCGCCCGGGCTGCCCCAACACAGGGAGCTCCCCCCTCTCTCTGGGGTCAAACCTACAGGAGCTTTACGAGGGGGTTTCTTGTTTCCTCTTAATTAATTAAAAGACCAATTAATTACTCCCGGTAAATCCAATTGCACTGAGAGTATTTTTTTGTTCTCTTCTCTGACAAAGTGCAGATAGAGGGAGGCTCATATGGCAACAGCTCGGCCACAGCAGGTTGAAAAAAAAAAAGATATGTCGTCTTAAACAATGGGAATGTGGACCAGGTAGGATTTTTTCTTCTTTTACCTGCTTCCAGAGCCTCATATCCTTCTGAAATTCTGCTGTGGATCAGACTTAGCCTGTGTGAGCCATCCTTTCTCTCTCTCTAGCCGTACATTTCATATTTAATGGTATTTCAGCTAAGGGCAGATGCTAGTGCAGGGCAGAACCAGACTTCCAGCTCAGTCTGAGCTTGAGTCACTGCCTTAAGTCTCTCTTATGAGAGGCACCGAGTGCAAAGATTATTTAAAGTGCTTTTTTTTTTCCTCCTCACACACACCTGATTCCAGAGACTCAGTATCTGCAGCACGACCTTTCTCCCCTGCAAGACCCTGGCCCACCTGAAGACTCATCCGTGCACTGTACCTGGTTTGTAACACGGCTTATTCTTCACTGCCAGCTAAGCGTGTGCGTCACACAAGGGCAAACAGAGCGGCTGCCTGGCCAGATCTCAGTGAGTAACGCTCCTCAGAAGTGAGCAGCATCTTGCGCCGCTCGAGGACGAGCCCGTATGGTCAAACGCAAGAAGCTCGTACAGCGAGGGAGGCTGCAAAGCCCTGGGGGCTCGGAAAGGAGCTGCCCAAGGAAAAGTTCTGTAGATGCTAAAGGGCGTCCGCAGACGTTGTGAGCGTGGGGAGTTCGGAATGACAGACGGTCGAGGGGACAGGCAGAAACTGGGGCTCCAAGACAAGAGGCACTGGAGAAGAGCAAAGGGAGGGATGGCAGGGAACACGTTGGTTTGGCTCTTGGGTGGCTTCGGGGCTTGTAAATAATCAAACTGATCACGAGGCATAGGGAACAATGGAAAAAAAAAAACAACCCAGGACAGAAGCTGGAGCAGGAAGGAAAAGAGCAGGGAGTCGTGGTGTCCTTCTCCCTTCTCAGCCACCGCACTCAGACAACAGGAGGCCACTGTTAGCATCACCATCCGTAGAAGAAAAGAGCAGTTTCTAAGAGACTTCATCCTCCTTTTGTTCTGCACATTTTCCCCATCTAACCACATGCCCACTCCACGCAAAATGAGGAGAAAAAGGAGAAATGACTGGGATTTAGGGCTGCCACCTTGAATTCTTGGGGCTAGCATCTCCCTCCCTTATCTCTAGTGATAAAAATCTTCCTCTTCCCACGCAGCCAGCAGGACTCCAGCTGCCTGCTGCTCCGCATGTGCAAAAGTGGTGCAAGTGTGGGCACAAATGCTTCTCTCCCCGGCGGAACACGACTGCTACAGGACTCGGATCCCACTGCGCTCTAGGTGCACGAGGGCTTTATCAAGCATCTCTCCTTCAGGCAACTGGAAGTGAAAGATGTGGAGATTGGTTTCAGCCACTCGACAGCTACCTTGAAACCCACACCTACGCTGCAACCAGGGTAGCAAAGGCAAAATCAAGTTGGAGTATCCTCATACTTTGATCTAATCCATCATTGAGGCGTTTGACTCTGTAGCTGAGTCTGGCTTCAGGCTCATGTCTCTCCATGTTCCTCAAGCCAAGCCCAGCTCGCTGCTGATGTGCTATTCCAGCTCGGAGCAGTAATACAAGAGGATAAGTCACTGTTTATGGGCAGGAAGAGTGAGATTGTAAACAGGACCCTCTCAATGCACCATCAGGGCTTCCAGGATGGCTTTAACCAGAGCCTCAGGCTCAGCCTCTAAGAGGGAGAGAGCAGCTCCTTTCCTCCCGGGCAAGGGGTGGGTGGTGTTTATGCTCCAGAGGGCTCTGATCGGGGCACAAGTCAGATCCAACACCATTCCACACAAGACACTTCTCCTTGCGTATCAGGAGCAGCTCCTCTCTAGCATCAGTGAAGAACAACAGCACTGATAGCAGCAAGGCACCACTAAGATGCAAGTGGTGTAAACCAGGTGTCACCACCCCTCTTAAACAGACCGACACCTCGCAGCACTGTTCCCTGGCACTATGACTCCTTGGATTGCTTAAGGCAGGTTTCATTGTTTAGCAACGCAATGAGCAAATCCGTTACACGTTCCCAGGGCTTCGTCCCCCCCCGGCAACTCCCCAAGACCACGAACCAAAGCAAAAGGGACACTGCGCCCTCACAACTGGCCGGTGGCAGCCGTCCCCGTCCAAACCTGTGAACAGACAAGCCATTCTATAGCAACAGAAGGAACAGAGCAAAGCAAAACCGAGCCGAAGGACCAAAGAAATGGGGGACTCGGGTTCTTGGATGAGAAACCGCATCTTCTTCAAGTTGTCCCACCTCTGTACCCTTGGCCAACATTCCCCGTCGGGTAGCTGGATGTGCAGGACAGCCGTGAATGCCAGGAAAAGGGGGTCGAAAGTATAATGCAAGTCTCTCTTTCTTTTTTTTTTTTTTTTCCTGTTTGTTTGTTTGGGTTTTTTTGTCTGCTTTTTACATATATACACAAGTCTGACAATAATACGTGGAACACAGTGCAATGTCTTGGCTGCGTAGCGTCCAGGACTGGCTTAGTTGTGCATCGTGGCGTGCCGCAGGGACACACACGGGATGGATACGTAAAATCGTGTCCTCGGCTGGCTTCCACAGAGGAGAGCAAACCACCAGCTGTTCCCTTGGAGGAAGAGCAAAGTCCTTTTTTAAAACCTGACTGCAGTTCCTCAGAGGTGCCGGGGGCTGGGGTGCCCGTTATGGTACAGCTTCTGTTTGATGTGCACCATGTTCCCGGTCGCCTCCTCGTACTGCCTGTGGTGACGTTTCCTGAACTCCTTCAAGTTACAAAACTTTGGAATCCAAGACCAGGAACTGTCTGGAAGGCAGAAAGGAGAAGGAAGATGAGATATTACAAGAAGAGCGAGACCCACGGCCTTGCCGAGCCTTGCTCCTGGGCCCAGAGAAATCCGGAGCTGTCCTGGCCTCGGCAAGGCCTGTCGCCGAGTTGGGAAGAGTAATGAGGAATTAATCTCTCCGTCATCTGAGTTTTTACAAAGAGACAGCCCGCTTCCCTCATCAGAATTCCTTATAGGCTTACAAATAAATCTTTCTCCTACTCGGTCTCCCTTGTCTCCGAGCTGCAATTTCACAGACACCAGCATCGGTCAGAGGGAGAGAGGCTGAGATTGCAGGGACGCTGTTAGGGAATTTCAAGTCATTCGCTATTTTAATAGTTTTTCTGTCTTTTCCCCCCTCCAAACAATTAAAGTCCATGGGACATCGATGCTGAGAGAGTGGAGAGGGCAGAGAGGGCTTCTGAAGAAGCATCTGTGGCTCGTTCCCAGGCCATTCGTTCAGGATGCTGAGCGAACCAAAGACTAACTAGTGTCCAAAGACTAACTAGTGCGGCTAAAGCTTTTCCCTGCGGGGCTGGTGTCACCTCTGCCTGAGAACTGACACATCTGGGACGTCGAGGAGGATGGGGGAACCTCAGCTGGTCCTGCCACAACGCAGCATCTGCTGCCACCTCTACCCCATCACCTCACGTTCAACCCAGTCAAGACGCCGCGCAGGCTACGCATCCAAAAATCCAGATTTCAGGGAAGCTTTGCTGGCCTAAAAACATTCTTCCCACACATGCAGCCACCATCTGCCAGGCTGCCCACGGGTAAGCGTGTTGCGTTCCATCCCTTCGCACCGACACACGCTTCACACGTCCCAAAGCGCAGCCCTCCAGGCTGGATCCTGGTTATTCCCACCTAAATATTCCTGCTTATATAAAGAAGGCTGGGAGATGGCTGGCGCTAAATCCAGCAAACGCTGCCAGCCTGCTGCGCCCCTCCCTCTCCACCAACCTCAGAGGATGGGGAAAAGGGGAGAGGGAAGAGATAGGAGCCCAGGAGTCTGCACTTACCATACCGTCGGCTCGTCCTCCAGGCTCGCACGGCATAATGGAGAACCCCGTCCATCCACACCAGAAACCAGCTTATACAAAAGCCCAGCAAAAGTCCCAGCATCAGATCAATCTCTTGCTTGGTTACATTGTCAGTCACAAAGTAGTTCTCCGAGGAGTCCACCACCGACTGATCCCCGTCGTATGGGATAACATAATGGACATGATGCCTGTTGCGGGGAAGACAAAGAGGGAAAAGCATCAGTGGAGGAAAGTGGAGTACGTATTCCATCCAGTGCCTCCTCCTGGGGCTAGCAGCTGGTTTAACACGTTGCTTTCCAGGTTCTACCAACATTCTGGGGAGCAGAAGCTCTGTTCTTGGCTTTTTGCGCTTATATCAGCAGCTCGATCGGCAGAGCGCAAGGTAGGAAAGAACAGAAAGCTGACCCGTGCCTGCCACTCGTGTTGTATTCCTGACACAGGCTCTCTGTGCCCAAGTGCTCTGTCTGTAAAATGAAGATAATAATAAGGACAGCATGAGGTTGGAGTGGTTGCGCCCCCCCTGAGACTCACAGGGCGCTGCTGCGGTTGTGTTTGCAGGCAGAGGTCAATAACGCTTTGCTCCTGCGAGTCCGCGCAGGCTGAGCGTGCAGCCGTGAGCCACCTCGCAGGGGTTTAGCAAAGTCCTCTGCTCCACAGAGCCACCAGCTTCCCAGTCCTTCTCCAGAGGCGCCTGGTTTGCCTCAACGTTCCGTCTTGCAGGGTAAAATCATCGAATCACTGAACGGTTTGGGTTGGAAGGGACCTCAAAGCCCATCCAGTTCCACCCCTGCCCTGGGCAGGGACGGCTCCCACTGGATCAGGGGCTCCAAGCCCCATCCAACCTGGCCTTGGACACCTCTAGGGATGGGCAGCCCCCCTTCAGCTTCAAACTGCTCCCCGTCATCCTGTCCCTGCAATCCCCAATCAAGAGCCCCTCCCAGCCTTCCTGTAGCCTCCTTAAAATGAGAATCGTGTCTTCCACATACGTGAGAAGAGCTCGTTTACAGCACTGGGAGAAGGACTTGAGAGCATGCCTTGAATTCATCCTCAGACAGCAGATGGCAAAGACCCTGCAGCACCCCTGGAAAAGTCAGGCAAGCTCCCAAAGTGCCTCAGGCTCTCCTCCTGCGTGCTGGGGTGGTTTGGGGTGCAAGGGCTCCCTTGCTCTCCCCAAGGAACAGGCAAGAGTTTACTGCCCGTGGCAAATCGTAAGCAAATCTCTCCCAGCACACGAGCAGCCAGAAAGCCCCCACTAAGGCTGCAAATGCCACCTGCAGCCCCCTGGCTCAGGAAGGTGTCTCAGCCCAGCTCTGCTGGGTGCAGGATCTGCTTCCCAGCTCACCCCACCACTCACCGCTTGCTGGGGACGTGGCCAAAGACCTTGCATGGTAGCCAGGGGCTCCGAAAAATGAGCCACCAGCTCAGCAGGGCTGCTGTGCCCCAGCCCAGCAGCATCCTTGGAGAGAAAGCACGGAGCTCTCAGTCTTACGTCTCTCTCAGGGGTGAAACTGGCCCCAGATCTTATGCCAGGTGGGTGTCTGGGTTCATTCATGCAATGAGATGGTAGAGACCAAGCTTGGGATGAGGCTGAACTGCTGGAGAGATGCTGGTAACTTCAGAAAAGAAGGAAAAATGGCAGGGATGGAGCAAGATGCAGAGTAGAAAAAATAAGCAGGACTGTGAGGGCAGGAGGGGAGTTGAGCAGGATAGGAGGATCCCGGGTGACAGGGGATGCCGGACACAAAGGAAAACTGGAAGCATGCTGCTCCAGAGCCTCTGCACCTGCTTTGCGTGGCTTTTAACCTTCCCTGAGAGCAGCCAGGGACCACGAGGCTGCCGAGGCTCTGTGCTTAGCCAACCTGCCTCCTCCCGCTGCCCGATTCAGCAGCAGGCACTGCTTGGGAATGGGTGCATCACCAGTGCCCCCAGCTCCAGGCCAGGGCACAGCCGCATCGCCCATCGCGTCCCTCCCAGCATCACCCACGCTCGCATCCCTGCTCCCACAAGCAGGAGAGGAGGCAATCCCTGGAGGCCTCTGAATATGCATGAGGTGCAGGTTGCTCAATAATCACGCCTGAGAAACGTCCAAATATTTACACAAACAAACCTCCACTAGAAGGAACCTACGGAAAACAGCCCTCGTCTCAGCAGAGCCTTGATGGAGGCCACCTGCACGGGAGGCACCGGCTCCTGAGAGCTCCAAGCAGGGCTGGGGTGCAGCCTGGGGCCACCGCACGTGGT
The DNA here is from genome assembly GCA_033459285.1 of Clamator glandarius. Taxonomy (NCBI): domain Eukaryota; kingdom Metazoa; phylum Chordata; class Aves; order Cuculiformes; family Cuculidae; genus Clamator; species Clamator glandarius. The sequence goes on along the minus strand of JAUNZM010000894.1, from coordinate 79,751 downwards.
GGATGGAAAGAAAGTGGATGGGAAGCTCATCGAGCCATGTTCCTGCTGTCTAGAGCTGCTCCCCATCCGCATCTAGCATCTGAGGACACACTGAGGAGATGCACCCAGGCCAGCTCTGCCGGCAGCTCACAGGGACCACAGACGCCCTGCTCGTGCTTCCCTCGTGGTTTGCAACCACAGAGGATTTTTCCTCCTCATTTGGCTGCAGAAAATCTAGGGGGGAAATGGATGTGTGAGAGAGGGGTCCCAAAAAGGGAGATCTTATTCCTGAATGGGACGGTTCGCTTTAATGTCACACACAGAGCCAAGCAGCCTTGCAGAAGGAGAAAAGCCAAGCATCATCCTCCACCCCACCCCGTGCTTCCCCAGCCACCACCAGGGACATCTGGCAGGTCCTGAACTTACTCCTTTTTGCTTCTCGCAGTTCTGAGCAGAGAAACCTGGCCTGCTTGAAACCATCAGCAACTTGAGAGCCTCAGCAGGACCTGGTACGGATGTCCTCAGCCGCACCGTGTCACCACCCACAAGGCTACCTAGAGCAGAGCATCCCTGAAACGAAGCCGTCTGTGGGGCTGAGAGAAGCAAAGCTTCCCAGGCACAGCAAGGAGAGACCCATCCCTAGGAAGGGAATGCAGGATTTTCTCCACAGATGAGGTGGTTTTCATGTAGGGTCTCAGCCCTGTCCCAGAAGTGAGTCCTGGAGTGAGCTGCTCCCACCACCAAACCTCTCCGAGCCCTCAGGGAAAGGGACGTGGCTGCAGCACTCGCGTATCTGCACACACACACATATAGAGCACCTAACTCAATAACATGGGGCTCGGTGTGCTCCTCACATGCTTCACAAGAGGTTTCTCCTGCCACGCACTCTGCCTCCTTCACGGCTCTTGTTCTCTGCTTGCAGGGCACCGAGGGAAGGGACGCAGTCACCTCTTCGCTGCTTTATCCCTCCCTTTGGCTGACTCTGCACACTGCACTGGGATCTCCTCCAGCTCTCCCAGCTTCCTTCAGCCACCACTGGGCACCAGGAAGGGCCTGATGCTCCTTTTGGGTTTGCAGCTCCCTTTCCAAGTGCAGGGGGCTGACCCCAGAGCCCAGTGATTTCAGAGGCAAAGTCCTTCTTTCTGCCCCGTAGCTGCCGTAAAAATAATCACAGAACGCTTGAGGTTGGAAAGGACCTCTGGAGGTCATCTGGTCCAAGACTCTGCTCAAGCCGGTTGCTCAGGATTGTGTTCAGAGGGCATTTAAGTATCTCCAGGGAAGGAGACTGCAACATCTCTGGGCAGCCTGTCCCACTGCTCAGTGACCCTCACTATGAAAAAGCATTTCCCAGTGTCCAAGCAGAACCTCCTGTGTTCCAGTTCGTGTCCACAGCCTCTGGGCTTGTCACTGGGCATCAGTACAAAGACCTGGCTCTTCCTTCTTTCTATCACCCTTTGTGTATTTATAGACATTGATAAGAACCCCCCTGAGCCTTCTCTGCTCCAGGCTCCTCAGCACAACGAGTGTAGGTCTGTAGGCTGTTCTGCTCTGGAGAGTGTGGATGGAGAAGGGCAGGGAAGAAGACAACACAACCGGCTCTGGGGCGCAACCGGAGTCTGCAACAACTCTTATTTTCACCACCACCTCCCCAACTGTGACTGCACCGACATCTCTACATTTCCAGGAGCCGCGAGGTGCAACTCAGACAGACGACGGAGGGAGGAAGCTCCGGGAAAGGATGGCTGGTTGATCCTTTCTCATAGTTCACGCGTGAGCTAGGGATGGGCACACGAAATAACCACTGGCTCCCAGCACCCCATAAGGAGGGACTCAGGGTACCCCTGTGCCAGCAAAAATTTTGACCTATCTGGGTTTGGCAACTTAATTTTCCAAGTAGGAGAAATCAGTTGGATTCTGGGTTCAAATTACCTTAAAAGAAAAGCCTGCTATGAGTAAAACATCCCAGGAAAGTTCTCGAGGACCTTCCAGGGGCTTCTGGGAACCCTGAGTTACCACAGTGCTTCCACTCAGTGGAGTTGCCCGTCCGAGGCTTCCATGTGTGGAGTTTTATGGAAAGGCATGAGTGATGCTCAGGGAAGATGGATTTTTCCTCCTAGTGCAAGAGCTGGGAGGAGGCAGGGCTGCAGGGGCGTTTATGCTTTGTTTTAACTTACCAGGACTGAATGGTGCCCCTGAAATGGGGAGGAGGACAGGGACAGACCCCTAGAAGTTTTCTGTTGCGGCTCAAGTCCCTGTGGATGCTACAGGAGCGGCTCGGAGGCGCTGGCACACCAGCACAGCACGTTATTAATAGTGCACAAAGGTCCAGGGTCCCCACCGCGTAACAAGGGGATTGGAAACTGGAACGTGGCCTGGATGGCTCTGGGGGGCTGGATCTGGGGAGGGAACCTGTCACCTCCAGGCTGAGCATAACGTGGGAGCCATCACAGAATGGTTTGTGTTGGAAGGGACTCTAAAGTCCATCCAATTCCACCCCCTGCCCTGGGCAGGGACACCTCCCACTGGATCAGGGGCTCCAAGCCCCATCCAGCCTCGCCTTGGGCATCTTCAGGGATAGGGCAGCCACCACTGCTCTTGAGTAACCTGTGCCAGGGCCTCATCACTCTCACAGGCAAGCATTTTGTCCTATGATCTCATCTCAGTCTAATCTAAATAACCTGAGAGCCAGTTCCTGGACCGTCCAAGCCGGTCTCAGTTGCCACAACAGATCCAAATTATTTGTACTAGGTGAATTGTGTGCTACCTCCTTCACGCACCTTCACGCTCCACCCTTGCCGTGGTGGAGCTGCCACGGGAAGCAGATGTAATTGTAGGAAAAGAAATGTAACCACACTTCAGGCCAGAAACGCCTTCCAAAGCAGGAGGGGGTGGCGGTTGCCACCAGCTGCTCTCCTGAAGCAAGCGCGAGACGGGATTTGTGGTGCCGTCCCCAGCCAGACAGCACCTGGCTCAGGTGAGACGCCGAAGCCGTTTGCATCTGTGCACGCGTGTGTGAGATATGGCATCCCTGTCCCTTTCCCAGGCTTTGTCCCAAAGCGTGGAGACCACCCTTCATCCCTCCCGGAGCGAGCGGTGCAGCCTGGGCCAGCGCGGCTGGGAAGTGTCACTAGGGAGCTGCCCGAAGCGCTATTGTCCCTTCCAGTGACCTTGTGTGTGCGCCGGCTGCTGCAGCCCCAGCACAGCACAAGAGCCTTGAAAAACGCGCCTCTGAGATGTCGTTTTAAACGCCAAGAGCCCCATGCTGCCTCCACACTCTGGGCTCCCTCGTCTGCTGGGGTTGGGGGACCCGCGGATGCCCTGGCTCTGCTCAGCTCCGGGGCAGGTGACAGTGAGAAGCAGACGTGTCACACCTCCCAGGCTCATCTTGCAGGTATCGCGGCCCCAAAGTCACGCCCAGAGCCCCCCGTCCTGACCTTGCAGCCTCTCCCCAAGAGCCCAGCACTTCCCAGAGCCCCTGCAAGCAAAGACTATGGACGGCACCATTGAGAGGTGGAAACATCTCCCTAGGGTCCTGTAGCCGCCACCTGAAGCCTCAGAAAGGGCTGGTGGTCTCCAACGCCAGGCAACGTGCTCTCCCGGCACATCCACAGAGGGTCTGGGGACACAGAGGTTTAATGACATTATCAGAGTGGCTGAGAAAGGAGGATAAAGAGAAAAAAAAATGCTCTCTTTGTACTTCCAACAGCAGTTCCGCGAGCCTGGGGCAAGCATTGGCCTGTCCCCGCTCTGAGGATGGAGGGCAGCGTCTGGCCCCTCACAGACTGAGCCCCACGTACAACGTTATTCGAACCCGTTCTTTGACAAGACGATGCTCCGGCCCCACTTGGCCACCCTCCCGGGTCACCGATGCCGCGGGCGACCCCAGCACCAGGGCAGCAGCCACCTCACACCCTCCCAGCCCACCGCACCGCAGGGTCTCCACGCACACCAGTTGCTCAGGAGAGGTCTGCTGTAGCCTTTCCCTCCTGGAAGGAGCCTAGTGAGAGTAGGGTTGATGGAGACAGAAGGAGCCAACTTGAGGGTCGGCCGGGCCCCCAGCTCTGCTGCAGGGTGTCGGCGTGCAGGTAGGGCTCGTGCTCCTCTCAATCCTTTCAAACCCCACTCACCACAAGAAGAGAATTTGCCTAGGAGGGAAAGACACCCCCAAGGTCACCCAGAAGGTCAGTGACAGACCAGAGCTCCTGAGGTCCCTGTCCTTTCCCAGACAGAGAACCTCCAAGCCCCCCAGGCTGTATGGATGGTCCTTGCTCCACGCAGGTGTCATCTGTTCTCTCCAACCCACCCTTCCTCCACGGACGCCCTTTGGTGTTTTTCCTTTGCATGACATCACCCAGCTCCTGATCTGCTGCCAGCTCTCTGCTTCCAGGGAGGACCCTTTACTGGCTGGGACAGCGGCGTTCAGCCCGGGGTAGCGCATCACCTCTGCAGTCCCTGTAGCCCTGGGAACAGGTACCTCACGAGGACCGGAGAGGCTGTGCCACCTGCACGGACAGCCTGAATATCTCCACACACGGAGGGCAGAGGTTGCCAAGCTCCAGCAGGCATATTCCTGCACGGCCTCAACAGGAGCCAGCAGGAGCATCAATGTGGCTGTCACCCCTTCTTCCTCCAGCGAGAAGGTGGGTGTCAAGAGGAACAATCCCTGTCAGCACCAGGGGCCACCAGGGCCAGCCCTGTCTCTGCTGACGTTCTCACCCCATGCCACCAGCTCCGTTCCCCAAGCAGCTGGTGGGACTGTTCTCCCACTGAGCAGCTGTGGGTGCACTTCTCCTGCCCTCGGGGGCTCAGGCAGCTTCGCCTCCTCGGCTCTAGGGCAGCTGAGCTGGAGAGCATCCGTCCAGCCCGACCGCGACAACCCACCCACACTCACGAGTCCATCTGCTCCCACCACAGCCCAGGGGACGATTGGTACCACTCCTCAGAGCAGGACCAGTGCCCAGCCAAACAGAGCTGCTCAGCCCGTCTTGCCACGTCACCTCGACCACCTAATTTTTTTTGTGCTGGGCAGGAGAGAAGGGCAAACGCACACACACCACCAGCCGGTGTCACCTCCCAGCACCACCCACCCAGTCAGCCAGGGACATCCCTGCAGCCACAAGCTGTCGCTGAACACCTTGCGCGGCCACGAGCCACGGAATCACAGCACCGCTTGCTTGGAAAAGACCATAGAGATCCTCAAACCCAACTGTACCTGTCCACTCCTAATATCGTATCCCTAAGCGCATCACCTACCCATCGTTCAAACCTCTCCGGGGTGGGGACTCCACCACCTCCCTGGGCAGCTGTGCCAGTGCCCGAGAACTCCTAGAGTGCAGAAATTTTCCCTGATGTCCAATCTGAACCTGCCCTGGTGCAACCTGAGGCCATTCCCTCTCGTCCCATCGCTCTCTTCTGGCATCGTTGACCCAAAAAGCACCTGCCAGGGCCCAGGACAGCGAGGTCGCTCTTGCCTTAACAAGTCGCTGCCCCGCTTCTAGCATAAAGTGACAAGAAGTCCCCGCAGCGACCCTGGTGCCGCAGGGAGGTGCAGAGCGAGGGTGGAGGTCAGTCCCAACTGCGCCAGGCGCCCAGCGCTCAGCAGCACCTGGAGAGGGGGCTGATTTTCTTCCCCAAAAGTCTTAACCCCAAGGACTCTCCCCGGTCGCCACCATCACCTCAAATGCTTAGGAAAATGGGGGAAAAAAAATAAAGAATTGTGTTCAGCTGCCCAAAATCAGACCCTCTGTGAGTATTTTAGAAAGAAGTGAACACGGTGCGAATTCGTGCTGCCTTTCGCTTCTCCTGGGGCCTTCTTGCAAGCAGAGGAGGACAGGCAGAGTCCAGGGAAAGCCACATGGAGGAGAGATCCCCGCCACAGCCTTCGTGCAACCTGAAGAGCCCTTTAAGGAGCCACCCAGAGAAGTCTGTTGTGCCAGCCGTGCACCCAGGTGATTCTTAAAAAAGCCTGGAGCCACCAAAGTGTGTAGCTCTTGCCAGCCTCCCACCACAGACCAGCCCTGCAGGGACCCTCATCATGCCCCAGCCACCCCTCCCCGGGGAGCGTGAAGAGACACAAAGGAGAAGAGGGAGCAGAAAACACAGCCAGGCGCCCATCCCACTGCCCAGGGAGGGGCGAGACGGGCTGCAGAGGCACCAACGCCCTCCACGTGCTGCGGTCTGAACCAGGAGCCAAAGCCGAGCCGCCCAGGGCTGCCCTCAGCCTCTCTGGCTGGGAGGTTCTCTCCGACACCAGAGCAGCGGGAACAGCCAAGGGATGAACTTTGGGCACTCTCCTTGGGGTCTCACCGGGATGAGAGGAGTCAGGGAGGAGCAGTGCACGGAGACCCAAACCCCTAGAGATGCCCCGGGGCAGCCGTGACCAGCAAGGCAGCAGTTCCCAGACCCTCACATGGTTACAAGCTCAGTGGGGATTCCAATTCCTTCTGGAGAGCTGGGCCCTGGGTATCGAAGTACTCACAGTCCAGTCTGGGATGCTTGGATGTGGTAGATCACAGGCACGGTAGATCCTGGACACGATGTCCTGAGGAAGGATACGGGCAGGATGGCAGAGGGGAAGAAAATCATTTTTGAATTATTTAGCTGGTGTGACTGACATTCCAGCCAGGGCAGGAGGGAAAACCAGTCATCGCAGCCACTCAGCCCAGCACGCATCAATCTTCACTTATTCGCATTTCTCCTTCTCTTCCATTTCTGCAACATTTACTCATTTTCCTCCCTGCCATACACCGAGCCAGCTCCCTCCTCCCAGAACTCCCTTTGGCTACGAGCACACCGAGAGCCCTTTCTCAGCCCCTGGTCCACGGCTCTCAACGCGCTCCAGGACGCATCCTCGCCAGTGCCAGACTCAGCTGTTTACGGCTCGTGCTGAGACCTCCGCTCAGAGTACGGGGACAGCCGACAGCAAGGGTGAGGCACGTTCTGCATCATCTGCCTTTTCAACCAGAGAACCCGAAACACGGAGCATTCAGGCAGCGGGTCAGAGCTCATAGAGTAGGCGAGGGTCATAAACCAAACCTGAGAGTGAGACCAGAGTCCAACGGGATAGGGATGCTCCTACACCAGAGCATGAACACGTTGAAATCGCTGCTCACACACAAGAGCTAAGGCTCACAAGACCAGTGTGCTGTTTTTCATAAAATCATAAGATGCTTTGGGTTGAAAGAGACCTTCACAGGTCAACAGGTCACCCAGTCCAACCCCCTGCAGGACCAGGGACATCTTCAACCAGACCAGGTGGCTCAGAGCCTCACTCAACCTGGCTTTGAATGTTCCCAGGGCCAGGGCCTCCACCACCTCCCTGAGCAACCTCCACCAGTGTTTCACCACCTGATTGTAAGAATTTCTTCCTTACCCAGCCTAAGTCTCCCCTCCCTTAGTTTAGATTTAGGTTTCTGTTGGCAAGAGCTGATGCTTCTGCAGACCTAAGGGAATCTTCCGCTCTTTGCCTCCTCTCAGATCCACGCTTGACAATTTGGAAGCTGTTTCGTGCACTTTCTAAGAAACTACCCAACTCCATCTGGGGAGAGTGTCATGGCTAATTTATCTGCCCAAACAGCATCTCTGCAGCCGTAGAGCTAGAGGAGAGCGGAGTGTCCCTGCCTCCTCCTCAGACTTGGGCAGAAGGGACGCTGCCAAGAGACCCAACACCCCTCAGTTGCGCCAGACGGCGTGAAAGTCTGTTACCTGTAACCAATTTTCACCACCACCCAACGCAGCCGTGACAAGTACAAATAAAAACAGGTTGAAGAGGCAGAGGAAAACTCTTAAACCCGTGAAAAGCACCAAGGAGACCCCAAAAAAATATCAAAGAGAAAGTTAATCCTCCTCAAAAAAAGAGTCAAAGATGCTGTTGACGTTTCTTGTCCCCAGCATTCTTGAAGCCTTAATAGAGAGGTGCCCAAGGCACCTAAGGAGCTGGGTATTTAGAGTCTGGCTACTGGATGGCTCAAGACCCGATGGCATTTGGGCTCAAGAGGTGCTGCTTGCACCTTGTACCTTCCTTGCTGCCCCACCACGGGAGCCTGAGGAGGAGCAGTGGGGAGAAAGGCGACGATCACCTTCGGCGAACGAAGCAGAGTGGAAGGGCAAAGCGGTTTCCCTTCACTAGGCTACGCACGTCCCTGTTTCAGCCGAGCTTCCACACCAGGGGAACCAAAGGGATGTGACGCCGGGGAGACAGGATGCAGCTGGTTCCAGAGAAGCTTGGAGATGAGTAGAGCTTAGTCCAAATGTTGGACGTGGTGAGGGAGAGCTCCCCCAGCGTGTCCTTTAGCCGGCACAGCCTCACGCTGCTTTATTCCCCCCGGACAAGACACTCCCCAGCAGGCAGTGAGTAACCAGGCATGGGCGGAGGATCTCGAAGAGTCCCAGAGAGCAGAGAGAAATCCACCGCCCCAAAACTGGGGCTCTGGAGGCTCCCAGAGAGCATCCCGAGCGCAGTTACAAGCCGAGCACCTCAGCAATTACGCACGAGCCAAGAAACGCTGCGCTGTTCAGGAGAATTTAATTGCCAAAGAGCCATAGGGAGAGGATGGTGTCTGTCCGGTCATGAACTTGTACGTGGCAGAGACGTTCCTCTTGGCATGGAACCCACCCTGGATGCTCTCAGCCTACCAAGGGCTCCACAAAAGCACCGACCAGCGCCTCCAGTCCAGCTCTCAGGGGAGAAGCCATGGAGAATTAAAAGCCAAACAAAGATTACAAAGCCTCAAAGTGACACCGTGACGCTCCTGCTCGGACACAGACCCTCTGGCCTCTCCAAACAACGTTCCATTTAAGCCAGACCACAAACACGCTGAGAAACAACCCAGCCCGGCGACAACGAAGGCGAAACGACAAGCATTTAAATCAAAGTTACTCACTTCCCCAGGGCTCGCAGATGCATCTACACAAGGATGCATACAGAGGAAAACCGGCTTCCAGGCCCACAGAAAACTCTTCTTCTGGAAAAAAACAACCCCAAAACCCTCCCTGTGTTCGTGCAGGAGCTGCTGAGGAAGGTGAGACACAGCCAGAATGCAAAAAAATGGTAGCCCAGCATCCCCCTGGCCATCACCTGGCGGTGCCTTCCCGAAGAGATGGGGTGGGAAGGGGCTTGGGGAGGGGACACGGACAGGTGGGAGAGATCCCTCTGCAGGGAACTTACCTTCCACAGTTGCAGTGACAAACTCGGTCTTCCCCTCTCAGATGCGGTAAAATGTAATTGTGAAATCTGTCCAACAACGCATTCATGTCCATCAAGCAAGCTATTGCCTGTAAGAGCCCATAACCAAGGCATCTGGTCAACTCTGGATGATGGAATAAAACATTGACTCTAGTTTGATTGCCAAAGACTGAAGCAGTCATCAAGAAAACGCTCGTTCCCGGGGCACAAACACATGCAGACACAGAGGGGCACAGGCTAAGGGACAGCGTGGGGAGCGGGGGGGGGGAGGAGGATGGAGGGGGAGGGAAACAAGCAAAATCTCTTACCATAACGATAGAGGCGCCCAGGATCATGAAAATCATGGTGTTTGCATTCATGGACATCAAGAGGGAATTGCCAGCGGTCGGGTCCGTGCGCCCCCAGCCCTCGCTGAGCCGCGTTATTCCGCAGAGCCCAGCCCGGGGTGCATCGCGCGGGGCTGCGGGGGGTCCCCCCCCCCCCCCCCAACCCCCACCCCCAAGCTGGGGATGCCTCTGGCTCCCGAGCCCTGCCCCTTTGGGTTGTTTTATTTCTCTAGGATGAATGTGACAGGTTAAAAAAAAAAAAAAAATTATATATATCTATCTATTTATCTCACACCCCCCCCCCGCCCCAAGGCTCAGCGGCGGGGGGTGCGCCACGGCTCCGGGAGCGGGCACACGCTGCCACAAGCACAGCCCTTCATGCAGCAACTGGCAAAGCAGCCAGCCAAAACCAAAGGGGGGGAGAGGCTGGGGGAGGAGGAGGCAGGCTGCGAAAAAAAAAAAAAAAAAAAAAATCATCCAGCCCCGGGGAGCCTGGTTGCATCCTTTTCCCCGAGCCTCCCCGAAAAATCAGCCGGTGGGGGCAAAAAAAATCATCACCTCCCTCAAAACAAGGGGGAAAATAAAAATAAATAATCCTTCGCTCGGCTCCAGGATGCTTTCTCCTTGCTGTTGGAAGCCCCCAGCCTCTTTCTTTCCCAGGCCCGGTTGGCTCGGCGGTTGTGCAAGGAGGGAGGGATGCGGGATGCAGGGAGGAGATGATGCGCGGCTGCGGGATGCAGCGGGGATGGAGATGATGCGCGGCTGCGGGATTCAGGGAGGAGATGCTGTGCGGATACGGGATGAAGGGAGGAGATGATGCGGGATGTAGCAGGGATGCGGGGAGAAGATGCTCCCAGGCAGAAGTGGTTTTGGCCGCCCCCCTCCTCACCCCAAGCGTTTACCTAGGTGGGGAGGGCGCTGCTCCCAGCGTGGCTCATGGCGAGCGGTGGTGGCGATGGTGGCGGTGGTGGCTCTGCTGCGGTCCTGCCCTTGCGGGGCTGCTTCTCCCACCTCGCAGCCGCACGGCTTTTTCCCGAGCGAAACCCCGGCAGCGCCGTTTGGCCGCATTTTTGAGTCCCATACGGCAGCCTCACCCCGCCCTTCCTCCCGCCCGGGGTCGGCATCATCCTCCACACATCCCATGGGATCGGCTGGGAACCCCCCCAAAGCCCTTATGGGGCGCGGGGTCCCCCAGACTCCAGCCCCATCGCCCCCTCGCCCCTCTTCGTCCTCCGTTTCCCACTTGGAGTTAGGATCCTCCAAGAAGACCCCCCCCAAGGAAGGCTGGAGGTGTTCGGCTCTTCTTGGAGCATCCCGGCAACAGCGATTCCCACCCTCTGCCAAGAGTCTCCCCTGGACTTGTCTCCCTAAGAACCCTGGAGGGATGCAGCTCTCACTCCTGCGACAGAAATTACCCCTGTACAACTTCATCCTCTCAAACCAGAGATGCAAGGTCCAAGGGAGAGGTCACGCTCCGGGTTCCCCCACCGTTTTATTTCCCTTTCCAAACTCAGGCCACGTTTAGGAGCTTAATAAATGGAAATAAAGTGGCCAGCCAATAACTTTTTGCTTGCTTGTTGTTGTCTTTAATATCAACCACGCAACCTGGAGGAAGAGGAGAAATTCCAGGCACCACGTGGGAAATGCGTGATAGAACGTAGCTTGTGAGCCGTCGCTTCGTGCAGAGCTTTCTCCTCCAAACCTTCCCCAAGGTGAGTTTCACCTTGCTGGAACCCAACTTTCAGTTATTATTTTCGGCTTCTCAGGGCCATCAAAGGAGAGTTTGCTTGTTCTAGATTTTTGCATCCTTGCATATTTGTTTTCCTTCTGCTCCTCAGGCCACAATCAGCCTCCTTATGTAATGACTAGTGTTATATAAACTCCGTTTTCCAAGGAACAGTCATTAACCTACTACTGGGTATTGAAAATACCGAAATACTGTCACACAATTAAGATCACTAAATAGTGTCCTCAAATTAGAGCACAGATTGCATTGCAGGGTTGGGCTTTTTTTTCAAACTAAACCACACGTATGAAACGTTCGATCAGCCGGGCTCCTCACGCTAAAGAGCAGCGAGGCTGGGGAGGTGCCTCTTGCCCAAGCCCTCAGGGTTCCCTCCTCAAAACCTTCTGCTCGGAGCCACTTTTGCTGCTTATTGAGCCAGGAGGTGTTTTGTACCTTCTAAAATCAGACCTCGGGAGAAGTAACGCAGAGCTAATGCAGCCGGTTATCCTGAGAGATGTAGAAAACATGACTTTTTAAAGTAACAGCCAACTGCTTTTTCCTTTAGTTTTAACCCAACCCTGATGCAAGCCCGGTGCCGTCACGCAGCCGCCTCTAGTTCTCAGCACTTATAGAATCATTAAGGTTGGAGAAGACCTCGAGGTTCACCCAGTCCAACCATCAGCTCAAGCCCACGATGCCTGCTAAACCGTGTCACAAAGCGCCACTTCTACATGTTTTTGAACACCTACATGAGAATTCAGAAGAGCCTAAATCCATCTAGAGCTAGCACGTCTCTCCTTTTTACTTTTTGCCTCTTCCACGAGCACCCACTCGGCTGCCCCATCCCCTCCTGGTATCCACTGACCGATCTTCATTCCCGTTCTTTTCACAACTCCTATGCCAGTACAAACGTTTGCGTTTACCTTTACTGATACTTTACCCTAAGCTCCCCCATGTACGAGAAATAGAAGTTGAAGCTGGATAATCTGCCTGGCAACAAATTAATTAGGCTGCTGCACTGGGGAAATTGAGCCGGGATCGTTTGTCTATGGACAGTCAGATCCAGCAATACTGAAATCTTGGGAAGAATGTTCTTCTCCACCATCTGCAGCTTCACCTGCATTACTCCAGGCAAAGGAAGGAAGCCCAGGAGCAGGGAACTCCAGAGATAAGACACCAGCAGTGCAGCAAGGAGAAAAGGCATCGTTATTTCATCACCAGCTTCTATTTAGATAAACCTATTTGAAAGACACACTGATGTCTCTGGCAATGTTCATGGATGTCACAAGGGTCTCTGGCAAGACAAGAAACGCTGAGAACAGACACAAAGTGAAAAAAGAGACGGGTACGGCAGAAAAGCAAAGCACAAACTAGAGGTGAACGGGGCTCCATCACTCTGTGCCTTGCGAGCAGGAGCTGCGAGAGGCTGGGATTGAGAGACGGAAACCTCAAGTTCTTGGCAAAGATCTACCCACACGGGAAGCAGCATCAACTTCAGGGCAGCAAGAGAGCGAAACCTTAGAAACACACTTCAATAGATCCTGTTCTTCAACCAACATGGCCTTTCCTAGAAAGCCAAAGAGAGAAATGCTGACAAAACACAGGCACCACTTTCAGAAAGGGGGGGACCTCTGGGAGGAACCGGCATTTCAAAGCCACCTCTGCTGGCCTTCTGGAAACTGGAACATCCCAGAGAGCTGAAAACTGATGTACAGCAGAAACCTCCCGTCGCAGCCAAGGCGTTAACCCTTCTTTGCTTTCCTTCCCTCAACAGGAAGGCAGCCAACTACAGCAATTAAGAAATAGAGCATCTTCCAGCTCAGCAGGAGCATCCATCCATGTTCCTACAAGGCAGGGAAGAGAACACCACCATCACATACAAGCCACTCCATCCTTAAAGGGAAAATACAATATTTTTGCCATTTCCTTTAAACCAAAGCTTTTCCTGACATATCTTTTTGACATGGAGAATAAAATTTGACCTTGTATTTCACCACAGTCTTTTTTGTACCTACATACATATTCATGTGCATCTCAAACAAGTCTAAGACCCCATAAAATTCCTGTATAAACTGAGCTTCACTGTGGATTTCAATGCAAATGAAATATATGGAGACATAGTAAATACATAAATGCACTAACCTGTAAGTTAAATGAGAAGAGTCAGAATAAGAGTGGCTTTAGCTGAAGAACAATTGCTGCTGACAGAAATAGGAAATACTTGGAATTAGATTATGGACCACCCAGAATACTCGCTTGTCCATCCAGGTCAGTCCTCCACCCATCCAGTCTAACAGTAAATAAACAAGTGACAAATGACCAGCTTCCAGTGTTTTTTTTTTGTATATGAACAACGTGTTTAGGATGGAAAGAACAATTCTGTAACATCCTGTATACTATTACCATGTTTTTAAACCGAGGCTCCTCGTTTCAGTTGAGGAGAAGCAGTGAAGTTCTCTAATTAATTCATACTTAGCACTACAGCAACCAGAATCCTCCACACGAGATCTATAATCTTTATGCAATAAAAAGGACGCTGCTGTGAATCTCTGCGTATGCACAAAACACGGGTTAAAACATTCTGGTCAGGCTTTTGCTGCCTTTCTGTACAACAACAGAGAGGTCTGTTAAGGATGAATTAAGTTGAAAGCAGAAAACATTTTCCAACACTCTCCGAGTTTCACCTTGCCCCAGAGCAGATGTCAGCGCCGATATGGAAGGAAAATGCTGCTCAAACCCCTCAGAACTGTGCTCCCTTGGAATCTTTTTAAAATAGATCAACTGAAGCAGTTCAGTCCTTACAGAATCATCATCTTCCTTTGGCTGTAAATATCCCCATGGTAACAAGTGATGGTATCAGACAAACGAGCAGAGGAGGCCAAACAAAATCCTTCAAGTTCAGAGTCTCTGGAAAGGCAATGGGACAGGACAGGCCAAGCCAATCGGGAAACACCGCTCTGCAAACCTTACCACTGGAGCTGCCCAGCCCCTAATTGAACTAGAACCTTCATCCACCCTCCACGCAATTTTTGCTTTAAGGATTTTTAACAGTAAAGAAAACCACCACAGGTAATTCAGGGATATGAAACATTCCCGGGACCCAAGTATGATGCAATGACCCATTTGGACACAGTCCAGGACACGGATTGAGCTGGCAGAGGTCTAAGTTTTCCCACAAGGCAGCTGAAAACACAACCAACCTAAGGAGTATAAGAGGTATAAGATTTCTCTGGGGGTCTGACTCAATGTACTTCAAGATTTGCAGCTGCAAAGAAGTATTTTCAGGTCTGGATTTGCAGTTTTTAGGTGTGAGGCAGATGATTTTTAATATATAGGAGAGAGATTAAGTAGCATTGCCACCGACTGACCTCACACACAGCCAATGTTTTCTGCGTAGACAGCTACAGTGCCCTACATTGAGAGAAAGTACTTAAACTTCCTGCACGTGCAAAACCAAGCGAAGAAAATTAGGTGATTCATGATGGAACGAGAGAGAGAAGCCAGGAGCTCAACCCCCCTTTCATGCCACTCCACTTTTAACCTGATGTCCTCACATATCCAAGCATTGAAGAGCTCCGTTTCTATACACATATTCACTTTCTGGATTGGAAAGAACCTCAAAGCCCATTCAGGTCCACCCCCTGCCACAGGCAGGGACACCTCCCACTGGACCAGGGGCTCCAAGCCGCATCCAACCTGGCCTGGAACCCCTCCACAACTTCCCTGGGCAACCTGTCCCAGTGCTGCTTCACATCCTTTGGGTCTTACCTTGCTGTGAACAGTCAAAATTGTTTAGCTTCTACTTTGAACACAGACAAACATATAGATTTTTCCTCTTTATTGGATGTTTCCAACTTTATATCTAATAATATACAGATACTTGTTTTCATTGTTCCATTCATATCCTTATGTAGTTCAGCCATTCTGTCACATTAAAATAAAAAAAAATCCCAACACAACTGAAATAAAATAAATTTGTGAGCTGGAAAAATACATTATAAACTTATATTCAAGAAACATTCTCTTCATAATTAAAAGCCTACTTGTAATAATTAAAGTAGGATTTCAAGAAAAACTTGATTTTCATTTTTAAATAGGTGGCCTTTGCGTATACTTTTAATCATCTCCTATGTACAACCCCAACCAGTATCTCTGCCTACGTGTGACAGAACACCTGAAACAAAACAAAAAGACACTGAAAAGTTTTTAAACAAACAAACCCGAACAAACCAATATTCATTTTCCAGGAAAAGACAGTATAATCAGAAGTTTAAACACATGCTTCCCTCATCTTTCTTAAGGCCTAAGAGACAGATGCGCTTTAATAAAAGCAGACAGTATGAAGAAAAGTCCTTCCACTTTTCTCTTCAAATTCCTGTAAGAGCTCATCTATTTCATTTTCCATGTCTTCCGTGTGCTGTATCTAGAAGAGAAAACATACTAAGCGACCGGACTCCAAGGATACGATGTGGTTTACAAAACTGCAAGAACTCAACCCTTTTGGCTCGCTGGAAATTCAGACCAGCAGGCTGCCCCCAGCGGCGCAGCGCTGCAGGCTTTGGTGAGGTTCCCAGCATTCCCAACCGTACAGATCTTTTGCACCGCGCTTACCCTCCCTTCTCCAACCCCCTAAACTGGCACTTAACTAGTACTTTATTGGGTAGGCAACATCCTCACTAGATAACAAGCGGAAGCTTCGGAACAGCTACAAGCAGGCTGAGCAGATGGATAAAATTGCAAGTCCTTGAACTCTTTCAGGCTTTTTGAATCTGAAAAGGGTTTAAGACCAGAATAGATCACACAGGCTGGAGGGTAAAAAAAAAAGCCTGTTGTCACACTGGGATAGGTGAACTCGTCACCTTGCCTGCTGTAAAGGGACACAGACCCTTTCTCTCTTCTCTTGACAATTATATCAACTGTTTTGAGTGTGGCTTATTTTAATCTCGCACCAAGGGCCAAAGCCCCTGAACAGGGATGACAAAAGGCACAGTTTTTCCGTGCACATCACACACACAGCAGGGTGGAACTATGAAACCCACCTACATAGGATGTTTTTCTAAGTACATCACGATTCAGAATGTAACTCCGATGTTTTAATTCTCACGTATCACAAAGGCTTTCGAAGCAACATTTTTGCCATAAACAGGTCTGAGTACGGGCTCAACACGCGCGATGGTTGCCCGCAGCACTTTACAATCCTGCTCTTCATGTAAGCAATCGATGCGTTGGCTGTGAATGCACACAGAGTCCGCTTTGGGAACCAGGAACTCGGTTACAACGCATCCGTTGGCACAACAGCTCTAAAAATAGCCACGGGAATCTGGAAACCTACGTCTTTTGACATGGATTTTACTTCAACAGCATTTGCAATGTGCAAGACCCTTAAAGAGCAGTTGGCTGGGTCCGAGGTACAAGCAGGCACCGAGCCCTCTCTACTTACACACTGGCAGAGCTCACAGATAAGGAAAGCACCCAGGGTCGCCTCTTCGTGGTTATCCTGAATGTCCACATTGATCACATGTACCGGCTGACACGTCTCCTGCTCTCTGGAATTTAAATCTATTTGAAAACAAAACACACGTAACGGCAAAAATTTAGGTGGAATGGCGTCGTATTTTTAAAACCCCATGGGCATTGCCCACCTCTGCCTTCTCCAAACTTGTTTGTAGAAAATTGTGTATTTAATATAGGTTTAAATGATAGCCCTTTCTACTGAAAGGATGAGAGATGGATTTTGGAAACTAAAGTATTCAGTTTTATGGCAGGATCACAACAGTTTATCTTCCCCAGTCAAGTGAAGTTACTGCTCGCCTTACCCTGACACTCTGTAAAGGCATCACGATTCCCAAAAGTCAACAATGATTCTGGGGTTCCTCACCTGGAGAGATTTTATTGCCCACTTTTTAAATAAGCACTGTAGATCCAACACTCTGAAAACCGAACTGCAAGGTGAACTCCTACTGAGAGCCACATTCCAAAATCCTAGATTTAATCTGTTATGCTTCTTAACAAGGGGGAAAAGGTAGGGGGAAATAAAACGCCCTTTGCCTACTAATCCGCCCCTTTATTATTGTTACGCCTTTCTAACATAACCTTCCCATGAAAAAAAACTTTTGAAGCGTGTTCTCCTCTAACCCCAGTCTGCAACTTGATTTTGGCAAAACTGTTGAAGCCTCCGCTGCAGCTTTCACACCCAGAGCCCCCCAGCACCTCTCCAACCCTCTTCCTGTCATCGGTCAAACAAAGGGCATTTCCATGAAGACAGAGAGATGCAGAACTAGAAAACTAGCAAGTGGTTGCCCATTGCCTCCCTCCCTCACGATACTCAGCTAAAACGTAAGAGTGAAAGCTGCTTTCTCCGTGAGCCACGCTGGACTTGATCCATTCAAGCCCCAGGGCAGCCTCTCTCAGAATTTAGGGATGCATTTCAAACACTTCACTTAGACACCGCAAAGCTAAGCTTGCAGAAGCCCAAACGTATTGTGCTCTGTGTTGCTTGTGACACGACAACCACCAAGGACTGAAAAGGCAAGGCAAGAGCCTTCTACATTATGTGTATGATACCAGTTCAGTCGGTGACCTTTGAAGGTGAAGGAAACACCTTAAACCTCACATGAGCCCCTATCCAGCATCTCCAGAGAGGCAGAGTTCTCTGCTCAGAGAGGAGTCAACGAATCATTGCTGAAACCCCACAACTTCCCGTGTGTTCACATCAAACTACCTGCACCGTGTTCACGCAGAACCCAATCTCAACTGAGATTCTTCCTGTATGTCTCACTCTTAATCATTTAAGCGTGTTTGTTGAGTGTTAACCACTTTCAGTGGTTAACAGTTTCTCCACCTGTATGGGGATTATTTATTGTGGATAAACTGCTTGGTAAGTCATAGGAATCTTCCATGGAAAAGGGAAGGGATTGCATAAGGAAGACTTTATTTCTTCATCAACCCAGGGAGAAAAAAAATGCTCATCACATACAACTTGCTGGTATCCGTGAGCATTTTCAAACCAAACGTGTATTTGAGTTTCCTCAAATCCTTGCTATTTCCTTATATCAGCCCTTAAAATTGCTACCCACATGCATTCAGCGTAGCTACCAACACCAGCTTCTTTCAGATATAAGCATTCAGCCATCACTTCTCTGGTACAATGTACTGTGAGCTGTTGTCCCTGCTGGTGTTTCAACATCGGTAGGCAGAGACTTTCCCATATTTGTAAGGGATTTCAGGTGGAAGAAGGGTGAGAAAGCACTGCAAGTTAACTTGGTTATCAGCTCAGGATCCTTACCTTCTACTACTTGATCATAGACTCTTTCTTCACACGTTAGGATCAAATCAAAAACATCTTTGCAGTTCTGGAATCTTTCTGGCCGTGGCTTGATTCTCTTATTTCTGTCCAACATGTGCAAAATCCCATTCTGTGTGTATCTGAAGTTGCTTGAGTTAAGTACCATTACTTCAAGAAAAGTCATGTTTTTGAGCAAATGGCCAGTACAAGTTAAATTATCCCTGTATCATTAAGTTAAGACTCCTTCTGTTAGCCAGTGTAAAGATCAGTGACCACTAAATAGATACCCAAGGTGCCAGCATGATCCCCATCAGCACATCTCACACAGCTGCTGGTTTTCAGACCTGTCATCGGTACAATGGTAGAGACAGCTTTAAAAGGCTCGCATAAAAGCAGAGTTTCTCAGGACAACTTTTCTTGAGTAACTATTTTTATATCTATAATGCTTAGAACACAGAGCTAGCTGTTTGCGTGAGCAGAATGTCCTACATTCACTGAAGTCGCTGCCCCTCGCTCCAGGGGCCGGTGTCTTCAAAGTCAATGATACCGTGTTCCTCGGGGCAGCTCCACACCTGCATGAACTGCTGCCCGAGCCTTGGGTTTGCACAACTGAGCTCCCGAAGAAAGTTAAATAAACCACAAGGCATAAACCCTTAAAAATATCCCAAGATATATAAAAGGGAATGAAGAAAAACACTGACTTCATGCCTGTCAGAACTTCAGTCACTGTGTGAAAGGAATCTGTTCTGCTGCTTGGTAGCTATATTTATGCTGCTACTGTAACCTTGAAGCTCAGATTTACATCCTGTATCCCCCTGGCAGGCAGGATCCACTAATCCCACTGTCTTCCCAGCCTTCTGGGACACAGTTTCATCAGGAGCACACCAGGGTCAACAGAATCACAGAATAACCAGGTTGGAAGAGACCCACTGGATCATCGAGTCCAACCATTACAGCCACATACATCTCCTCACTTGACTAAACTCCTTTAGGAGGCAAAGTTTTAAGGGTAAATTAGGAATACCAGGAAAGGTTTGAATTTAGAAAGCCTGGAAACCGATGCATCTCTTCCTTGCTTTGAAAGAACGGTATTTTAGCCATCTAAGTATGCATTTTTACATTAAAGTAGTAGTAAGGGCAACAGTCTATAGAGATAACAGAAGGAATCTGACCATAAAGATTTCCATCACTAGCAGCAAGTGCATAAGAGGTCATCTAGGCTTACATCCTTGTTGAAAAGGTCATATAGACCCCTAGCAGGTACCTCAATTCTTTTCAGAGAAGAGTCCTGACCTTTCGTATCAAGAGACCGACAACTTTCTGTTGACCTTTCTGCAGTTGCCCTCTGGCGACTCAGGTTCCACCGCCCGAGGTAGCCAGCTCTGCACCCAATAATCTATATGCTTCAAAGTGTTCTTCAACAGTTTTCAAGCAAACAGCCTCCAAAGCTTTCAAGTCTTTCATGTTGTCTAAGCTATATTAAAAATTAAACCTGTAAGAGTCTACTTGGTATGGGAAGTATGTTCAGTTCTCTCATGCGTCTGCATTGCTGCACTTTAGCTTCTTGGCTAAAGAAAATCTCAATTTTGAATCATAAAGTGAATGATCTGTTGTTTATTGTAAACATATATTGTCAATCGTCCCTCAGCCAACCAACTTTTACTACATTTCCTTCTTCAGGTTACCCCCAAGCCTTTGACCGCTCTCCCTTCCCAAAGATTTATCCCTATATAATTAAATAATTGTCCTTTATGGCCCAAAGGTTTCTCACAAGCAGCTCTTGAGCAGCAGCACCCACTGCTGCCTCACAGCACCCTTGTAAATCCCCGTCGGGTTTGTCATGCTTGGAAAAAACCCACTTTGACGCAACCATCTCAGACCTCTGGTTCTGTGCAAAGCCTGAAAACGACCACAACAGCCATTTCCAAAATACTCGTAGGCACCTGGTGCGTTGCTGCATTCCGTGTGAAGCCCTTTCTGAGCTCCTCAGTCCTCATTCCAACATCACGCAGCTCAAGGAAAAAATGCACAACATCCCACACACTTTTGGGGGTTCTTTTTTTTCCCTTTCTAGGATAAAACGTTGCTGGCATCTGTCCCCTAGCTTCCCTGACTGAGCTTGGAGACAGAATTACGCATACTCAAAAAACCCACACAGTCAAGCTTTCAGCTTCGCAGTCGAGCTTTCTGCTGCCAACTTAGAGCTATTTTTTTTCCAAGGGTCCATCTGCCTATAAAAGGAGACTGAAACAAGCAGTTGAGATTCATGACACTTTCATATTCGGTTGTCTGCAATCTTTGTCACCTGGAAAAACCAGCTTGCCATCCTTGCCGCAAGTGGGGGGATGCGATCTGCACGACAGGCTTCACCGCATAATCACCACCCAGCTTCTTTCTCTTTGCGAGCTCAGGTGAATGCAAAGATATTATAATTTATTAATGGCTTCCACTACGCTGCCAGATGTTGAATCATTTAATTTAGACCCTGCTTTCCTTCCAGCAGATTTCAACTCCGTGCTCCCTATCCTACGGATCTCTGCTCTTTCTTTTCACTTCTGTGGAAGGCACTCCCAGAATTCTCACTTGGCTTTCAGTGCTCTTGCTTGGCCATAGCAGCTGCCTTAACGCTACCACACTCTTGCACACATTTATCGAAGAGGCCGTTACCCACGGCAAACTATTGGTAAAGTGAATCCATCACATTTTTACAGTGAATCCAATTCAGATCTCACATTTATTGGAATAACTATGCTAAACAGGTCCACAACATAATGACATTTATGCACGACAACTCAGCAATGGAAAGAGGAGATGTGACAGGAGTTGAGTTTTTCCAGCAGACACAGCATTGTTTCTCAGCCTTAGAGAGATGGCCATACCCAGCTATTCCTACTGGCACTGACTGTGTATTCCCTCCATTTCCTTAAGGATATCCCAAAAGAATGTACTGATGTGTTTGCTTTGAACTGGGCAAGTCAAACCCTCTGGCCGCTATTTGTGACAAAAGGATGGGCACAGGAAGTCATCACAAAGAAAACACCACTGATCCACAACATTCTAAACGCGTTCCTTCTCCCTCCCAGACAGTTTCAAAGTTCTAAAGCACCAGCATGTTTCAGTTTGCCAAGCCTCCTCCAAAAGCCTCTAATGAAAGCAATTTCAACTAACGATGCTATATAAACCGTTCTCCCCAAACACCAGTAGTGTTCCAAAGGAGTTTTACAGAAATGAAACTCTACTGTCTACCCATCTCCCACTGCCATGCTGGAGCTAATGGTCCAACTGGTCCGCTTGGCAAACGATGAGCAAGCCTGGGTAGGAGCTGTGAACAGGGGCTTTCGCTAAAGTGGAACTGGCATATGGGAGAACATCCACAGAAGACGCAGAGAATCCCAAGAAACTAAAGTGTTCTCTAGTTCAATATATTCTCATAATTATCTTCACACATTGATTATGATTAGAGCAATTCCTAAACCTGACCTGTAAGTCATGAAGCCTACAATGAAGAAAACAGTGTATCCTACCCCAGAATAGAATTTCTGCAATGTCCACGTTCCCAATCCCAAGCTGAAAGGCAATCATAACAACCGCATTGCTTCCACAAATGTCCAACTTTCCATTTTGCTGATAGCGTTTGTACGGCTGAATAGAGCAGCAAAGGTTTGGTGGTTACCAGACCATGAAATCCAATAAAGTGTAGATTGCAGTCTCTGTTAGGAAATTGGATCCTGGCTCTAATTTCGTGAGAGTTGGCAATTGATTCAGAAAAAAAATCTAGGGAAAAAATAAGCATGTGGCTTTTTCAACATGTCAGTCCCTTAAGACTGTGAGATGATGACGCTCTCTGTCAGAGATCAGCAGGGTAAAACATGATAGAAAAGCAATAGGCAGACTTAGAACAACGACGACTGTCTCCTACGGATCGTACACATTAGTCCTTTCAGATACTATGAGAATTGGGAGGAAAAAAGCCTTAAACCTTCAAGTAGATACTCTTCCGTATTTACAGTCTCTCCTAATTAGGTGTTCCAGGGTCTGGTCTGTATTTTTCTAACTTAAAGCTGCACTGAATAGGCACATTCTGCTATGTAAAACTCACTGGTGGTGTAAATAATTCTTTTAATGACCCGAACATTAGTGCCATCTACCCATCTTTGCCTGTTAACAATACACTTACCCCTCTGTTCAGCCGTGGTTGAGAACAGCAGTAATTCCAAGTTCTATTTCAGAGGCCAACATTTCAAGAAACTAAAGATAATCTTTAGAACAACTTGTAAACCTGTCTATAAAGAATTAAAGGGAGTCTCGGCATGCTCTTCTTCATGCTGAACAGCAGAATCTAGTAGGAAAGTGCCTCGAAGTTTCTCTGCAGGGACAGACAGTACCTTTTTCTTAGCTCTTAGATAAAATACAGCATATTCCCTAAAGGACTTGTCATCGCGACCAATTCCCTCAATACATCAATATTAAAGTGAGCTGCCAGCACCAGAAAAAGTAGTAAGTAATCTCCATTAAAATAATAGCCAAAAGCATCAGGTTTGACTTGCCATTAACAAGAATTGTGCCCCTTCCCCCCCAGTACAAAGTGCTGCCTACACGTCACACCTAACCCACCTTCAGACCTTCCAGAACTTTCAGACCTCAAGGTTTTATGTTGCATCCACTTCTCAAGTAGAAGCACAAAAGAAAAGCAAGAAGGAGGCAAGCTCAGAAACAGAGCATTTTTATCAAAACAAGCTAGTAGGAAATGATGTATGAAAACCAAGTTTTATTTACATTAAATAAAACCAGATACTTGTTAGGGCACAAGGCATGTGGCACAACACAGCATCCAGCAAGCAACTAGCCCGCACAGAAATTTTTAGGGGTTGTGTTTAGAGAACCTGTACTTGAGGTTGACAAAAAGCAACAGATTAGTAAAGGAAAAAAAACTGGAGGCTTTGGTAAATCTCACGATCAGACAGCTAAAGGCTGAAAGAGGTACACAGCACGACAGTAGCCATTTGAATCTGTAAGGGTGCAAGATCGCTGCTTCTTTTCCCAGAGCAGCAGGAAACGAGAGGTTATTAGCTTCACTGGGAATAAATCTAGTTAAAGGCAAGATTTTTGCCAGTAGCTGGGATCATGGAGCCCCTACCTACCACCTCAGTTCAGAGATAACAAGGAAACCACAAAATTCTGAATGAGAAATTCAGGAAAATGTGATGGACTAAAACCAGAGTTGGACATAACTGGATGAGTTCTGTTTCCCACAAAATTGTTTTAAGTTAAACTCCTGTGTGATAAAAGAAAAAATATTAAATACTTTGGTCAGCAAGATGTAAGTTTCATCTTAACTCCCAGGTGAAACTGAGAATTGATCTCAAGCGATATGAGCTGGAAGTTGGGGTACATAAACTAATTATAGTCATCTAAAATGAGATTAGAGACTAATTTACTAAACATAATTGGGCAAATTACATTTCCTAAAACGTATACACACTTTTTAGGGGGAAAAAAAAAACCCCTATCTTCAATGGCTGGCACCCAAAGCTGCTACATCCTCAAACAACCCTGACATGCCGATTATTCATTTGGTACACCCCTCATCACACAAATACTGCAGCTCCCTGTGAAAGAGCAGCAAAGCAGAACACCTCTCACACAAGTATGAAAGGCATTGCTGGTCTCTTTTCCATATCATCTTAATTTATTAGCATCTGCACTATAAACAGAATATCTGCACTATAAACTCTGTGTGGCAAAATGCCTGGGAACTAGACATCTACCTAAAGGAAACGCGTGTGGGGGTGAGACTGCTCAACTTTCTTCCCCTTCAGAATCTGCTCCTTTCACAGGGAATAAGAGACTAAAAATGGGCACCAGCACCCCGAATCTGGATTTCTGAGCAACTGCAATTAAGACCACAGGAACTGCCTACATTCCACATCCAGAGCACAAACTGCCTTTCATTGGGAATTTAAATTGTGTGGGTTTGGTACAAACCAGAGGTTGCGAACAAGTCTTTTGCGGCACTGTATAACTTCAGAGCCTTTTAATGCTGAGAATATGCCATCCCAAAATATCACAAAAATACTAATTTGGGTTAAATAACATTTCTGATGACATTTGTGCCTGCATTAATGAATCGAAGCGTCACTTGTTTTTCACTGTCAGGGACAAATCCATAGTATTTCCAAGCTGTCCAGATAAAATTCAGCTGGGCATACTCACAGGAGCTGGTCCAAAGAGAACACCGTGACTTGTTGGCGCTCAACAGCTGAAGCCGTATTTCAGGCTGAACACAGACAGACAGAAGCTGTCAAAGCAAAAAAGAACAGGAGCAATGGCAAAGTCCATCACCAAAGAGCTGGAGAAGGGCTATCACAGAAGGGACTGCGAGAAAGACAAGATTATGAGGCAGAACACAACAAGGCGATTTCAAAGATGTGGCATGTTTGACTATACCATCCATGGACCATGCACTTCATCCAGGTGGGTACTTCAAGAGAAGCTTGATTTTGATTGCTGGAACCTGCAGTGTCTCAGTCGCTTGCCAAGACAGCTCAAATTACTGGCAAGTCCAGTATGTGATGACATGGACACATAAAGGGACACAGAAATCATTATCAGGACCAGCAGACAAGCAAGAGGGAATTGTAACAGGATTCCCAAGTGACTTCTGGATGCTCTTCACAGGTTGATAAACAAGTGCCAGCTCTCAGAAGACAAGCAGCAGATACTGTAGGAGGGAGTACCCCGAGGTAGCTGTGGGGAATCACTCCATTTAATGTCTCCAACAAACAATTACCTTCAAACTGGTCTCCATTGTCATCACAGCTTTGCACTATAGAACTCAAAGGCAATTTTCAACTAAATAGAATCATAGCTGGGTAGGGTAACTCAGATAAAAGCAAAACACAAGTATTGCAAAACAAATCAATTAGGCCATTTCGTTTCACAGATTTGGGAAAGCTGAGAATACATTCACGAAGACAGCAGGGCCACTTTTAAACGGCAGCATGCAGAGAAACAAAGATGCTGGCTGAGGTCTGCAGCGCTAGCGCAACACTGCAACAGGACACTGAGGAATGGGGAACGTGGTTAATCCACAGTCTACTCCATACACTAAGTTTAAGCAGAATAACCTGCAAGATAAAATGCTCTGGCAAAAAAAAAAAAAAATTCTTATCTTTAGTTACAAATATTAGAGCAAAGAACAAGGGGAAACATATTTGCAAGCTTTGTGTGGAAATAGGCCTTCAGCCCATCTGTTAAATGTTTTTGTTATCTTTCTGCGTATTCAAGAAAAATGGTTTAAACATCCCACAAGGCGGGCAGAGACTTTACTGTCTTGCAGCTAATGCTAGTTGGAGAAATTGCAGTCAGATGGAAACTGTTTTGGAATCAGTAGAAGGAAAAATACATATGTATAGGTGTCCCTTAACACTGGCACAAAGAAAGCGTGTGTTAATCTGAGGCAACTTCACTGAGGCAAGAAAGAGGCCACTGTCCCTTCTCTGCCCTCATTCCAGTCCAGGATGAAGTTGCCAAAACAGGTCCAAACAAAAGCTATGCTGGTTTTTATGCTGCTTTTAAGTTTTATCAAGTCCAGATTACAACAGGACTGAGAGGGACTTAAGCCAAGGCCCAAGACTGGAAGCAGCAGAGCTTACTCACCCTTGTATAAAGTCTCTTACAGTAATGCCAGGATATAAAGCAAGGCCAAGCTAAGCAGTCAGCTATGCAAAGAGCAACCCATGAGCGTCATGCTGTATCAACTGCTAATGCTAGTTAGGAAAGCTTCCCCCGCGCTATCACAGGCCACAAAGCCAATGCAATGTGATCTGCTTAGAAAGCAAAACATAATTAGGCAATGCTAATTGTGCACGGTGCATTCTGGGGACCAGCAGATGGCAGGGACATAACTGAAGGAGTCTTATTTTCAACATCCGCTCAAGCTTCTGAAGTCTCAGATCCAAGCGTCACCTTTACTTCCAAGGATGATCTTTTAAAGGCCCTTAAAGATTCAAATGTATGTGTTCATTCACAGAGTTCAGATGTTATGACTGAACTACCTCCTCACCCCTTCCCTCTATTTCTATGGTTATTAAGGTATTTTGAAAAAGAGGTTGAGAAAGTGAGGCTTGTGCTGCACTGCTTTCAAAAAAACCTTTTGCCTCTGACTTGCAGCAGGCCATCATTTCAACTACTTCAAGCTTTTGCAAGGCCAGGCTTCATAAAAATTAAAAAAAAATCCAAACCAAACAAAAACCCCCTCACACATGCCTAAAACATGTGGTTTAGAGATACAGAATCTATCCCATCGACCCCTAGAATGACAGCTCAGAACAGAAGTGGACACCTGTTTATCAGTTCAAAATTCATGAAGAAAAATAGAATGAAAACGTAAGATAAACTTATGAGCAAGGAGCTTACCTGAAGTGGAATTTAATTAAGTTACTCTTCAAGACTGAGCTATACGGCCCCAGCAAGCAGGATACAGATGCTCTGTGGATCTCACCAGTGCTGCTCTGCACCCACACAGTGGTAACCTTCCCCACTAAGCAACTCTAGGTTGCCTTGTGCTGCTTCCAGGACAGCGGTCCAGTATGAACGCTCTGTGTATTAGGGCACTTCATCGATCCACACATCAGGAATTACTACTCAGCTATTACGGGTCCCAAAGCACTGGCAGAAGCTTCCACAACCAACAAATGCTATTCAAAAGAGACCAGGGAAGGGGGTTACAGCAAGATATTCCTGTCACTGCAAACTCTTCTTCCAACAGCTTTTCCCCATCAATGCCTGCACAGCCATCGCCTCAGGCCACAAACCATCTGGGTATCACGTTCATACATCACTTTTGAAAGTGGGAATAAGATTCAGGATATTATTTGATGCTATTTCCCTCTCAAAAAAAGAAGTCTAAGCCCACTGGGAGGAAGGGTTTGCATAATCAAATGAAAAGCTTCTGATTTATGCTCTAGATGAATCATAGCAGAGACTGAAACCTTTGTATCCATTACCTTACCTATCAGGCTAAGAAAAATTATGAACTGGCTTGTCCACACCAGTTTAGTCCTACATTAAAAAGATGTGTTAGAGCAAACTGATGAGTTTAGGAGCAAGAATTCTCAAGATCCTGACTATGTGAACCTAGGAATTCTCAACAACTAAGCCCAAGGCTGTGACACCTCCTGCCTCAGAACATACACTACATCTAACTGTGAAAAAGTGGTATATGCCCATCCTGGACTAGCTGCGTGCTTACAGAACTTTAGCTACCTAGGAGTTGCGTTATGACAATTCCTTTTCAGTTTTAGTGCCCCTTTTAAATATATGAATCTCTTATTGACTTCACCCTTCAGACTGAATGGAGAATGATTTCCTGTTGACCTATAAGGTATGTCCAGCAAGGAATTGTATTTCTTGCCCTGAGCAGAACCTAGCAACACACGCACACACCCTGAATATGCAGTATTTCAGCAAGTAACTTTCTACAGGAGACACTGCACAAGAAAGTGATTCCTTCCTTCCAGTACTAGCGTCACGGGAGAGCAGAGGAAACCTTCCTGAAGACATGACTGTTAATGCTCAAAGTGTCCTGTCCCATGACGCTTGACTCCAATACAGAAAAGACAGGTTTTCTGCAAAAGAAAGTCCAACTGCAGAGATGTCTAAAACTTCAGCACTGAAGTACCCTACTGCTGCAGAACGCGGTCAGCTTTCTATTTGAACAGTTCCTATCCCTATGCATAAAAGCCACTGTTGTTGCAGATTTAAATTAGTGTTTAGAGACTAGTTTTTGCATTCTTGAAGGCAAGGCTCACCCATTTTCCTCTATTTTTGTTTCATCTTTAAAGTCACAATCATATAATTAGATTTAAGTCTTCACACCCCTTCACCCAGCGGTAAGGGGCGGCCTGTCTTTGAGGGGACCAGTTATCCCTGCAAATACAACAAGGTGGTATATTTACGCTAAGCCCCAGAAGTACCGCAGTCAGCACTCAAGTGCTCACTTACAGATCAGCACCAGAATCATCTACTGTTCTCCTAGAAATTCAAGTATTTTAAAAAGCAACAAAAAGCCGCATTCAGAGAGGCCTAAATGGTTTTGTCGCAGCCCTCTCCTAGGACGGCAGGCAACTGAAATGCAATATGCTAAAAACGCAATGCTAGATGTGGGTATTTAGTTAACTATAAGGTTTAACTACCACATCTTAAAATGCTTTGCAAGTTCTTCCATTTTAGATATCCTGCAACCACCTACTCAACTGAATCTGTATGTCTGTGCTTCTGAAATTCAGCATATGCCTTCGAGGTATGTGAGCTTGTGCTGTTTTTCACTGATTAAGTGCAATGAAGGTGCTTTTAGTCTTTGCAGAGCGGTTTTGGATAGTTCTCCCTCCCTTCCACAAGGGAATAGGAGTTTCAGTGGATCTTTTCATCCAACATATTTTTAACCTAGCTCTGACTGATACCCAGCACTGCAGCAGCTCCTTTCTGTCTGAGACTACTGCTTTCTGAAAAGGGGTCATTTACTTGGGTGGCCAACAGAGGTTTTAAGTCCCTTACAGCCAAGATTTCACCGAGTATCTACTGTCCACGATGCTTTGGGCTCCTGTTGGCACACAGAATTGGAGGAAGGACATCACTCAAACTTCAAGTGTCCCAGCACTGGAATAAGAAAACAGGCAGACAGTTCTCACCAAGATAAGCTATCTCAAACCACAAGGCTACAGATGGCAGTCCTCTCCGCTTAGCTGATGAAAGCAAGACTGGGGAACAGAACAAGCAGCTAAATCACACAAAGAACCACACCTTCTTTAGTTTTCCCTACCAGTTACACGACTGCCCCTGAGAAGAGCAAGCCCTCCCACCCTTCAGCAGGTAATGTATGCATGCCCATCACCTCAATGAAGTTGCGCCCACTCAGAAAACCTGTGAGCCCACACGACCCCGATTCACAAAAAGCTACTGCACAACTCTGACAAGAGTCGGTCTGGTTTTGGTTACTACAAGTCTTTACCTTGAAAACCCATTTCCAGAAACGGAGTTGCTTACTGCGCCCTCAGTCTTCACTCTGAAAACCTTAACTTACATTATCCGAGACTCAAAAAATGCAAAGATGTAGAGGCAATTGTTCTTGCCCCATTCCCCTTGCAACGGCTAGGTTTAAACTTGCTTTCTTTTATCGTGAGAAAAGATTTAACTGTAGCACCGCAAATGTATTTGGGGAACAGAGCGTGGAGCAGTAGCAAAATGGTAACTCCAGAGTGTGCTGAACTGGGGGGCCTAGGGAGGCTTTTTGCTGGGTTTGTCATAAAGCAGTGCCATGTTCAGCATGGCAGCAATGACAAATGCAATAAGGAAACGACAGGTCATTAGTGCTTGTTAAAATGACTTCTCAATTCAAATAATTTTCTTTTGAAGGAGTTTTTTTTAAATCCAAGATACAGCACGCACTGTTAAGATGGGTTTGCAAGACTTTCCTTCCCCATAGGTAGAGGGATATACCCCCCAGCACATCACACACGTGAAGCACTAAGATTATACCCTGCACCTTCAGGTTTGTTTATTGTAAGGAAGGCCCTCCAACTAGATACGAGGAAATCAAAACCCTGCAATGAATATCATTTCTGTGGAACACCACAAGCAAGGTGTTCCAATGTTTAATCAGTTCTCACTGTGCTCTATAGGTTTACTCAAACAGCCTGGCCCTTCTTAAGGGAACTTTTTCAATGCCTGATACAAAGAATCCACCACCCCTGGGGTCTCAGGGAGCTCAAATTTACTATTTCTGGCCAGCAAATCCAATACAATTTACTGAGCAGCAGTAAGTCACAGTATAACCTGCGCTACTGAACAACTGTAGAGCTATCTCTGAAAGAGCTACCAAGTTTGCTGACTCCTTGGCTCAAATTAGTTTCTATCATGTTCCGTGTCTTCTAGTCTCTGACAACCTGTTTAGCCTTATTCCATTTTTTTTCAAAAAGATGCAAGAAAATTAGGCTATTTGAGTACAATTATGACATTTAAGTCATGTTAACATTCCTGCTGGATCTTCAGATGGCCGTGCAGTGACTGCTCTACTGACTATCAAGGCTCACGTTTGGGATGCTTCACTCTAGGGGTCCTTCATCTTTTAAGCAGAAATTCAGCATATACTGAATCCTTTATTTAGGGTTATATTTCTCTTTCATATTTAACATTAAAAAAAAAAAAAATCAGATCCCTAGCTGAGGAAAGAGTATCAGGAATGAGTGCCCCACTTCTGTACATCGGTGGATTTTCTTAAAACCAACTGAAGAGTCAACTGTATATACAGATGTTCTAAAATCATGCAGGTTGATGTTAATTATGGGTTTAACTAGCGTGCATAACTCTGATCACCTCTACTCTTAAATATGTTATTGGGCTCTCCTATGTCCATGCTTTTATGGTTGGACTCGATGATCCTAATACTCCTTCCCAACCTACTAATTTTATGATTCTATGATTTATAATATGCTGTAGGATTTTCTCTTCCTGGTGCATAGATCAAATCATGTTTCAGGAAATTCAGTGAGAAGGGCAAGCTCTTTGATGAAAGGTATCCTCTCTCCCAGAGAAGATATACCGTAAACCTTACCTGTCAGCGTCTGAGCTAAATACAATATTAATGTTGAGGTGGTCGCTCTTCACATATCCGTTATCAGGACGGTCTTTGCACTGAGAGAACACAATCCACAGTGCAGTGGAGGTAACGGACAATCTGTGACCGTACTAATGTGCTTTCATTCAAGAGCCAAACATGTTACATACTACAAGAGCATTTGGAACGCGTGCATTGTAACCTGATTGTCATTTATAAGGGAACATGAGAGGCCCATTGTGGAAAAAAAACCCCAAACCCTCCTATAATCCTAAAACACTTCAAAATCCCCAGTCAAACAACTATATATTCCTACTGCATAATGGCAAATAATGAATTACACCTTTCAGAGATGAACCATATTGGATTTTTTAAATAGGCCATGCCACAGGGATACAGTTCTTTGTCTTTCCTAAGCAGATCATTGTACATCTGATCATATGTTGTTTTGAAATCATAAACATTCGGCTTGTCCGGTGCTGGTCCTGGCAGTTTCACATGAGTCCCTGTTCCAAAGGATCGGACACTGAATCCTCGTTTGCTGAAAGACAGAGGGGAAAGAGGAAGAAAAAGGCAATTAGATTAGGTGGACTTGAAACACCAAAGTGCAGAAGAACATACACTGAGCTTTATAAACATCTCTTAAAAATCAGACAAACCACAATCAAACAGGTGGGCAGCTCATCAACTAAATGGCCAAGTGTACCCACATTTCCCTGCAGTTACAATCAAAACTCATGCACAATTTCTATAGGAACACCTCTATTGTACATGACATTTTCTTAGAATTATGATATATAGCGTTTTGGAGATTTCCTTTGTGCTTCAGGCATCTTAGATTTGCAAGAAGTACATGTTCTATATTCACTCTTGGACAATACAGCATAGGCAGAGATGGTTTTGTCTTGATATAACAAAGTAACAATGCCAACTGAACAATACTTAGATATTCTGCTAAAGCTGCTGCCCTACCTACATTATTCCCCTCACCATGTACCCAAAACTACCCCTAGTGTAATTTAATTAGCTCGGTACAAACATTTGTGTGCCTTGCACTTTTCTCAAGAGGACTGAAAAACATACTGAATAATTATCTTTACAGATTGGGGCACATACTCTGCCGGCTGACACCTACAGCTCCTGGGTGAGCCAGGGATAGCTCCATTCCATTCTCATGAACAATCACTTGTTTAATCATTATAATTAAAAAAATAAAGAGGTAGGAACCTGCTTGTCTTCAAGGGTAATGCCAAAATACTCTAATTAACCTAAACGCACTTACTTGAACCTCAAGAAATCCTTAAATAACATTAAGAAATGTGACATCTTTTGAATAACAAGAGGGGAACCAGATTGTTTACCGGTGGACAAAGTTAAACAGTAAAATACTGTCACTGTTGTCTAGAGTGCTGAAACGTTTGGCTACATAACAACTTAACTTCTGAAACAGGTCAAGACAATGTCTTAACCACATTTTTTTTAAGGACTCCCACTTTCAGCTTCATCAGAGACTGAATAGAGAGAACAGTGTTAAAGAAAAGCCAAGCAAACAACCCAAGGCCCACACCACTTCCCTCAAAGTAAGTGAGGTGACAGAACTGCCTTCTTGAGAAGAGCAAACATGGGGAAGCAGCGCAAGAGGCCCAAGGACACACCTGGAGCAACAGACAGGTTCTGTCTTGACTCTTATGCCTTCACATGCAAGTTAGCAAGGAAATTCAGTAGAAGACACCAATTAAGTGTTTGCCTTCAAACAGTGTCTTCAAAGTGATCGAAAAACCTTCTAGCAGAGACTGGCTGTGACCAGGTTTTGCCCCAAAGCTTGAACACTGCTAAGTATCAAGAGTGGCATTTCCTTTCATTTGTCCTATAGGAACATTGCCCCTCCTTTCCTTTTCCTTGCTTCGTTACACTTTTTCTTCCAGCAGCTATTTATAGGTTCTCCATTCTGTGAGCAGACAGGACACATGATGATTTTTTCTTTGCTACTTTCTGCAGGACTAAATGCTGGAAGCAGACACAAGTAGAAAAAAAGGGCAATTCTCTCCCCCTTCCAGCCCTCCCTCACGTTAACAATGACTCATAACTGCACCAGTTATATTCAGTTTACTTTCCTGCAATACTTCGAGACCCGAGTTTTTGTTCTGCTTCTACTGAACACGAAGAGAGCTATAACATGCACAGAAGAAATTGCAGAGCTAAAATACTAATGTTTCAAATCATTCCTTTTCCCAGGTATCTCACCCCTCTTTTCTTTCTGCATCTACCACTTGAAACTATTTTTGCTAAGATTTTTAATACCAACTAAGAAAGGGGGCTTTGACATCTGGCACTTTCTGCCTTCTTTCTCGCTCTCTCTCACATTACTGCAACGGAGTAATGTTACGATGAAAAAGTATTTTCTTCTGTGCTTTCCTCCTAAATTTGAATTTTTCCTTTAATGTTATTCTTTGAAATAGGTCTGCTTGAGTCACACATGAAGAAGCAAGTCTCCAGCTGTTGGAAATACCCTTAAGTTTGCACAATCTCCTATAAAGCAGAACAGAAATCTTCATGTGAAGTTCCACGTATCAAACATTTGTGCCTCTAATGCACATGACCCACTGACAATTACTTCCCTGAAAAGCCAAGATATGCATTTCTTGCACGAGACTTCATGCTTTGACACCAGCAGTTGCCAAGTTACAGTTTTTACACTATTTATGCCCCAGGTGTACAATTACAAAACATTGTGAAAGCGTTTCACCACACTTCTTTCACAACTGGGGTGTGGGGGAGAGGAAAGAATGCCTGCACAGTCATTATTCACAGAGCCTGCTTTTCCTAAGCAGCTGGGCAGATCTAGTTTAGTGAGTCACCAAGGATCTGCTGTCATGTGACAGCAATGAACATTTTCTACAGGAAAATGTGTGTCTAGTATTTGTTCTTGGCCTGGTATAATTACCCAGAAGATGGAAAATCATGAGCTTCAACTTCACCATAAAGAGTAAGATACTCCAATATATTCGCCTAGCACCAATTTCAGAAAATGTGAGGCTTAAACATTAACAGACCTGTAAATGTTGTGAGATTTCAAGACATTTATTAAATACTATTAAGACTAATGAACAAAAGCTATCCATATACTAAGTAGAAACACAACCCAGTACTGATCCCATTTTCAGCAAGTGTGCTCACCTCAGTTTAAGTCTAAAGCTCATTACAACGAGATCACGTGGACCCATCACATGCCCCTGAGTCTACAGGCTTGTAAATAAAGAACCTGCAAAGAGTCCTGGCATTTCCCTCTACAGAATCTCAGGGCCCACTACAACACATCTCATGCAGGACACAACTGCACTAACAAAGCACTAACACACAACAGGGTTCTTACAGTTAAGCTTCAAGGACTCAAAAGAGAAATATTATTAATCCATGCGGATTAAGACATGAACTTTATCCACACCTTTCGTCTACTGCTTTGTTATTTGTGGATCCCAATGTGCTTATTACACTTAGGGATTTTCTGCTTATTCTAAGGCCCTAACAGTACAATTTCTCTTCTTATAGTGGTCAGTGATAAGTACTACTAAACATTAAAGCAAATGCAATAAACACTGCAGTACAACTCCCTTTGGTAGCAGTAAAGATATTCAGGGGACAAATCACTCATTTTTAATGCAACCTCTCCCGCAACATGTAGGAGGGAAATAACTGGAAACAGTGTCCTCCTTGTTGGCCACTCCAAAACCAACTTATGCCATTTAATCAACATTAAAACCCCATTCCCAATGCCCTGAAACTCCTCTGCTAAACACCAGGAACCAGGTATTATGAAACTTTTAATGTGTTCCTTCAAACTCTGGTGCAACATTCAGTGAGACATTCCCCTGGACTGGCGAAGCAGCCTGACTTTGTGCCAATGCAAACATTTTCCTGAAGTTTACTGGCAACTCCTTGCAGGGGTTGGCTATTCCTTTAGAATAGCATCAGTATTGCCACCTATGCTGTTCTTGCTATAATTACACAGGAGGATGCTGCTGAAAATAAACATTTTCCAAATACATTCTGCTATTCTTTTAACTAATATCTTAAGGGAGGAGAGACTTTCCAAGAAACATTTCCCTGTCACCTTTGCCAGAAGATCAGTCACACTGGAAGCAATTTATTTCTTCTGCGAAAACAGAGAGGAAGAAAAAGGCTAGACATTAGGAGGGAGTTTATTTTGCCCTTCATACCCAGGCTTCAATTTAAGCTCAGTCCCAGTACTATCATCAGAAAAATAACAGAGGAGCAGCATCTTTCCCCTCCAGGAGCTATTGGTGACATCATGTTTTGACAGAGCTGCCACAAGTAAGTCTGATGCCGAGCTGAAGCCTTAACAGCATCAGACGCTGCTCACGGCAAGATGGCTGCCAGATCAGGCACTTCTATGATTTATTCCTTTGAAGTGTGTTGGTTTTATTTACATAGAACATCATGTTGGAAGGGACCTCAAGCATCATCTAGTTCAACCTTTCTAGGTGAAAAATTGTTTAAATGAGGTGGCATGGGACACTGTCAAGCTTAAAAATGTCCAGGGTTGAGGAATCTACCACTTCCCTGGGAAGATTATTCCAATGTTTAATCACTCTCGTGGTGAAACATTTTCTTCTGGAATCCAACTGGAATCTCCCAGGAGCAACTTATACCCATTACCCCTCATGTTTTCCACATGACTTAAAAAAGGAGCCTCATCCTCTTGGCAGACACCCTTTATGCACTGGTAGATGGGAATAAGGTCTCCCCTAACCCTCTTAAGGCTGAATAAAAACTTACTGTGCTGGCAATATGTGTCTTTTAATGTGAATGTTACGTTGCATAACAACAAAGAAGTCTTTTACCATTTTCCTGCAGTGCACAGGGAAGGTTTAGGAGTAGGATTTCTGGCAGATCAGGTCTCTCCTGCCTTTCTGCCACTTCCCCTTCTGACTTCAGCCAAGCACTTGCAGTGCTAAATGAACCATCATCACCTCAGAGACATGCAACACTCTGAACCAAATACTCTGCCCAGTTTTCCTGCCAGAGGACAAGGCTCTCTTTCATTGCAGAGAGCAAATCCAGCTTTCAGATGTGTTACAGCAAGGAAAAAATGACAGAGAAGGCGCATTTACGTTTTCAGGGGCCAGGACACAGGGCTGTTCTGTGCCTATCATGAATCACAGAATCGTTTGGTTGGATAAGGCCTCTGAGATCAAGTCCAACTGTACCTGGCTACTACTACACCAGATCCCTGAGCACCTGTCTACCTGTCTCCGAAACGCCTCCAGGGATGGGAACTTGACCATCTCCCTGGGCAGCTGTTCCAGTCCTTTATACCCCTTTTGTTGAAGAAATGTCTTCTGATGTCTAATCTGAACGTGCCCAGGCACAACTTGAAGTCACTTCCTCTTGTCTTACCACCTATCACTTGGGAGAAGAGACCAGCACCCACCTTGCTACTTCCTTTCATGCGTGTAGGCAGTGATAAGGTGTCTCCTCAGTCTCCTTTTCTCCAGGCTAAACAACTCCAGTTCCCTCATGGTTTGGGTTGGAAGAAACCTCAAAACCCATCCAGTTCCACCCCCTGCCACGGGCAGGGACACCTCCCACTGGATCAGGGGCTCCAAGCCCCATCCAACCTGGCCTTGAACCCCTCCAGGGATGGGGCAGCCACCACTGCTTTGGGCAACCTGGGCCAGGGCCTCATCACCCTCACAGGAGACCATTTCTCCCTAAAATCTCATTTTAATCTCCCCTCTTTCAGTTGAAAGCCATCCTCCTCATTCTATCTCTGCACTCCCTGATCAAGAGCCCCTCCCCAGCTTTCCTGGAGCCCCTTTCCCTACTGGAAGCTGCTCTAAGGTCTCCCAGAGCCTTCTCCTCCCCACCCTCGCCTCAATCACATGGGAGCTGCCTCAGACCCCGCTCAGCAGCGACGGGCGCGAAGGCCCCGGCCTGGCGTGAAGAGGGACAGGGGGGTTCCCTCGTTTACCTGAGGATGTTGTGCGCCTCCATGCTGCGGTTCTGGTTGCTGGAGCACACCACGGCCACGCGGAGCGGCGAGGAAGGCATGACGGGCACGGGCAGCGGCTCCCCCCGGCCCCGCCGATCCCGCTCCCTGCTCGGCCCCGCGCCGCGCGCTCCCACAAAATGGCGGCAGCGGCGGCGGGCGGGGCCGGGGGCGAGGCGGAAGGGGCGTGGCTTTACTGCTAGGGGGCGTGGTTTGAGGGCTATCGGGCTTTAGAGAAAGGGGCGTGGCTTGAGGGCATGTCTAGAATGGAGGTCGCATTTGAGGGGCGTGGCTGAGTGGAGGGGCGTGGCTGAGTGGAGGGGCGTGGCTGAGTGGAGGGGCGTGGCCTCGTCGCCCACAGTGGGCGTGAGTCTGTCTATGGGGCGTGGCTTGAAACAAGGGAGTCTAGTGGCAGGGGCGTGGCTTTGTCATATGGGGGCGTGGCTTGGCGTAGAGGACTTTTGTGGGAGGGGCGTGGCTTCGCGCAAGGGGCGGAGCTTATGTGAGGCTGTGGGAGCCGGGGCTCAGCCTGGAGAGGTGGAGGCTGCCAGGGAGCTTCATCTCTCCCTCCAGCCACCTCAAAAGGGGGTGTAGACAGGCTGGTGTTGGCCTCTCCTCCCAAGGATGAAGGGAGAGGGTGATAGCAAATGGCCTCAGGTTGCACCACGGAGGGTTTATATCGGATATTAGGAAATACCCTTTCACCAAAAGGGGTTCTCAGGCACTGGCCGAGCTGCCCAGGGAGGTGGTGGAGTCCCCATCCCTAGAGGGGTTTAATAGATGGGTGGATGAGGTGCTCAGGCATCTGGTTAAGTAGCAGACAGGTACGACTGGACTCATTGGTCTCCCAAGTCTTTTTCAACCAAACAATCCTATGATTCCATGAAATCACCTCGAGTTGTGCCAGGATATTCAATAGCTGCCAGCAGGGCAAGGGAGGGGATTCTGCCCCTTTACTCTGGTGAGACCTTGCCTGGAGCATCTCCCCTGCAAGGACAGGCTGGGAGAGCTGGGGTTGTCCAGCCTGGCAAAGAGAAGGCTCCAGGGAGACCTTAGAGCAGCTTCCAGTGCTGAAAGGGGCTGCAGGAAAGCTGGGGAGGGGCTCTGGATCAGGGAGTGCAGGGATAGGATTGGGGGGAAGCAGTTTTCAGCTGAAAGAGGGGAGATTGAGATGAACCATTAGGAAGAAAAGTTTTCCTGTGAGGATGGGGAGGCCCTGGCCCAGGTTGCCCAGAGCAGTGGTGGCTGCCCCATCCCTGGAGGGGTTCAAAGCCAGGTTGGATGGGGCTTGGAGTATCCAAATCCAGTGGGAGGTGTCCCTGCCCATGGCAGGGGCTGGAAATGAATGAGCTTCAAGGTCCCTTCCAATGCAAACGATCCTATGATGCTGCGATTCTAAAAGCCACCAGAGTAGTCACAGACGTTTCCCTTGCTGCTCAGCACCAAGCATGGCACAATCTTTTTCCTTGTTTCCCAGTTTTCTAAGCAGAGTAAGTGGTTTGGAACAGTGCTGCCAAAGGGTTTGTTCCGCTCCAGCTTCTGGTTTCCCACAGGACAGCCTGCGATTAGCACACAGCCTCTTATTCCTAAATGAGAAAACTTTTTCCCAGTGCACTGTTCAGCTACCAAATGTTTTCCACTGGTACAGATCCAGCTTTGCTATTAATCACCATTAATTAAATTAACTGCTGTCGATTTTTACTACCTTACTGTAAACAAGGACACATATATAATATCTTACCGGACAAACATTCCCACCTCTTGTGTAATTTCAACATAAAACACAGGGATATAGAAAAACACAATGACATGCATGTCTTCCCATTTTTTCCTCAATAAGCCCTATTTCCATACTTCACACTCATATCATTCCCGATTGCCTGGCAATGTGACTCCATCAGTTTATTTTCAGAAGAATGAAATCCAAGCACTGGCTTTTTCCTGAAAAGCAGAGTTTTCTGGCTCGTTTTCTTTCTCAGCACTAGATGGCATCCAAATATTGTAGTGGGTCTGAGATACAGAGGAAAGATCTGGAGAAGGAGAGTTTGGATGGAGAGCTGAATCACACCTGAGGAGTAAATCGGGTCTGACACCCTGGATCAGTCCCATCTCCATGTCTGTGTGTGGAACGTGGGTTTCTTGGTACGTTGTATAAATACCGTCCTGCACTGTGCCACCATTTACACCACGAGTGAGTTTTAAATGACAAGACAAACATCGTGATACGAAAATTTCTGGATTGAAAAACATGCTTCCAGGTAAAAGAACAAGAGGTTTGGGCAATTTTTTTTTTCCCCCAGATGAGAACAAAGGATGTGTAAAGACAGGAGATGCAGTGAGCAGATCTCCGATGAAGCAGTACCAGGCAACGTCTATTTGCTTAGGATAAGACTGCAGAAGACCCCATCCAAGCCTCCCTGCTGTAGTTCCCAAGCCTTCAACAGGAATATGACACAGTTAACTTATCTGCCACTTTTTCTCCTCTCAGCCTGCTCTTCCCAGCCTTTCTTTTGGAACAGACCGGCAAAGTAGAACAGCAGTTTGCAGTCTTGTAAGACTGTAACTCCAGGTCTCCATGGAAGCAGAACACCAGCTTTCACTTGCACCTCCAAATAAAGCCAAGCAGCCTTTCCTTTTATGTACCACGAAGGAAAAAAGATCATAACGGAATTAAGAGAGATTTTTTGCCTGAGGCACAGACTCTTTCCTCCAGAAAAATCAAAGTTGGGGGTCAGGCTGAGCTTGACTGGCTTATATTTAAGCAGTTGTTTTCCTCACATTTAGCACAGGGCAAGAAAAAAAAAAAAAAAGGAAATTTTGTTAATGAGTGTATCACTCTCCATTTTAACTCCTGCAGAAATGGATATGGCTTGATATTTGTGCTGGAAATCACCGTATAAATGCAGGCCCCTATTCCACTTAAGAGTGTTCCAGATGGATTTTTAATACCCAGGTACTTGTATAGCACCACAGAGAATGTGTAGTTCCTTAGCAGCTATTTCCACTTTTCCCCAACATATTAGGTGTGTAACAGCCAGCTCCTTGGCTGTTATAAATCAGCATACTGACACCTCTTTATTGCTGCCCAGGCAGCCCAGGATTGATTACAGTTCTACAAGGTACTCTACACGTTTTGGGAATTGCTGCATGCACTGGAGAAAGCCTTAACCGTGCAGTCTCATAAAGGCTTGTGGGAGTCAAATATCAAGTCTATGTATAGGTAATTGTCCCCAAAAGAAAGGTCTACACTCACGATGGAGGAAAAAAAAACTACAGCTACCAATGAGTTGGCAGATTTTCTGCTTAATGTCACATAAGATGAAACGGGGAACACCCTCTCAGACACCAAGATGCATCCAATTAAAACTTAATCCACCAAAAATCAATGCGAAGCTATGTGATGTTTCCCCACACCCCATTTATAATGCACGGAAAGGAAAAAGGCTGATAAAAAGAACCCTTTAGAGAATTACAGAATTTGCTCCATCAGGACTTACATTCTTACATTGAATAACAGATTTTGCTGCTGCTTGCTCTCCTCTGCCCAGCGCGCTGTTGCAATCCCCAGACAGATGCATGAAGATGTGAGATGACTACAAATAACGCCTCAGGTGCTGTTCTAGCAGGTAGCTGTGTCCTCTCAGTACCTGCAGAAATGTCTTATTGAAGACAGTCACAAACAAAACCGTAAATTAAATTGGGTGCTCTGTTCCCTCAGGCTTACCCCAGTGTGACTGCACTGAACAAAATGAAGTAGCCTGAATTGGTAAACAAAAATGGACTTAGGAGCTAAAGGCACCTGATTCAAAGGTCAGATAAGGATCGCTCATGTTTAAAACCAAAGATATCTGGCTTCCATAGTGAATGATCTCGACTCAGTGAGTGTTCCTACAAAATCTGGGTTCCCAAATCTGAAAGACTGAAGTGATCCCCTTGACCTTTCCACCACTTTTCCCTCTGCTGCTACGCACATAGGTCATGATCTCCTCATCCCAGGTGCTGTGACCTCCTGCTTGACAAGAGTATTTTAGGCTGTACCAGATGATCTCTCCAGCCCAAGCTTTTTCTTTTCATGATGGGCAGCCACACGATCGAGTTCAGGCATAGAACAGCTTGCCCAGAGCGCCTCTGGGACCTCTATCCCCACGGTTTTTCAAGGCAACACCAGATGCAGCTCCAAGTAACCTGGTGTGATCCCACAGCTGACCCTGCTTGGAAGAGGAGACGACCTCCAGCTGTGCCTTCGAACCTGAAGGACCCTGTGATCCTACAGTCTTTACTTCTATTAAACAAAAATCAATTATTCAGAGAACAAAACTCTTTTCCTTTTCCCATGAATGTCATAATTTTACAGCAGAATATCGCTATGATTGACCTTTGGGCAGATACTTTCACTTTGAGACAAACAAGACCTTGAATCATTAAATGCTTGTGAAGCTTTAATTTCTTTTCACTATTCTCTTAATTTATTAAGGTCATCGCCAAGGTGGTACAAGGCTCATTACTTATACATTTGATTTTCACATCTGGCAATTCACAACAAGATGAAGAACGAAATGGTAACACTGGTTGACAGAAGCTGACAGAGATATACAAAATCGGAGCCACTCTAGTTCTCCACTGCAGAACGGACCATGGGACAGACTGACTAGAAACCTTTAAAAGAGCTTTGACCCGTATTTAACCTGTGTTTAAATTCACCAGATACAATTTTTCTTAATATTCTTACAAACGGATCACCTTTTCTTTGAGTAGTCAGTCTCCTTAGGCATAAAGAAAGAAAAATGATGCCATCGTCCTTCAAAATCGATGCACGACACCATCTTCCTGCTACCTACCGCAACACTAAATGTTGTCGGGATGCATAAATCAAGTACATTAATAAAGAGAGAACACTGCTAAATGTAAGCTGTGTTTGAGAAAGAAAATGAAGCAAGAATAACAAACAAATCAAATGAAACCTAGACCTTCAGTTTCTCAGACATTCCCAAATTAGTGACGGGATTAAGATTACTACAAATGCTGCATTTTATTAAGGATTCTGTATACTTTCTATATTTACCCTCTACTAGCAAGTTTATATGTCACAAACTACTTCGACAAAGAAAAGCACAGAGGTCATTCACCATTGATAAACATTTACACAAAGAGATCACACGTGGGAATGATGCATTTGAGCAGCAACACCCCTTTACAGAAGAGCTGCGCCCCTACTTTTG
This sequence comes from Clamator glandarius, assembly GCA_033459285.1. NCBI lineage: Eukaryota > Metazoa > Chordata > Aves > Cuculiformes > Cuculidae > Clamator > Clamator glandarius. The sequence goes on along the minus strand of JAUNZM010000894.1, from coordinate 37,406 downwards.
CTTTCAGTGCTCAGTTTAAGTGAGATAAAGTGATTTTATCATCTATGATTCTACGATTTTCTGTTACAGCAGTCAACTACATACAAACAACGCTAAGTGAAAAACCAGCTCACTAAATAAACACCTCTCAGGCGATAACTAACTCTACTTTGTGTAGATATTAAAGTTGAAGTAATGATCAGCCTAAGTTGTTTTGGGAAAAAAACAAACAACCGAACAAACAAAGCACCCACCAGTTTGAGACAAAACCACAACGGTAGAGTTGTCTATGAAGACTCCAAGAACAGATACATCGGTATAAATGGGATGGATTCTCAGCACTAAGGCACGATAGAATACTAAAATATGGCTAAAACCTGACTACGGCATCGAGTGAGCAGTTAACGAGGAGTGTTTCTACGCTCAAAACACCCAGCTAGAACACTGGTGAATTCTGTGGTTACGACATTAGTGAGTTCTGTAGCTCTGATGCTTCTAACCTTAGTGGAACCGCACACAGCATTCCTAAAAGATGGGATTTCAGAGAGCAGGGATGGTGCTCATTTACATTGTACTTACTTTATAATAAGGATTGCTTCATAGGTGCACAATAAAATGGAATTCTCACACTAAATTTGTCCTTTTGGCACTGCTTTTTTAAGGAAGCCACCCATACGGCAGTTCTAAAGGGAGTAAAGTGGGTTTAGGAGGTCGATGGCCACTCAAGCCAACCAGAACCCCCTGTTGTTTCAGACCGTGGCCAGTCTGTCTCCCACAATCCCTGAACAGCCTAAGGAACAATACAAAACCCTCTTAAATCAGGGAGATTCAGGCGGGCTTTGGATCAAACGCATGCTTACCTATAGGTTTTGTGGTGCCACTGGCCTGTTCTCCCATGGACATCAAAGAACATTCCCCTTCAGAAAGAGAAAAACAAATCAAACATCCAGAGCGATGGGATTTAGGGATAGGTTTAAAATATGGGGGCTGTGAAGGCTCCTCAAATGGGGCCTTCGTAAGATCGGCCACTTGCTTTGGAAAAGACACCTTTTGCCTCTGGTGAAAGCTGAAGTTGAGGTGTGACGAGGTTTTACAGAAGTCCGATAGATGACATCCATCGCTTTTCTGTGTCCACTGATCACCCCACCATAGAAACCCATCAGGTTATTCAGGCAGGAGTTGTGCCTGGTGAAAGCTGGAGTTGAGGTGCAACAAGGTTTTTATACAAGTCCAGATAGAAGAGATCCATTGCTTTTCCTGCATCTACCAATGCGATCAACCCATCATGGGAAGCCATCAGGTTGGTCAGGCAGGAGTCGTGCCTGGAGAAAGCTGGAGTTGAGGTGTGACAAGGCTTTACAGAAGCCTCGATAGAGGAGATCCATCGCTTTTCCTGTGTGCACCGAAGCGACCAACCCAACACAGGAAGCCACCAGGTTGGTCAGGGAGGACATATGCCTGGTCAAAGCGTGACAAGGCTTTACAGAAGTCTGGATAGATGACATCCATCACTTTTCCTGTGTCCACCAATGGGACCAACCCATCATAGGAAGCCAACAGTTTGGTCAGGCAGAACTTGTGCCTGGTGGATGCTGGGGTTTAGATGCAACAAGGCTTTACAGAAATCCAGGTAGAGGAGATCCATCGCTTTTCCTGTGATCAACCCACCACAGGAAGCCACCAGGTAGGTCAGGCAGGAGTTGCGCCTGGTGAAAGCTGGAGTTGAGGTGTGACACATCTTTATAGAAGTCCAGATAGAGGAGATCCATCGCTTTTCCTGTGTCCACTGATGGGATCAACCCATCATAGGAAGCCACCGGGTTGGTCAGGCAGGACTCACGCGTGGTGAAAGCTGGAGGTGAGGTGCGATAAGGTTTTATACAAGTCCAGATCGAGGAGATCCATCGCCTTTCCTGCGATCACTCCACCATAGGAAGCCATTGGGTTGGTCAGGTAGGAGTTGTGCCTGGTGAAAGCTGGAGTTGAAGTGTGACACATCTTTATAGAAGTCCAGATAGAGGAGATCCATCGCTTTTCCTGTGTTCACTGATGGGATCAACCCATCATAGGAAGCCACCGGGTTGGTCAGGCAGGACTCGCATGGTGAAAGCTGGAGGTGAGGTGCGACAAGGCTTTATAGAAGTCCAGATAGAGGAGATCCATTGCTTTTCCTGCACCTACCGATGTGATCAACCCATCATAGGAAGCCACCGGACTGGTCAAGCAGGACTCATGCCTGGTGAAAACTGGAGTTGAGGTGCGACAAGGCTTTATAGAAGTCCAGATAAAGGAGATCCATCGCTTTTCCTGTGTCCACTGATGGGATCAACCCATCATCGGAAGCCATTGGGTTGGTGAGGCAGGACTCGTGCCTGGTGAAAACTGGAATTGAGGTGCGACAAGGCTTTACAGAAGTCCAGATAGAGGAGATCCATCGCTTTTCCTGTGTCCACTGATGCGATCAACCCATCATCGGAAGCCATCAGGTTGGTCAGGCAGGACTCACGCGTGGTGAAAGCTGGAGGTGAGGTGCGACAAGGTTTTATACAAGTCCAGACAGAGGAGATCCATCGCCTTTCCTGCGACCAGCCCTCCACAGCGAGCCGCCAGCTGGGCCAGGCCCCGTGGTCGCCCGCAGGCCTCAGGCGCGTCGCGGGGCGGCCGCGGCGGGGCTCATGAGGTTCTCGGTGATGTAGGCCACGAGCAGGCAGATGAAGACGAGCATGAGGCAGATGGAGCCGCCCACGGCCGTCATGGCCACCACGATGTCGCGCACGGCGGGCGGCTGCGGGCGGAACTCCACGCACTGCGCGGGGGGCGCGGCCCGAAGCGGCCCGAAGCGGGGCTGCAGGCACAGGCGGTAGCGGACGCCGCCGTGGGCCTCGGGCAGGAGGAAGTCGCGGCAGGCGGCCCCCAGCTCCACGCTCTCGCAGGGGAACCGCGTGTAGGTGCCGTCCCACGAGCAGTTGAGGGCGAAGCCCCGCAGCCCCGCCGAGGGCCGCGGCGCCCCCCACTGCAGCAGGACGCTGCCGTTGAGCAGCACGTTGGCCACCAGCGCCCCCCCCGCCGAGCGGTGCGAGCGGCACCAGCGGCCCGAGCACTGGAAGCCGCGGGCCGGGCTGCGGAAACAGAGGCGCCCGCCGCCCTCCTCCCCCTCGCCCCGCACCTTGTAGGGGCACCACGGCTCCTCCTCCTCCTCCTCCTCCTCCTCCTGGGCCGACGGCGCGACGAGGAGCGGCAGGACGAGGAGGAAGAGGAGCAGCGGGAGGAGGAGAGGAGGAGGATGAGGAGGAGGGGGAGGCAGGCTGGGCATGCCGGCCGCGGAGCGGGGCAGGCGGCACGGCCGCTCCCGTTATAAACCCCGGGGCTCGGCAGCCGCCCCGCCGGCCGCCAATGGAGACGCGGCTCCGCCGTTAACTCTCGCCATCTCGGCACCGGGGAGGCGCCCCCGCCGGCAGCGCCCGGACCGGGCCGAAGGGGGGGGACGGGGGGCAGGAGCCCCGCAACGACCGGCCTAGAGACACCCCCCGGGACGGGCTTTACGCCGCATCCCCCAGTAAGGACCGGCTGAGAGCACCCCCCATCCCGAGCTTTGCGCTGCATCCCCCCATAAAGGCTGGCTTAGACCCCCCCACCCCGTCCCGGGATTTGTGCTGCGTCCCCCTATAAGGACCCGCTTAGAGCCCCCTATCCCATTCCTTGCACTGATTCCCCCCCGTAAGGACCGGCTTAGAGCCCCCCATCCCATTCCTTGCGCTGCATCCCCCCCGTAAGGACCGGCTTAGAGCCCCCCATCCCATTCCTTGCGCTGCATCCCCCCTGTAAGGACCGGCTTAGAGCCCCCCATCCCATTCCTTGCGCTGCATCCCCCCTGTAAGGACCGGCTTAGAGCCCCCCATCCCATTCCTTGCGCTGCATCCCCCCCCGTAAGGACCGGCTTAGAGCCCCCCATCCCATTCCTTGCGCTGCATCCCCCCCGTAAGGACCGGCTTAGAGCCCCCCATCCCATTCCTTGCGCTGCATCCCCCCCGTAAGGACCGGCTTAGAGCCCCCCATCCCATTCCTTGCGCTGCATCCCCCCCGTAAGGACCAGCTTAGAGCCCCCCAGGATGGACTTTGCACTGCATCACCCCCATAAAGACCGGCTTAGAGCCCCCCATCCCATTCTTTGCACTGCATCCCCCCCATAAGGACCGGCTTAGAGCCCCCCCGTCGCGGGATTTGTGCTGCATCTCCCCATAAGGACCAGCTCAGAGCCCCCTGGGGTGGGCTTTGCTCTGCATCCCCCCATAAGGACCGACTCAACCCCCCCTGCCCCATCCCGGGATTTGTGCTGCAAGCCCCCAGTAAAGGCTGGTTCAGACCCCCCCAGTTCAGGCTTTGCTCTGCATCCCCCCATAAGGACTGGCTTAGACGCCCCCATCCCAGACTTTGCATTTTATCCTCCCCCATAGGGACCAATTCAGCCTCCTGCCCCCGCAGGGGGGGTCCCAGGAGCTCCATTTGCAAGAGATGGAGGTACATGGGGTCCCAGGGTGCCCCGAGTGCTGCGTCCCCCTCGTAGGGACCTGCTCAGCCCCCCCACCCCTGGCTTTGTGCTGCTCACCCAGCTGAGGTTCCTGGGAGCTCTGTCCCCAAGGAATGATGGAACACGGGGTCCCAGGTGCTTCAGCGCCAACGGATAAGGTGAAGCGGGAACCTGGGCACCTCTGGCACCGCAAGCTCACAACCAGCAGAGGTATCAGGGGAAATTTAGATGCCCAGGGAAGTAGCTGCCCCATCCCTGGAGATGTTCAAGGCCAGGTTGACGGGGCTTGGAGCCCCTGATCCAGTGGGAGGTGGCCCTGCCCATGGCAGGAGGGTTGGAAGTAGATGATCTCGATCCCTTCCAACCCCAACCCTTCTGTGATTCTTTTCCGAGTTGCAGATTTCATTCCACACACAAAAAAAATAGTTTCTTTTGTTTATATGTGTTTTGATCAGGTTTTACATAGGGTCTCGTTCCAGTTTTTATAGCAGAACATATGCATTTCTCTATATTTAGCCTGTAAAGCAGAAAAATTACCATGTTACATGGTTAAAAACCTCAGAAATGTGCCTAAAGAGATTTTACTTCACTCGTACCTGTTCAGAAATACGAGATCTACACACCACCTACATAAAGCTTTCTTTAAAAGTGTTTATTGTCTCATATAATCTCAAAAAAGATCACAAAAATAAGATTCTGAAGCCCATTTCAAACCCAAATCACACAGCTTGGACTCCACTGAAGGTGTTATGGGAACATACACAACATGTAACTGCAGCAGTGGGGAACTTGTTTAAATAGTTTTGTTTTCTGGTGCATTGAACGTTACGTGACCAAATGATCTCGCATCAGGATACATTCTCCTGTCTGAAAGACTTGTCTTTTTCAAGTATTTGGTTCCTTAAGGAGATCTTTACACATAATTAAACAAAAACAAGCATTATAAGTTATTTCCACATCTAGTTTTGAACCGAATTTAATGTTGAGGGAGGAGCCTATAGAAAGCTGCTAGAAATCTCTTTTGATATGAAGAGGCATCAACAGGAATTGATGAAAAAAAATAGGATTAGCACAGAAAAGGATGCTGAAGGTGTAGTAATGGCTCTTCTCCTTGGAAAAGACTTGGTTTTCACAGAACAACAGGAGGTGCTGTGCTCCTGAAGGCACTTTTTGGTGGCCGAGGCAAACTTACCTGTGCAAGTTCCTGCTAGGATGAAAAACTGAAGGTCTGGCAGCCCCTTCCTGAGAAATGGGGGGGTGTTCAGGAGATGGCTGGAGCCAAACCAAGCAAGTTTTGCCTCTTCAACTTCTGTGTGGTTCTCCTAACTACTACTAAGAGCAGATTGCGCTCCAGAGCTGTCATTGTTTCAGCGATCAGAAAAGAAGAGATGCACCAGCCTCTGACGTTGCTTAATATTTGCAATGCACTTGGAGTTCTCCTGTTGAGGGACCCAACAGAAGGGTCTGGCACTTGGTACAGGAAAGAAAAACGGTTGGCACAGCGGTGAAGACCCCCGATTGCACGTGCCGCATCACTTTGTTCTGGACTTAAGTCCATGCTTGCATTTGAAGTTGCAGAAGAGGGAAAAACAAGCTAACGAGACACCTCATTACACAGAAAGCTGCGGAGCCCCCTCAAACATGTTTTTCCCAGAAGGACTGCCAAAATTACCAGGAATTGGAATAAATCATCATATTGTTCCCTTTGGGTTTGAGTCCTGAACCTCTGACTCATGCAAGGCTGCAATATACCTGCAAATCGACTTCCATTGAGCCACTTACATATTGTGATGAGAATAACTGGTTCTGTGGTTCTAGGCTGGAACAGGTTTGTTGGTGAACAGAACATGGAACTGACCTAAACCATCACGAAAGCTGTTGAATACGTCCTCGTGCCACCCTCAGACCTCTCGGTGCCCTCGTACCGGAGACCCACGGTCACCTTTATAACAAGGCATCCAGATAAACACACGCTCCTTTGATTTCCAGATTTTCTCCAGCAATAGAAATGAGAGGACATTTTTGGTCTGGGACACGCAGACAGTTCACACGTACATTATGCAAAGGTTTGGGGCATCTTGTCCTCTAACTATTCCAAACATCTTCGAGCAAACATCTCGTTAAAATATTAGATTGTCACATTTTAACCCCTAAAACATGCCACGTACATGCATAAACTTAATAATCCTAAACAGGTTTCCAAGTAAGAAGTGGATTGCGCAGAAGCAGGCTTCATTAAACAGAGATTTCATTTAACTAATCGATAAGCATATGCTTTCCTCATCCATGCTTTTATTTGCATGGGCACAGAAAGCACCATTAATTCTCATTATCTGGCTAAAGACGGGGCCAAACCACTAAAATACTTTGACATCACGTGAACCCTCGAAAAGTATTTGTTTACGGAAATCTAATCTACATCATATTGTTGGAGGAAAGGAGAGAGCAACCAAGCACATCAAGAAATTTGTAACAACACTACAGGTTCACTGCACCTTATCCTGCTCCGCAACCTTTGGCTTTACACTGTGTCTCTAAGAAAAAGACAATTATTTATGAAAGAGAAACAAAACCACACGCTTCGGCTGGGTCACTCTGCCAGCACTGGTTTTGTGCGAGCGCTTTGTCTCATTGTTTGCTCTCTTAGTAATCCAGCTGCTTCCCAAGACCTTCTTCTGTGCCCCAGTCTGCAATAAAACTCAGCCTGCATGTCTCACATATATTGCTTCACCAGTTCGCTGCTCAGGCAAAACACTTATTTGCTTTAAGCAGTGAATCCCCAGGCAGCATATATATATATATAAAAAAAAATCATATTAGAACCATAGAATAGTTTGGGTTGGAAGGGACCTTAAAGATCATCCAGTTCCAAGCCCCCTGCCCTGGGCAGGGACACCTCCCACTGGATCCGGGGCTCCAAGCCCCCATCCAACCCGACCCTGAATCCCTTCAGGGATGGGGCAGCCACAGCTTCCCTGGGCAGCCTGTTCCAGGGCCTCCTCACTCTCATAGTGAAGAAATTCCTCCTTTAGTCTAGCCTAAATCTGCCCCTCTCCAGTTTATAGCCCTATTGCTTTATCAGCCTTCAGAGAGACCCATCGCCACAGGGTTTTTTTGGTTTTTTTTCTGGATCTCCTCCACTAGGTTTTTGTCATCTCCTGGAAAAGGAGACTGGGAATTAGTATTAAAACAGGGGCAACTTGCTATAGCCCAGAGAAGAAAGCACTCGGCACCCACAGCTAACAATTTATGCAACCCTGTGCTAATTTTAGTCTCGGGTGCAGGCAGGGCAGACAATCCCCAGAGCGGAGACGCTTAGCGGGGCTGAGGGCAGCGTGTGACATATGGTTGCTAAAGCAGCCTCCTAGCAGGGAGCTTTACGTTTAGGGCTGAGTTGCTACAGTCCCCTCCAAGTCATAACTTGGAGGATTACTCATCCCAGACGTGTCGGAGCAGAGAATGCGCCTCCCAATTTAGAGATCTCCCGCAGCCTTTGTGAATCAGCACACAGCCTCACCCCACCGGGCTTCTATTTCCAGTACTTGATTCACTTCCAGTAAGGTCTGAACTTACAGGCTCTGACAGCTCCAGGCGAAGAGAAGCACGGGAAGAGGAGCAAATGGAATTCAGCAGGCACGACCCATCTCACTGGGGCAGCCTGGCCACGCAGGGTTGGAGCTCGTGCCACAGACCGCGGTGGGTATTGATCCTGACATCATTGATCCCGCGCTGACCCGTGAGGTAACGGCACCTGAGCAGCCCAGCTGAAGACTGGAGGCATTTTTGATCAGGATACATCTGAACAGATAACGGCATCTGCAGTTAATCTATTCTGAAGGTGCTATTTATAGCGGGCAGCACGGCTGAGAAGTACTGCATCACGCAGCAAGGTTGGTAACACAAAGCACTCACGCAGCATTAACCATTTCAAGTCATTTTGGATCCCTTCAGCCCCACTGTAGTTTTGCAGTGAGCTCCTCAATGGGCTACACGAGCAGCTGTGGTACTTGGCTAACAAATCTCTTCCTAGACTCCCTGGAACAGCCTCTGGTTGCTGTTCTAGCTCTTTTCCACAAAGAATTCAAGGGGTGTGATGAGTACAGAGCCACTAGGACAGCATTTGTCTTCTCTGCAGATCTGTGCACACGCTGAGGGCTGGATACCTCTCCTTTAGAAGGAGGCATCTGGAAAAGCAGAGTTCTTGCTGCTTCCACACAGAGCAAGCAGACCACCACCCACATTTACTACTCCAGTCTAGAGTTTGACCCGCAGAGCTGATTGTGCTGGGAAGAAGCACAAACAGAACAGAAACAAGGAATCCCAAACTGCTATGATGTTGGCTTCAAGCTCCATTAGAACCAGGGGAAGAACAAAAAAAAAGAAGTCAATACTGTCTGAATGAAAAAGACCAAGCTTATCGGGTGATAAATATTGTTTTTCTAAGTGTCTAAAGGTGCTTAAAAATATGCACCAAACCAAGGGATTAAAAAATGCATAACTAAATCAGATAGAGAACAAAGATCTCTCCTCTGATGTCTTCTCAGGTCATGATTCAGCCACAAGCTGTTTGATGAGTGAACTCCCAGAGTCCAGGAGTTCTGAAATGGTGATGAGAGAGTGGGAGACAGGCAGACAGACACAGGGGTCCTTCTGCAGGGCAGGAGATGTGACAGCTCTGCCCTGTTCCTGTGACTAAGCCAGGTCTCCAGCTCTGAGACAGCAGAGCTGAACCCCATTCTCCTTCCTGCTGCCTCCACTTTAAATTCCAGGGACTCCAGCTGACTCATTCCCTCTTTTCATCTGAGGTCAGGCAAGATGCGTTTTGGAGACTACGTAAAGCTTTCAATCTCCTGAATCAACAGCACACCAAGTACCCAAGTTGCTGATTAAAAACCAGACCTTTCTAGAAGGATCAAAATTTATCTTAGCTCCCTGTCAAATGCTGGGAGACTGGAAAGAAGCTGAACAGGATGGAATCACCTTAGTCAGGCTCTAAATCATAACTCCCATAACCAATACTCTTCTTTACATTATTTCCCCTTCCTGTGCAACACACGTCATCCTTCGCAAGCCTTTCATTGCTTGGGAATCCCGAGGTGCTGAAAGCTGGGAATATGGCAGGATGACAGGGAAGGAGAAGGTTATGAGTCTGAGAGGCAGGCTGGGATGCGCTCCGATACATTCTGCTGATAACCCCAGGAGGGCAGAGCAGGGATGGCTCAGCTGGGATGCTGCAGCTACATCGGGAATTGCTCAAACCTTACTGCTAAACACTCTACGGTTGGACTTGGTGATCTCAAAGGTTATTTCCAACCCAACGATTCCGTGATTCATCACAGAGATAGGTGTTTGCTCCCATCCTGCTGCTTGCACTTGAAAACATTACGCTGTGGATAGTTTGGCTGTTCCCAGACTCCATTCGCGTCCCACTGGGGACATCCCCACCACCAGAATGCTATGCAAAGTGAAAAAAACATCCCTTCAGAGGGACTGGCAGCCGTGCCATGAAGTGCTTTATCTGCCACAGCTGATGATCTGTGGAGATAACTGCAGGGCTGCCACCATCGCAGTCCCTGTCCTCTCTCAGACCAGCTCACATCGCCAGGACCCCCAGGTGCAGCAGCAACGTCAAGACAAGGTGCGCATCATTAGATGGGGAGGCCCCAAGTCCAGGACGACAGTCACAGCTCAAAGGCGAGGAACGGTGAACACTACAAGGTTCTGCTCCAAGTCATTAGGAGGAGTCTTTGTACCAGGAGGAGGATCCAGTCACACACACACTGGTTGGCACACGGTCATTTCTGTTGGAGCTCATGGTTAGCTATCACCTTTGCGTTACTCCAGACAAAAATCCAGCTAAACTCCCCTCCACCTCTCTCTGATGGGAGCAAAGGCTGTTTTAAAGAAACACTACTGAGCAAAATATTTTACAAAGACAGATTCCTTTGTATTAGCAGTCGAGTAAGTCCCAGGACCCGTTCAGGCACCCCTCTGCTGCTTGGGAGTTAAAAACATAAGAAAAACTCTCCAGCTAGGGAGGGGGTAGGAAAAACAAGAAGGTAAAGAAACAATAAATCAATAAGTGCTTCTAAGAGAAGCAGCAGGATGAAATCATTCGTACAGTCTGAGAGCACTTCCATGCTATTGACTGGCAAGGCAGCCACGGCCCCAAGCACAGAGATGGAATAATGCACATTTGCAAGCACCCTGCTCAGTGCCTGCGAAGAGAGTTACCTCCTCCTGCCTTTGCTCTGGGCAGCGTTTAACGCAGGAGCCAGTTCCCAGGAGGAGTCCCATCCTCTCATTCCTAGCATATTCCGTTTTCCTTCAGCACCTTTCAGTAGTAGTCATCCTTCTTGCTGTCAGCTCCCTGCATGCCTGCACGGTCCTTCTGGTCTTGAAGAAGCTCCAGGTCATCGTTGTCATCCACCTCACCTCCATGATCCTCCTGGGTGCAGAGGGAACAGCCAGGAGGGAAAGATCAGCAAGGCCTGGAATAGGAGACCCTGAACAGCTGTTCTACCACACCAGCCAAGCCTGGGAAACTCGGAATGACGGGGTAAAATCCTCTGCCAGGGACCTGGCCTCCAGCAGGAGGTGTCCCTACCCATGCCAGAGGGTGGAACTGGATGGGCTTTGAGGTCCCTTCCAACCCAAACCATTTCATGATGCTACAACCCTTCTCAAAGCACTGGCACAGTTCTCCTCAGTTCCTCCACAGACCAGTAGGACCCGTTTAGCAGAGGACTATAGGGCTTCTAGTGAATTTCTCACTACAGGAATAAACCCAGGGCGATGCTTGGAGAGACACATGGACCTTGCCTCACTGCACCAGCACAACTTGTAATTCACCCCAGCTGCTGTTTGGTGAGCATCTCGCAGCTCAGCTGCTGCAGCAGCGCAGAGAAATGAGGAACGGAGCATAAAGGGTACTCTAAACACCTAAGAAAGAAAGGGGAGTGGAGGCAAGCAGGCTCCAGATTTATTCTGGAAACCCACCTCACTGAGCAGGCAGAGACAAAACCGAATTCAGTGCTCACATCTGGTTTCCTAAAAGCCAAGTTGTACCCGGCTCTCGGCTACCAACACACCCAGGTAACAAACACCCCAGAGAGGGAAAGAGGAAGAACCTTGGTGTCGTACAATTTCTTGATCCTGGTCGTCTTGATAGTCATCCATGGGGTCTTCCCTGGGCTTGGCAGGTCCGCCAGCATCCTGAAAAAACCCACAAAGTTAGACACTGCCAACCCGCTTCCATTCCCCACTAGGGATACAGCTCTTGCATCAGAGTCCCAGGACTGGAATACTGGGCTACAGACCTGGAATCAGGAGGGAGCAGAGAGACAACAAGGCAATTCAAACTCCACGAGTACTTTCTCCACCCAGTCTTTGTTCCTATGTGCTGGCAACAACCACCCCAACCGCCTTCCACCGTGGGGAGAGAGGCTCTCACACACGCTGCTCTTGCATTAAGCCCCAGGACTGCTGGGAAAATACAAGTTATTAAGGGTTGATCTTTGGGGAATACAGCAGAGCCAGGTATTTGTCACTAATTCTTTCCACATTTGCACTAATCTTAAGGAGGTGTCGCTCTGTCGGTGCCAGCATCTCTTTTTTTGTTTTGATTTCATTGGCTTGGGTTTCTTCTTTTTTCAAAGCTCACTATTAATCTTGATTTTAGAGCCTGACAGATAAAACACTCCTTTTTAAAACAAGCAACACTCAGCTGCTTGTCAAAACAAGCTAACATTTCCCTGACGCAGAGTCTGGTTTCAGACAGCAAGGAGCACTTTGCAAAACAAATGGATTCCATCTGCAAACGGGCACACGAGGAGGCAGAGATCTCGCCGTATCCCATCCCGGGGGCAGCAACGGCTGCACCGACCGGACCCTGAGCACAGACCCACATTATCGCCTCCAGTTTTGGTCTTTCAAGTGCTTAAAGGATCCAGCAGCCCTGCAGGTGCTGCAAATGCTAGGGCTGCCTTCGACGAGCAGAAAGGATGGGGCCAGAACGAGTTCTGGGTTTGACCAAAGCGGTTTCTCCTGCCTGTATCCCTGCAGTGATGAATCCGTCCAGGAACACGATGTTCTCCTTAAGCTCCCTGCCTCCCCCATTCATAGCTGGGGATCTCACCCTGGCCCCGGCTGGTTGCCCTCCTGTCAGTCACCTTCAGGGGCTTCTCCTTCGACTCTTCTTTCGCACCGGGCTCCTTAAACTTCTCCAAACCTCCCACTTTCTCTTCAAAGTCGGGTCTCTCCAGCTCAGCTTCCTCAAACTCATCCTCACCTTGGTTGTTGGGATCCTGGGCAGGATCTGCAGCGTCATCTGGCATCTGGACAAGAGAAGCCTCTTGTGAATACCAGGTGGGATATTCCCCTCAGGAGACAGCCGTGGTCAGCCTGCTCTCACCAGCAACCAGCATGTACTGTAGCACCTTAGTCCCACCTCTCTTCAGGCATGTTAGCAGTTCTAAAAACAAACCCACCAGTCATTATCCCTCTGAATCCTTCCAGCACCAGAATTCTGGGCTGCATGTTACAGAAACTTCTGGGAAAGCACCAACATAAATGGGACACCTGGATTCTTATTCAGAGCCAGGACTGCATCCAGAAAACAGCATCACTCACCATGGGTTCCTGGACAACAGGCTCCTTCTGAGAAGGCAAGTTCTCCTCTCTCTCAATCACTCCTGCATCTGCAAGGAAAAGGGACGGTTACCAGTGTGTTCTCACAAAAGCCAGAGTCACCAGCTGAGACCCCACTGCTGGGGGCACGAGGGGAGAACTAATGAGAGAGAAATAGAGCCCTCTGAAGATACACCTGGACTGCACACGGCTCTGACGTGTCCCAGCTCTGCCCCTCACCACTTCATCACCAGGAGCTGGGAGCTTCAACCCAAACCGCGGAAGGAGCCTGAGGGACAGCAGCGTTCCGAACCACAGAGCAGCACAGCAGAGTCAATCCCTTGGTTCTTAATCCCAAACAAGTCATAGAGGTCAGAGCTATTGGTCCTGATGCTCCCTTATACCTGCCACGAGGCCTTTTCTTTTCAGGGTAGAAACTGCTTTGATGTGAACCAATTAGTTCAGATCCTCTAAGGGGACCTGCTGAAAACTGGGTCAGCAAAACATGAAAGAGCAGCTGAGCCTAGCTGTGGGACAGCACAGGAATACCAAAGCTCCTCTCCAAACAGGGATCTGCGTGCACGTGAGCCGTTACCGAGCTGCTGCTGTTCTGGGAGAGAGGATTTCACCGGCACAGAGAGAGCTGAACCAACAGCCTGGGAGGAAATCACCCATCCCGGGCGACTGCAGCCTTTTAATCCCAGATTTAGTTAGACCCATTGACCTTTGGCTCCGCTCCGTGACATCCTTCCTCTGTTCCAAATGTAGAGCCAAAAATCTACTGTCAAGAAATCAGGCTGAGCCCGTCCTTATAACATCTAATAGGATGCAAGCCAGCGTTTCAAATGAGATCATCCCAGCTTCCCTCCCTCACTGCGTTCAAACCCGCAGCAACAAATTAGCTACGTGAAAAGCCACCGACTTAGTCATTCTGCCTCAGTCCAGCAACATCCAGCATTAGCATTAGTCGCAACCACACGTCGGTGTCTCTTTTTGACAAAGGGAACCAGCCAACTTCCAGACCTTAAAGGTTATCCCCATGCGTGCGAGAGAAACGCACGGCAGAGCCTATTTGCAGGGAAGAAATTAGTTTACGCAGCGCTCATCCTGCCCCTTGAGCGCAGCAGAGCACCTCTGCACAGACTCTCAGACCAGAGCCTTCTGCTCAAAAGCCCATTTTAGCTCCCCACAGCCTGCCGGGCTCGCTGTAATCCGGTTTGGATGGTTTCTTTATTTGCAAAGGAGGTTTGTGGCTTCCCTCTTACGCTCACAGATGTACAGCTGCAATTAGAATCGTAGAATCACCAGGTTGGAAGAGACCCACCGGATCATCAAGTCCAACTGTTCCTATCAAACACTAAACCATGTCCCTCAGCATTAGAATTAAGTTCACTTTCCCTTTGTTCCAAGAGCCATGGAAACGCTGCTGCCCCCTGCGATTCCCTGAAAGGTTTCACCATTTTACAGCTGTTTTCTGTTGTTTCACACAACACAAATGGTTATTTAATTGTTCCCTCGTTTTGCCCCTCACACCTGGCTACCATCACTAGCCAATTGATAACTCTCATCTGGAAAATGAGGCATAGAAAAGATTCTTCGCTTATATACACAATCTAATGGATTCGCCGTCGCCTGGTTTCACGATGTGATGATGAATTTCACACCAAGTCAAGCGAAACAGAATCACAGAATAACCAGGTTGGAAGAGACCCACTGGATCGTCGAGTCCAACCATTCCCACCAATCCCTAAATCATGCCCCTAAGCACCTCATCTACCCTAAACTTAAACACCTCCAGGGATGGTTACTCAACCCCCTCCCTGGGCAGCCTGTTCCAATGCCTAACCACCCTTTCCGTGAAGAATTTTTTCCTTATCTCAAGACTGAACCTCCTCTGGCAGAGCCTGAGGCCATTCCCTCTCATCCTGTCTCCTGTCACCTGGGAGAAGAGCCCAGCTCCCTCCTCTCCACAACCTCCCTTCAGGTAGTTGTAGAGAGTAATAACCATACCCATTTCGAGTTCCTCATCATCCATCCTTTCCTTCGTGCCTTCCTGACCCGCTGTTTGCTGCTCTTCCCCTCTCTCCTGCGGGAGCGGCGGGGGGCTGCCTTTCTGCACCTCTTGCCCAGGCTTGGGCTCAAATCGAAGGCTCTTCGGGTGATCGTGAGCTTGTTCTTCATCCATCTGGGCGTTCACTTTGCTAACGATGTCTTTCCAGCTGCAGCAAGGGGGACGAAACAGAGCAGAACGCCTCAGTAAGCTCGAGAGATTTCACACCGCCACGCGATAACGGCAAGCAGAGAAAGGAAAAAAAAGCCTCCAACACATGCAAAAGTCTGCCCTAATTTAACTTCATGGCAAAACTCGCAGATTGCATCTGTTACCATCATCTCTGCTTGAAACAGAACATTTAATATGCCACGTAAGTACGATAGAAGTTACACTTCATAAATACAACTTATTATAGCACTGCTCTAACGTTATTCGTGATACAATAATGCAACCACATAGCAAAAAAGTCCAAGTCACAACAGAAAGACACCTCCCACTGGATCAGGGGCTCCAAGCCCCATCCAGCCTGGCCTTGGACACCTCCAGGGATGGAGCAGCCTCCACTGCTCTGGGCAACCTGGGCCAGGGGCTCATTCCACTGCACAAAAATGATCTGGAGGTCAGAAGAAGCCAAATACATTCCTATCAGCTTGAGTGAACTCCTGAGCAGCCCAGAAGGTTGGGCTGTCTCATAAGGAATGTTTTCTTCCCAAATATCCTTACTCGGGGACACTGAGAAACAAAGAAGAGTAAAACAAGGGATGAAATCCCAGTAACAGGGACTCTCCAATGCGACTGCAGCCAAAGCTTCCAACCTAAGTAAAGCTTCAACCAGTTTCCAGCAGGATTACTGCACGGCCTCACCTGCTTTCTGGTACCCTGCTATGTGAGTGAGCTGAGATTTAAAAGTCCACTTCAGACATGTAAGTTTTTAACTTTTAACTTTTTAGTATTTGATGGGAACGGTTGGACTCGATGATCCTGTTGGTCTTTTCCAACCTGGTGACTCTATGAACTGCTGAGGAAGGACAAGCAGCCCCAGTTTCAGCAGCTCTCAGTGTACTGCCACCACACAGACCTTTCAGTAAGAAAAACCATAACCTCCAGCTCGCATTTCCCCATTATAAACCCATCAACATGCAAATTGGCCACGGAGAGCTCAGCTGGACTCTACTGGTCTCAGCCACCCAACGCTAGAGCCCTTGGCACGGGATGCTCGGCCTCCTTTGTCCTCCACTGTGGTTCGAGATTGTTCTTGGCACCGACACCTTCCGGGGAAGGTTGGCTTACGAGCTCCTTATCACAAATCTTGCACGGTGTAAATCAGCCTCCAGCTGCTCAGGAATTACTTGATGACAGATCCAGGAAAAGAAACGCACACCAAATATACCACAATCTCTGTCCTCGCAGAAAGCATTTGCCGAACAAAGCCAATATTTGCTATTTCTGCTTCACAGAGCGGCCACAGCATCCTCTTTAGGCTCCACGTAGTGGAGGAAAGGCCATGCTGTCATCACAATTTCAATCGTCGCCTTCAGCTACACCCACAAGTCCCTCCCCAGAAAAAGGCAGAGCATCCCCATGCTGTCCTCTGAGAGTCCACGCGGGTGGTACCTGACACAGGGGACACTGGACCTTCCAAAGAACTTCACCAAGCACCATGTCCAACCTGGAAGATTGCAGGTGAAGGGCACAAACAGAAGTGGCAGAGAAAAATGGGTAGGATCAGGCTGAATCGAGACTGAGATTCACAAGTAAAGTAGAAATTAAATCTTGTTTGCTCCAGTAAACTGAGCAGACATGACCTGGGTACCCATGGGGATAAGTTAAATGAGGAAGCACTATTTTTGTAGTACTTTTGTGGGATTATGGCCAGACTTTGATGAATTTCAGTCTCAGAAAGACATTTTCTTCCTTTCGCAAAACAGACCGGTCTTCTGCGAAGGCTGCCGAGACGGTGACGTTTCTCCTGTGCCTGTACAGCATCCAGTAAAAGCAGACACTGGTCCCTGGCTGATGGGACGAGGTGTAATGATTTGAAGCTGGAAGAGGGGCTATTGAGGTGAGATATCAGGGAGAAATGTTTTCCTGTGAGGGCGGGGAGGCCCTGGCCCAGGGTGCCCAGAGCAGGGGTGGCTGCCCCATCCCTGAAGGGGTTCAAGGCCAGGTTGGATGGGGCTTGGAGCCCCTGATCCAGTGGGAGGTGTCCCTGCCCATGGCAGGGGTGGAACTGGCTGGGCTTTGAGGTCCCTTCCAACCCAACTCATTCTATGACTGCCCGTTGCTCCTAGATTACCACATAACCTCAGAGATGAGCAGCTTTCCTACCTCCAAGGTCTGTTTTTTCCTGCAGAACTTGGCAGATTACTAATTAGTGGAAGAAATGAGCAAGTTGCAGCTCTCGCATACAACTTAATGCCTCTTATTTATAGAAGGCGAAGGAATTTTTAACCATCCTTGTTGCTGCAGATGGGTCGCTTCTGTCATGCGGAATTTCTTCAGCTTGCTAAACAAACCAGGATATTTAAGTCATGTCACTGAAAAGGAGGAGATTTCTTCAAGTCACCGACTCCCATCCCCTAATGAGTAGGAAATCCGTGCTGACCTTCTCTCACTCAGCAGTAGCTCCTCTTTCTCCCTCCTCCCCACACAAGCGCTCCACCAAGCAGTCCAAGTAGAAAACACAATAAACACAAGAACAGAGAGACCAGGGACGAGACTGTTTGGTACCTTTGAGCCTGAGAGCAGAAGGGACTTTTGTTTCACCAACCTTTGCATTTGCACCTCCTTGTTCCCAGCCAGGTGGTGGTTGCCTGGAATCGGAGGTTTTTCTGCTGCAGAGGGTTGTTTCGGATCAGAGAGAAGCAATCCAGGAGCCTGGCTTTCCTCATTGCTTTTCACCTGAATGCGCATCACCATCTTGAGATCCTGCAGAGAAAACACGTGCGGATGGTCAGCATCTACACAAGCTCCTAATCTTAGATTATCAGGTACCTGTGAGTCTCCCTTGCATCTGGGGAGGCTTATGGGTCAGAAAAATCCTCTGTCAAAGAACAGATTCAGAAATGCTCCAGAAATGCTCTTTCTCCTTCCACACAGCCGAGAGGAAATTGTTTGGATCCTACATGACCCAAGCTTATCTTCAGTAGGTGTGGAGAAGAGGAAAAACAAAGCTACCTCTATAAGAACCCCCACACTGCCATTATCATAGTTACTGTAATGACAGTCTAACCACACTGCAATTATTGTCATTTTTTTTCTTAGAGATCTGCTTTCCCTATGCTCACTCTCAATCAGCCCAGGAGGCAGGGGAGCTGACTGTATGATTTAATCTTCGCAGATCCAGCAGGATCCAGAACAAGAACCCCAGCCCATTCACCTGAGCCCAGACACTAAACCACAAACTCCTAGGAGCGTGTAAGGGCTCGAAACTGAGTCGTAGCTGCCCCATCCCTGGAGGTGTTGGAGGCCAGGTTGGAAAGGATCTTAAAGCCCATCCAGTTCCACCTTCCCTGGACCAGGGGCTCCAAGCCTCATCCAGCCTGGCTCCGAACGCAAGGGCTACACAAACAAAGCACATTTGGACTCAATGATCCGATGGGTCTTTTCCAACCTGGTGATTCTATGAAGCAGCAAGCGAGCAGGACTCACTGGGTTCCCATTCGGGAGGCTGTTCATGGTCCGGGTGAATCGGATGACGTGGCCATCGCCGTGTCTGGCTGGCCAGGCCGGCATCACCTCAGGCAGTGAATTGGCATCCTGTAGCGGGGCTGGATGGGTGAAGAGCACATCAGCCTGTGGCCTCTGAGCATCGTTACTGTACACGCTCTGGCCCTGCAGCAGAGGGCCATCTGCCTGCTTCTGAACCCCAGAGACCTGCGATGCCACTGGGTTCCCGAGAGGGTGATTCTCCTGAGGGACTGGAAAAGCCTGCAAGGAAGAAAGAACAAGAGCAAACTCTAAAGAATGAGCTCAGTTCCCCCAAGTGACAGGGGACAGGACGAGAGGGAATGGCCTCAAGCTCCACCACGGGAGGTTCAGGCTGAACATTAGGAAAAAGTTTTTCATGGAAAGGGCCATTGGGCAGTGGCAGAGGCTGCCCAGGGAGGGGGTTGAGTCCCCTTCCCTGGAGGGGTTTAAGGGATGGGTGGATGAAGTTCTGAGGGACATGGTTTAATGTTTGATAGGAATGGTTGGACTCGATGATCCAATGGGTCTTTTCCAACCTGGTGATTCTATGATTCTATGAAAGCTCCAAGCCTGAAACCCACAGATGTCCTGCAGAACTCGCCTCCCCAGGGTTTCCTGGGAGCATCGCACCTTCTGCCTCCCGAGCTGCAGCTGGTTGTTGGCTGGGACCACGGGCTGCTCCTTCACCACCTGAAACTGCTGCTGCCCCTTCCCAGCTCCTCCTCCTTTGAAACTCGGCATCTTCTGCAGAGCTTCCTTGAGCTGCCTGAACTCTTCCATCTGGGCCTGAGGGGATGAGAAGGGAACAGAGAAACCTCTCATGATAACAGGGTTGAACAACTCCTTGCTGAGAAGAGCCACTTTTTATGGACAACTGTTCATCAGATACACTACTAAACATGATACCTATTCTATATTTTAATGACACGGCCAGCTTTCCCTCCAGATTTCATGGATGTTCAGTACTCCCCCTTTGCCAGTCTTGCATTTTATTGTCATCTTCACCTTCGAAGGGCTGACCCATAACACTGATTCTTTGCTCGATGCTATTTGGTGCCTGAGCCATTCACACAACTCCTGCCTTTGCACAATTGAGTCCCAGGTCTTGTTAGGTGCGGCTCCCTCTCCTCCTGTGCCTCACACTCCTGTACCTCCAGGTCAGCTTTTCTTCTTCCCATGAGGGCGATTCTCTGTGGAAGTGCTCATCTCAGCAGGGCAAACGATAATTGCCACAATCCTACTTGACAATTCAATTAACTGCGCAAGACGAATGAAAATCGATTCTCCTGGACTGTTAAGCAAATGCACCACTTTTCTCTCTACAGCAGCTTATTTCTTCCACCTCCAAGCCTGAGAAGCAGGGCTTGAAAAAGCTGCTCAGGAAAAGCTCCCCACTCCCACCCCAGTTATTTATAGCAAAGCGAGGGGGGAAGAGCTTTTCACATCTTGCCAGGGCACCTGGAAAGGGACCAAAACAGGGACTGGGCAGAGCAGGAAAGCTCGCAGCCAGCAAGGAAAGTTTAGCAGGAAATTAATTCCCGAGCAGGCTCTATTGATTTCAGTTCTGAAATTCGACCTTAAAATCAACATTAGAGAACAAACCATAACCTAACAAAACCGCTCAGCAAAGCTAACAAATAAAGGAATGAGGAAAAGAAAAGGAAGCCAAAACCAGTTTGTGGGATACAGCCCTAGCTCGTCGGAGACCGCTTCTAGTCAGAACAGGCTAGATGAAGCTAAATAGGTTGAGAGAGTTGGGGTTGTTCAGCCTGGAGAAGGCTCTGAGGAGACCTTAGAGTGACCTTCCAGCACCTGAAGAGGCTCCAAGAAAGCTGGGGAGGGACTGTTCGCAAAGGCTTGGAGTGATAGGACTGGGAGCGACTGATGCTGTTCAGAGTATCTGCTCGTTTGCACACTGGAAGTGCTGATTGCTTTCTCTAATGCAGTACAGCTACTCATAGAATCATTAAGGTTGGAAGAGACCTCTAAGCTCAT
This sequence comes from Clamator glandarius, assembly GCA_033459285.1. Classification (NCBI taxonomy): domain Eukaryota; kingdom Metazoa; phylum Chordata; class Aves; order Cuculiformes; family Cuculidae; genus Clamator; species Clamator glandarius. The sequence continues at coordinate 16,533 of JAUNZM010000894.1, read as the reverse complement.
CCAGTCCAACCATCAGCCCAGCACCTCCATGCCTACTAAACCACATCCTGAAGTGCCATGTTCACACGTGTCTTCCTCATATCTACTCTAAATCTCCTCTCTTACAGCTTCAAACCATTCCCCCTCGCCCTATCCCTGCACTCCCTTACCAAGGGCCCCTCTCCAGCTTTCCTGGAGCCCCTTTCAGCACTGGAAGCTGCTCTAAGGTGTCCCCAGAGTCTTCTCGTCTCCACACTAAAGAGGGCCAGCTCTCTCAGCCTAGCATCCTATCTCCACAGCATCAGCATAACAACATATCAACAAAATTTTGGGGTTTCCCCCTGCAGAAAATGCCTTTCTGTCTCTCTAGTCTTAAGGCAACACCACTTGCAAGTCTGCCCTGGCCTCCAAAAGCATCACTCCAACACCGACTTCTTTTTGACACAGCTTTTTCCAATGTTCTATAGGTCCTAGGGCTTCACAGGGAGATGCAGAGGGGGACCTTGTTGCCAGGGTTGTAGGCAAAGCACCTCTGCATTGCTCGCTCTTTCTGTGATTAATTCCATAGCCATAAGCAGAGACAACCTATCATCGTTTAGAATGGAAGTATTTGAGATGCGGGTAAGTGACAGGAGGCATCCCAGCACTGGGAAAGCGCTCGTGCCCCCTTAAACCACAAGGATTTGCATAGCGTACCTGTATTTTCAGCTACAGGCACAGATTCTCTGTAAGAACTCTACTTCTATGGAATGCAGCTGTACTACAGCGCCTACCAGCACTGGGTTAGGCAACTCGGCACACCTCAACACAGCTGATAACTAGATTTATTATTCAGAGAATGTTTGATGGTACACCCAGACCCCAGAGAGAGATTGTCCCATGTGGCCACAAACACCCCCTTAGCGATTACCTGGGCATTAAGGAGCTGTGAGTGAACCTCCTGGTGGGCTTTCCGAAGCAGCTTGCTCTCTTCTCTGAGTTTATAGACTGTATCTGCAAAAGAAGAAGAGATTTGCCTAAGAGAGCTATTTCTGCACACATAGTATCTCTCTCTCTTATCATAAATTCCGCTTGACCTCATAGTTCTTTGCTTAGGGACACGGTATAGCGGGGAACTTGGTGGTACTAGGTTGAGGGTTGGACTTGATGATCTTAAAGGTGTTTTCCAACCTAAACAATTCTGTGACTCTGGTCTCTCGAGGCCCAGGAGTTACTGCGAAGCACTGGCCAGAGACAAGCCAAACACACTAACAAACCTGAATCACCGCTCCTTTCAGCGCCCAGGAGAACCGCCCATCCAAGGAATTTCCTCCCTTCTGGAGTGTCTCAGGCTATTGCCATCAGGGTCACAGAATCAGAAAACGCTTTGGGTTAGAAGGGACATTTACAGGTCACCCAACCCAACCCCATGTAGGAGCAGGGACATCTTCAACTGGATCAGGTTGCTCAGAGCCCCATCCAACCTGACTTTGAATGTTTCCAAGGATGGAGCCTCCACCACCTCCCTGGGCAACCTCTACCAGTGTCTCATCACACTCAGGGTAATAAATTTCTTCCTTATATCCAGTCTCAGCTGAACTCGGGCTCTCGATGTGCTTGCTAGGAAAATAAGGTGTTTATTTCTTCATTTCCCCCACCCACTGCCCCTGCCTGTGGTAACTGGAGGGTCGAGAAGCTGTAAGAGGAGTCTGTCAGGTCTCCTGAACCCAGAGAAGACCCAGGGAGGAAGCTTCCTCCTCCTGTGAGTATGGCAGAAACCAAAAAACACCACAAAGAAAGCAACCACAGGGCAGCTTGGACCTCAGGCGCATTTACTCCTGCGCTGTCAAGGAGCAACCTTGTGCCTTGCAGACCTGGGCTCCTTTCAAGCTCTCTGTATGCTCCTAAGCGGCTCAGCGACAAGACACACAACGCAGTTATGTTTCGCTGCCTTGTATACAACCAAACTAAAAGAACGACCGTGTCAAAAGATCCTAAAAAGCTCTTAAAACGTCCTTAGAGCCGCGCTGGGATTTCTCCATAGGCACAGTTGCACCTGCCAGGACAAGGAGGGGTTTTTTTTTACCCCCATAAGAAGACGGTAGAAATCCCTCAGTTGCATTTTAACAGCCCTGAGCGATGCCTGCTGCTCAGATACCTCTCCTGCTCTGCTCCACTCGCTGCCAGAGGCACGGCTTCCACCACGGGCCTCCTGAGGGCACATTATAAATAGCAAGTGCTGGTGGAACCTCAGGAAAGAAAACGAGGCATTAGCAACGCTACGAGCTCTGTCCTCACCCCCTCCTGAGACCGCCGTGCTCTTTTGTACGGCACGGTTACCGATACTTAAGGGAAGATTTGCCAGCCAGCTCTGAGCTCGCAGCACAGGAGAGAGATGGTGCCAAGAGAAAAGCAGCCTGGGAGGATGGATGGAGAATATTAATTCATATCTCAGCCTTCAGCCAACCTTCCTGACTGGCTTCCCTCTTGGAATTGGGTTTTTTTTCTGATCGTTACTCTCCCTTCTCCGGCAGAATCAGTTTTCTTCCTTCATTAGGGGCTGCATATGTCAAGGAGAGAGACAATCAAGTACGTAGGTTTTGTTTGCTTGTGCTCAATTCCCCCTTTCTCACCCTGGATGCTCATCAGATACTCAGGTTTTGTTGATCAGGGGAAAAAAGAAAAAAAAGACATCAGCAGATTTTGCTCACTCAGATCTAATGTGAGTAAGAACAGGTGTGAACCTTAAAATCCCCACAATCTAATTAAACAGCAGGCTAAACAGGAATTGGGAATTAAAGGGATCAGCATTCTATGCAATACTTGTACTATTAAATGTGTTTTATAGACCTACACCATTAACTACAAAAAGGATGTTTAGTTTGCTTCCAAGATGAAATGTCAGAATTTACACAACTTCAGCAGTATGGAAACTGCTTTCCATTGTCAAAAGTGTACGGAGAAGTGGGAAATGCATATAGAAGTACAATCATAGAGTAGTTTGGGTTGGAAGGGACCTTAAAGATCATCCAGTTCCAACCCCAATGCAATAGGGACACCTCCCACTGGGTCAGGCTGCCCAAGGCTCCATCCAACCTGGGATATACAGGTGGGATACCCAATGTCAGGATGGTTTCTCTGCCACAAAAAGCATCTCTGCTAACTTGTACGCATCCATCAGAGACAGGGTCAAGCAGTGTTATCTGATGGGTGAGCCTGTTTCTGCCCCAGCCTGCTGTGGAACCACCGCGCGTGCCTCCACGCCTTTTACTTGTGGATTATCTTATCCATTTTGAGTGTGACCTTGGGACACGGACCGTTTCACAGCCTGAATACCATCAGCATCTGGCACAATTATTCGTTACCTCACCTGCCTCTACACAAATAACATAAGTGGCAGCTGCAGGAAGAGCAAGAAGCCAGCAAGAGCCAATTAGGCTTTTAAAATAACATTATGAAAGTGCTGACGGTGACAGAAGCCAGGGATGCCCCATGCAGGAGAACAGCACAGGGGCTGAATCGCAGAGAACTCCAAGTATGGTTAAATCCAAGGCTGCGTAGCCTACCATTGGGCTCTAAAAAACCCAAGCTCCTCTCCTCTGGACCCCACACCGACCAGGCAATCGCTGCCTGATCAATGCATGCGCCAGCCCAAGTAAGCCAGAAGCTTTTGTGGTTTGTATCTCGACACAAAACCACCACATTTGAACCCCACTGACTTCCTTCGCACAGGAAAGCTGCGCAATAGCCTGCTCTCCATCCCTTCCCTCCCCTCAATGCAACCTCAGGACAGCCGGCCAGCTCTAACACTGCCCTTGCTCCTGTCCCACCACCCGAGGTGGACAATGCTCCAGCTGAGGCGCAGGAGGGCACAGGTGCTGCACGCTCAGTCATCCAGAAGCATTCCTACAGTATTTATAGGCCTTTTAGGGGGCTGTAGAAGAAACAGTGTCTCCTCCTGAACTCAGTTCTTCAGTCCTTTCTCCGTCTGATGTTTTCTCAGCTCTCCACCACGCTCACCCTGCAAGTTCGCGACTTCGCTGTCCTTCTCCTGCTGCAGCTGAGCGTATTTCTGGCTATGGGTCTCCAGTGCCTTACGATGTTCCAGTTTCAAGCTGTTGTGCTGCAGCTGCAGGTCAAGCAGCTGCTTCTTCACATCATCGTGCTGGTTCTGAATATGAAAAGAAGTGACAAAGGGTCAGCTCAAGGAGAAGAAGAGTAATTAGCTATCGCCTAGTGCTAATCGAGCACCTCCGTTTAATAAGTTGCTTGGGGAGGCAGAGATGTTCATTCCTCCAACAAGGTAGTTCAAAATCCCTGATACAACACAATATTCTTTGTGTTACATGGTTCAGGAGGGATGTGAAGTGCCAATTGAACTCTGCCTCATGAAGCAGTTTGGGAGGTCTCCTCGGAAGCCACTAAACTGGAAGCAGAACGTGGCGTCAAGTCCACTCCTGCCTGAAAAAGAGATGGAAGCTCTGGGACACAGCCAAGAACCACTCCTGTTCCTTTCCAAGTTCCCCACATGCCCAGCTCTGCGAGGGCAACGCAGGCTATGATACTTGCTGATCTCAAACCTGTGGACAGTGTTCAAATCCAAGGTCCTTGGAGAATCCCAGACACGGACAAGGATACTCTCCATGGTCCGTGTAGCATCAGTCTGCATGTTCCATGCAGGAGCAGCTGAGCTTTAATTAGGACTAAGGTCTAATTCTTATTTCTTTTCTGTGTGCAGGTATTGTTATGTCACCTAGGACACCTGAGCACTCAGGCTGCTCTCTCTGCTTGGCTTGTTTCCCGACAGCCGGGCTGTTCTCTCGCCCACCGCTCTCATCTGCTAGAACAGGAGGGAGACCTGCAAGAACATCCCATCCTCTCACCCAGCGAGATGAGAGCGAGCTCACATTCCCCACAGTGACACGGGGCTCACGGGCACGAACTCCAGGACACAAGGCTCTCACGAGACCACAGACAATTCCAAGCACACCAAGAATTCATCACAGAAGTTGGGTGAAGAGCTGTACTCCTCTCCCCTCCCCTCTTGTAGAGCCCAAGAACAAAATACACGGAGACATCCTTTTGCTCGGACCCACTGAACCAGAATTCACCTCTTTTTTTTTTTGTTCCCATGGTAACCCAGAGAGTCCTTCCCCATCCAGTTTGTCAACACCAATTATGTATGCAGATTGATTGACTCACGGTGAACCCTGGCCCTTCGCTCCAGCTCCTCGGGACCCAGGCAGCAATTTCCAGCAGCCTGCCTGGAAACAGTCTTTTTAAAACCACTCAAACCTCTAAACGCTATTGCTGATTGCATTTCTCCCCGGTAAAACAAAACGTCTGTGGTCCAGGAAATCTCCCCTGAAGCAATTATCCTCCACTAAAAGGAGAAATAACAATACTCTAAAAACACACGCAATGCAGAGGAGAAGGTTGTCACCATGAAGGGGTCTGGAGACAGAACAAGAAGAAAGAGAAGGACATCAGGTTAAGCAGATCACCAGGGAAAACAAGGAGAATAAAAGATTCCTGCTTTGGCTTTCAAAGACATCAGGTACTTGCAGTTGTCACCAGAGCCGCCGGCAGAAAGCACCGAGGAACCACATCCCTAACATCATTTTGAAACTACACACCTCAGAAGCCACCACCATCAGCAAGCGAGAATTGATTTGAGCAAGGAACTCTAAGCAACTCCAGGAATTTCAAGTCCTCCTCAGCTCAGGTCAGTTAGTTTCTAGCCCATATTCTGTGTGGCAGGTGATGTGTGTAAGGTCTGTCCCCAGGCTGCTCGCGGGCAGGAGGAAGGGAGGGAATATTCATCCTTGAATAGCAGCAGGAAGCTGCAGAGGGAGATAAGCGCCTCGACCAAGGTCACACAAAGCACCCAAGGCGCAGAACAGCTCGTTAAGCACACAGAGCATCCTCAGCCCCAGCTGATTTCCAAGCATGGCTGCGACCAGTGCATGCAAACTTCAGGAGGAATCTAAACCAGCTGCTTTATCGTAGTTGCAGGACGGGAGGTCTGAATGCGCTGTAAGTAATTATTTTTGCAGAGAAACAACTTAACTGTAAGCAGAGCAGCCTTGACCCAGGCAGTTCTGCCAAAGTCAGGTTTGCTGACAGCCCTAAGGGTGTCAGGAACCTCTCACGCGAGAGCTGCCCGCCTGGCTGTAACGTCACTCCCTTCTCTAGCTCACAGATGGGCTGTTTAAACCAGGCAAGCAGCAACTGCAAGACGCAGGACACGAGCGTTGTGTAAATCAGGCACAAATGCAGCTGGGGTGAGGGGATACAGAGAGAACTGCGCCGGGAAGACATTTCACGGTGTCCCTACCCATCGTGCCCAACACTGCGATCCTGGGAAACTAGCTCATCTCTCAAAATCAGGCGTCCTTCAACTCAACTGTTTGAATTCAGGCCAGCGAGTCCTCTAGTCCCATCTCCCTTTGCTGTTGAGACGTCATGTAACATCCAAAACACATCAGCCAGGCATCAGCAGATCTCGGGGGGGCAGGCTGAGGGGCAGGCGAAGAGAAAGGAGAAAATAAGAGAACCCCAACAAATTATTTCTGCCATGATTTAGAAAGCAGCTTTGTAGATAGCGCCGTACAAAATGGAATTGGTAAGAGGCTGCGTAGCCCACAAGCAGAGGAAGGCACATCTCATCGCACGGTTGCGGCAGCTTCAGGAAATCCATATAAAAAACAACCCCATCTTTTGTTTAAAGCCACCCACCTCCTTGCCTGCCTGTTCCAGTGAACAGGATCCATCCTACAAAGGATGTTAACAAAACATTTTAATCTCCACGCAAGAGGATGAAAGGAATTGTAAGACCGTCTGGCTCCAGCAGGAACCCAGACACCGGCAACGACCACAGCTGCTATTTTTGGACCAAGTCAAGCCCCTTGCCCTTTGAGTCCGGCATGCGCGTTGCAGACGTAAATCAGACACTGATGACTTCAATACAGCTCAGAACGCCAGCAGTGGCCATAAACACCAACGCCAGATACGCTGATGGGGTTTCGTGGTCATATTTGGGACCTCCGGCTGAGTTAGTTGCTTCTTTTTGCCGTTACACACCCCCAGGTAACGAAACTGCTGGCCACAATCTTCCTCCAGAGGAAGCAACCACTACCGGGAAGCATTTTCTGCCTGCACTTCAGAGTCAATCCCAGTCTCAGCTAGGTAGAAGCTGAGTTGAAAACTGTCCCAAGCCTGCGGTCTTTCTGCCTTCCAGCAGCTGTGAATGTAGTTAAAGAAATAGATGCTTTTTTTCTCCTCCAATAAAAGGAAGCAAAGAGAAAGGGAGCCAGGACGAAATGTTGTCACTGTCCCCTTGAGAAAAGCAAACCAGAGCATTCCGCTCAGCCCGCAGTGGCTATGAAGAGGAACGTTACTATTGCAGAGCGTTCCCAGAATCCGCAGGGTTGGCCAATACCCAAGAGACAGAACTGTACTTCCCTTTTCTCAAAGGCTGAATCCAAAAAGCCAGGCAGCTGGAGGTCCAGCTCCGCTCAGGAAATACAACCCAGCGGTGCTAAGGGCTGCTGGAACCTGGCCCTCTTTCCGCATCGCGGAGTTAAATTACCATTTCACTGCCAGGGCTGGAGCTAAAAACATTTAAAACCCACCATCGCCGGCCGCAGTTGCTTTGCTTTGTCAAAAGAGAACTTGAACGGCAAGATATGCTTCAGGTCGTGCATGCGATAAGCTCTAAAATGCAGTGAGCCAACCCCTCTGGGCCACTTACATGGACCAGAACACATTGTAGTTGCCCAAAGAGCAAGATATGATGAACAGAACCATTTTCACACTACGAGACCCAGAAAAGAACATGTTGAAGAGTAGAATTGCTTTGCGACAAACTGCACAAAGACGACGACCGAAATGAGGGACAGGTGAAGGCTGCAATCTGATACAAAGCCTAATAGAATAAATAGGAAATTCCCATGAACCTGAATATTCGGGACAGAACGTAGGTCACCATCACTGTGTGGTCTCATCCCTCCGTGCTGACTCTATCTGCAGGAAACCCTTGGTCTCTCCCAAGCATCTCTGGGGAGCGAAAGCACCAGGTCTCCTTCCAAGGAGCGTTCTTTCATGTGCGGCAGATGCTGAGAACGTGAAACCAGGCTCCTCTCTTACCTTCAGTATCTTGTGCTGGGAACTGAGGGCGCCGTATCGGTTCATGGAGTCTTGCTGGAAAGAAACAGATTCAACGGTGCTGTTAGATCCCAGAAATATCTGTGGTGGGGAGAAACACACAAGAGCACCTGTCCAGCCACTGCACCAGCAGCAAGTGGCCACTGCCCCACCACACACAGGCAAGCGCACATTTCTTCCTAAGATCTCACCTCAATCTCCCCTCTTTCAGCTCAAAACCGCTCCCCCTCATCCTCTCCCTACACTCCCTGACCAAGAGCCCCTTGCCAGCTTTCCTGGAGCCCCTTTCAGCACTGGAAGCTGCTCTAAGGTCTCTCTGGTGCCTTCTCTTCTCCAGGCTGAACAACCCCAACTGTCTCAATCTGTCCTGGGAGGTGCTCCAGCCCTCGGATCATCTGCGTGGCCTCCTCTGGACCCGCTCCCACAGACCTATGTCCCTCCCCTGTTGATAACCCAAACTATACCTACCTTCTCCTTGTTGAGAGCTTCCTGAGCTTCTAACTTATACACTAAAAAATCTAGAAATGGAAGAGGAGAAGGCAGTTAAACAAGCAGTTGTAGAGCTCGGCATCTTCAGATCGCTTCTGTAAGAAAGTTTACATATTTCCAAGAAAAAAGCCTGGTCTAGTGCCAGGTTCAGCTGTCACTTAAAGTGCTCAAACACCACCTCATAGGTAACATTACATAGACTGAAGTGAGGAAATACGCAGGGATATGAGAGAACAGGACCCACCTCCCAGCACCTTTTGCCCACAGACAATGGATGGACCAGTTAATCATTCCCTACAAACCAGGGATGAATCTCACCTGGGGGCTGTTCAGTAACATCCACTCATGGCCATGAAGGCAGAAGAAGCTCTGGGTACCACACTCATCTCCCCCAAGGACAGCTGAAAGGGTGGCTGGACACCACTGTGCTGCCAACGCAAGAGACTCACCCTCCTTCGTCTTCTTGTGCTCCCCCCGCTCCTTCTGCAAGGATCGTTCTAGCCGGGATCTGTGCTCGTACACAACTAGGGAAGCAGAAAGAGGCAGAGCATGAGACAAACCCCGACATTTCTTCCCACATATCCTTTTCGGGGCACACGTAGACCTCAAATCCTGCCCTGGGCTGGGTCAGCAAGTGCTCAAGTCGTGCCTTGATGCTCCGTCTCCAGGAAAATGAACAAAGTGGGATGACATTTGCACGCATAAAACAAGTGCTAACCCACTCCTCGCTGAAACCTCACCAAGCCAAGAGCCTCAAGTGCCTCGTGCTCTCACTGCAAGTGAATCTACAGAGGCTGCCAGCTCCACCAGGTCACGCAGGAGCCAAAAAGGCAGTGCACATCCTGCATGAAAACATGGTTTGCTGCCTGAGAGCAGCAAATTTTCCCTTCCTGGGGAAATAAGAGACACAAAACATCCATATGGAGATCCAATATCTCACAGTGTTACCCATCAGTGGCACTTAGCCTATGGTATTGTAGATCTTGCCCTCGTTATTTACATAGAGAGGAGCTCACAAGCCACTCCAGCATCCCAAAAATTAGGGTAGGACACCTTTCCGAATGATCCTGAAGATAGTTCAGGAACTGCAAGGCTGTGCCCTTCCCCAAGCACACATTCGCATCCAAGCTGTCTCCTGTTTCAACACCATCCATCACTTCTCACCTCCCTCAGGGAGCAGGAAGGGCCCGTGTCCCAGGTCAGGATTTGCTATTGTCACCAGCCACGCTACCTCCTTCCTTCTCTTCGTTATCTTCCCTAGCTAACAAAGACAGACATCCCAGCCATGAAGAAGCTTCCCCTGGGCAGGGCCACTTCATTACTCTTTTCCTCTGGAGTGAGGAACCTCCCATATTCTCCAAACTGTTACAGCAAAACTATTTGGTTTCCATCTGGAAGGGTTCGTTCCCCTGCTGAGCACGTTGGTGAGCAGCAAGCTCATCACTGCAGCTGTACAAGCACCTACTTCAGGACAGCTTTATTTTTAGAAGCCTTTTCCCAAAAGACTACTCAGATGTCACCCCAAGGGCTTCCCCAGCCCGGCTAAGCACACAAGAGACTGCGGATGCTTCTTCACTACATGCTAGAAAGCCTCATTCAAATTAATTGTCACCTGAAGAACATCAGCCACTTCCAAAAAGATCCGTGAGCTCTGAGCACTCGTGTTTCTGCCATAAGATCTCACCTGATCTAGCAGAGCACCTGGGGACAAGGCTTTGGTGTGATGGGAACCTCACACCAGCAATGAAAAGTCACAGCTGCTGGGATTATTAGGGATGCTCAGCAGTTCACAGGCTCTTCCATGCCCATTTATGTCCTCTGAGCTTCCAGTCTGCATCTGCCTCAGTGGTTCTGGGCTTGGAGAAATTCCCTGTGTTGGAGTTCCTCCTGGAAGGACTTCACTTTCTAGTAGCCTAACTACACCGAAAGAAAACAGAGCTAAAAACTCACCCCCAAGGGCAGGTAATCCCCCTCTCCAGGTCCCTGCAGCTGAAGGACAAGGACCAGCCCAGTTTTGCTCCATCATCCAGAGCAGCAAATCACACCGAGCATCGCAGGAGGCAAGTAGAACAGCAACAACCTCACTCAAATCCACAAACTCCTAGCTCATACCAGTCAAGTAAATAACTAATTGTCAGCCCAGGTGACCCCAAGCTACCAGGTGCTATCAATCCACATAGTAAATGGGAAATTAAAGCACAAGAAAGCATCTTTAGCAGCAGGTGAGTGCCAACAAACCCCAAAGCAAGCACCACAAAGCAGTTTATTCAGAATTTTAGGACAAAACCTGGCTCTCCTGACGCTTTTTTTATAAGTAAGATAAGCTGAAGTAACCTCTGGTGCCTAGAAAAAGAGCTGTGCTCCCTCCAGCCATTCCTCCAGGTCTCCGGAGCCCAGAAAGGGTGCATCAAGTAGTGTCTCTATTTATCTTTGTGGTGGAACAACAACTCCGCAGCCCAAACCAGCACCGGAGCGCTCCAGAGCACAGGAGGACAGGAAATCTTTAACGATTTGCAGTAACAGGAGAGAATGGAGGGTGGTCAGTGTCTAAATCCAGCCTGGAATTCAGCCAGAACTCAGCACCAAAGCACTGTCACCTGCTGCCAAATGAGCTAAAATGCAGAAACTGCTAAAACAACGCAATGCCTCGCAGTGCCTCGCCTTTGGGAAAGGAGAACAGGTCAGGCCTGCTTCAGAGTCGTTCTCAATTCAAGACTACAGAAAACAGGGTGAGTTTGTGAACAGGTCGCGTTATACACCCGGCAGCAGCAAGATCAGCATCTGCCAGGGGGAGTTTGAGATCCATAAAGGGAGAGCGAACCCAGTACCGCCAACAGTCCCAGGTTTTACTCTCCTGCTGCGCTTGGACATAAGAATGGCAGGAAACATTTGACAGCTACCACACCTGGAGGGGTTCCAGGCCAGGTTGGATGGAACTTGGAGCCCCTGATCCAGTGGGAAGTTTCTCTTCCCATGGCAGGGGAGTTGGAACTGGACAATCTTGAAGGTCCCTTCCAACCCAAACCATTCTATGACCTGACGCACCAGTTAAACGGTACCAAATTCCACCTCAGAATAACGCCCTCCTCCATTTGTAGAGCTGGAAAGACAAATCAGATGCAGAAGACAAGGCAGCTAAAGCCATGGAACAGGCCACCACAGGGCAGGGGCAGAACCTCAGCACCAACGCAGCGCAGGGAGCAGCAGCACAAGGTGATGGCACCAAAGCCACGGCCACACGAGCAAACACGCCGCGCTTGAAGACTTCCAGGAGCACGGCTCCCATCCGCCAATCACTAGGCTTCCCCCACCAGCCAAATCCAAAAAGAAGCCTTGCCTTCGTGAAAATTGTTGGACGAGTAACTGTCTTCTGAAAATAAAAAGGGATATCCATGGCAACAACTGTAATTAGGAATGGAAGGGCTGGCAGAGGGTTAGAAGCCGCAGCAACAGGCTGCACCCTGCCGTTCACACGTATTGGGGTGCAAAAACATGTTATGAACCCATCTCAGTTATTTGCTCGAGGCTGCTGTTCCCAAAACTGGGGTTCCCTGAGGCTACCGCTGTCAGCTTCTTCCCTGAAGAACCAGCCCCTCTCTCCAAGAGGAGCGAGAACTGCTGACGCACCAGAAAGGAACGTGGGCTAACTCGTGCCATGCTCATCTTTGCAGCTCAGAAACTCAGGATGCAGGTGGGAATCGCTGCGGCTGAGACTGTGGCTGGAGTTGTTTGAATGCCTTGTGACGGCGTAAAAAGAGATGGAAACAAACAGTAAGCGAACAGCAGCGATCCTGTACGCACGTGAGATCGATTCACAAGATTGATGGGGTTTTTTTTAAAGCATGTTTCCTTGAGACAAACAAAACACAGACGCCCAGGCTCTGCTTTCTTGGTTTATAGGTAGAAATACCAGCCCTGAGCACAAGAAGCACGCGGACCGACGCTATGTGTGCATCGCAACAGAGCCCACAGGAAAGATTTAACCCCAAAAGGCACCTATGTCGAGCCACAGAGCTGCCCAGCAATGCAGGACAGAGCCACAATGTCACTGCACTATGTCAACAGAGGTCAAAATGCATCCCCCATTATCTGGTTTTAGCCTGAGGAAGACCTCTTGATTTAAACCCTACAATGCAAACACAGTTGTTATAAGGAAAAAGTTATTTCTTGACCTTGAGTCACTAGAACTGCAGGCAAACACTATTTTGTCCCCATTTAATCCGTGCTGTGGGCACCCCAGAACTAACCCATCCTCCTGCATCCCACACGCAACTGCTGGCTCCCAAAGAGGGGATCCCCCCAACCCTCCCTGCAGGGAGCTCAGCAAACCCCTCCAGAGACTCCGAATCCAGGTACGGATGCTGGGAACGTCCCTTTGGCACGTCAGTAAGGCTAGAATGATGGACTAGGCTAAGAAGGTGAGAGGTCAGCAATAGAGTAACACATCTTCAGCCTTCCACAGACTAAAATATCACTCTCCCAGAGCCAGATATTCACGTAAGGAGGACAAACGAGGCGGGAGAAAGGAGGGAGGAGAATATATATATTATGCACCTCTTGCCAGAGGAACCCAGTGCTGGTCAGCAGGCTCAGAAAAGCCAATTCTTCCCTCTCCTCCCTTCTTTTTAGGGAGCTCAGCTGTAGCATCTATCACCCCCGCGCAGGCTGGCAAGATCCTAAGAGCCACAGATCAACCTCGGGATGAGAAGAGGGGTTTGTTTCTTGCCAGAGGAGATGGGCAGCAGACAGAACGATGACAAACTTCACTAAAGGACCCCCCTGCCTCTCTATTCCCTTTCTGGATAGATGCTCACAGCCACGTCTTGTTCTCAGCCGCATCTCAGCCTGCCCTGCCCGCTGCTGGAGGTGCCCGTTGGCATTTTTTTTTCCTGCTTCCCATTCGGAACGACTGCTCTTTACGGCCAGAAGGAGCTACGGGGAGAAGAAATGGAATAGATGTGACGCAGCTGAACTCACCAATCCAGCACACGCTGTTCGGCTTCAAGGCTGCTCTCGTTTCTAGACAGCGAAGAGGGGGTGCAAGAAAAAAAGGTGAAAGCACCTTCCTAAAGCTCCTTAAAGGCAGAAGATGAGGGTCCCCGAGGCCCCCCGCCTGCATCTGGGCTGTGGGGAGGGCTGGGAGAAGGGAACTGAGCTTGTGGGCGCAGGGAGAAGGGGTCACTCACCTTGGAGCTGGGCAGAGAGCCCTTCCTGCTGCTGTTTGTATTTCTGGGCCAGGGCTTCGGCGTTCAGCACCTTCTGCTGCAGGTGGTTGTAGAGCAGCAGCCCCGAGCCCAGACACACCAGGGCGAGCAGGCAGAACCCGGTCTGCAGGAGCCCCTTCTGCCTCCTCGAGCACATCCCGGTGCCCATGGCGGGGACCAGGGGATGCTAAAGCATCACACGGCTGCCCCCAGCAGCTCCTTTCTCCCTTCGACCCCCTTTTCTCCCCCTTCGACCCCCTTTTCTCCCCCCTCAGCCCCTTCTTCTCCCCCCTCAGCCCCTTCTTCTCCCCCTGCACCCCCTTTTTCTCCCCCTACAACCTCTTCCCTCCTCCCCTCAGCCCTGCCAGCCGCGATCCTCTCCTCCCCTCCCTCCGGCGCTCCGAGGATGCTCCGGCCCCGCTTTATTCCTCGTTTCCCACGGGAGCGGCCGCGGCCCCGGCGTCCGGGAGGAGCAGAGCCATCCCGCAGGCTCCAGCCGGCCGGGGGGGCGAGGGCAGCCGGCGAGGAGCGGAGGAGAGGAGGGAGAGGGAGGAGGAGGAGGAGGAGGAGGAAAACTTTTGCTTCCCTTGTGCCGCGGCGCAGGGGGCGGGAGGGGGGCACGGCCGCTTTCGGCTCGTCCCACCGCCCCCGCCGAGCTCCGGCCGGGAAAAAGAGCTCAGAGGGGCGAGAAACGCTCGGAGCCCCCTCCCCGAGGCGGCTCCGGGCGGGGAACGGCGGCTCCGGGGCCGGGAGGGAGCGGGGGAGCGGCGGCAGCGGGGAGGGGGACGGGGATGGGGGAGAGGGATGGGGAGAGAGGGATGGGGAGAGAGGGATGGGGAGAGAGAGATGGGGAGAGAGGGATGGGGAGAGAGGGATGGGGGAGAGAGGGATGGGGAGAGAGAGATGGGGAGAGAGGGATGGGGGAGAGAGGGATGGGGGAGAGAGAGGGGATGGGGAGAGAGAGGGGATGGGGGAGAGAGGGATGGGGAGAGAGAGATGGGGAGAGAGGGATGGGGAGAGAGGGATGGGGAGAGAGGGATGGGGGAGAGAGAGGGGATGGGGAGAGAGGGGATGGGGAGAGAGGGATGGGAGAGAGGGATGGGGAGAGAGGGATGGGGAGAGAGGGGATGGGGAGAGAGGGATGGGGAGAGAGGGATGGGGAAGAGAGAGATGGGGGAGAGAGGGATGGGGAGAGAGGGGATGGGGAGAGAGGGATGGGGAGAGAGGGATGGGGAGAGAGGGATGGGGGAGAGAGGGGATGGGGGAGAGGGGAGAGAGAGGATGGGGAGAGAGGGATGGGGAGAGAGGGATGGGGGAGAGAGGGATGGGGGAGAGAGAGGGGATGGGGAGAGAGAGGATGGGGAGAGAGGGATGGGGAGAGAGGGATGGGGAGAGAGGGATGGGGGAGAGAGGGATGGGGAGAGAGGGATGGGGAGAGAGGGATGGGGAGAGAGGATGGGGAGAGAGAGGATGGGGGAGAGAGGGATGGGGGAGAGAGGGATGGGGAGAGAGGGATGGGGAGAGAGGGATGGGGAGAGAGGGATGGGGGAGAGAGGGATGGGGGAGAGAGGAGGGGGATGGGGAGAGGGGATGGGGAGAGAGGGATGGGGAGAGAGGGATGGGGAGAGAGGGATGGGGTGAGTGGGATGGGGAGGAGGGGTGTGGATGGGGGAGAGGGAGTGTTGGGGGAGTGTGGGTTGGGGGAGAGAGGGATGGGGAGAGGGTTGGGGGTGAGTGGGATGGGGAGTGTGGGATGGGGGTGAGTGGGGATGGGGGGTGAGTGGGGTGGGGGAGTGAGGGTTGGGGGTGTGAGGGGTTGGGGGTGTGGTGGGGTGTGGGTGGGGTGTGTGGTTGGGGTGTGTGGGTGGGGTGTGTGGGTGGGGGTGTTGTGGTTGGGGGTGTGGGGTGGGGTTGGTGGGTGGGGTTGTGGGGGTGTGTGGGGTTGGGGGTTGTGGGTTGGGGTGTGTGGGGTGGGGTGTGGGTGGGGTGTGTGGTGGGGTGGGTGTGGGGTGTGTGGGTGGGTGGTGGTGGGGGTGTGTGGTGGGGGTGGGGGTGTGGGGTGGGGGGTGTGTGGGTGGGGTGTGTGGGTGGGGTGTGTGGGTGGGGGTGTGGGTGGGGGGTGTGTGGTGGGGGTGTGGGGTGGTGGGTGGGGTGTGTGGGTGGGTGGGGTGTGGGGTGTGGTGGGGGTGTGGGGTGGGGTGTGTGGGTGGGGGGTGTGTGGGGTGGGGGGTGTGGGTGGGGTGTGTGGGTGGGGTTGGGGTGGGGGGTTGGGGGGTGGTGTGGGGTGGGGGGTGTGTGGGGTGGGGGTGTGTGGGGTGGGGGTGTGGTGGGGTTGGGTGGGGGTGTGGGGGGTGGGGTTGGTGGGGGGTTGGGGGGTGTGGGGTGGGGGGTGGGTGTGGTGGGGTGGGGGTGTGGGTGGGGGTGTGTGGTGGGGTGGGGGGTGGGGTGGGGGGTGGGGTGGGGGTGGGGTGGGGGGTGTGTGGGGGTGTGGGGTGGGGGGTTGTGGTGGGGGTGGGTTGGTGGGTGGGGTGTGTGGGGTGGGGGTGGGGGGTGTTGGGGTGGGGTGTGTGGGGGTGGGGTGTGTGGGGGGTTGGGGTGGGTGTGGTGGGGTGAGAGAGATTATGATTATTAGGTGGTGGTGGTTTGTGTGTGGGAAGAGAGAGAATATGAAAGAGAGAGAATTGAAGAGAGGAGAGAATGAGAAAGAGAGAGGAGA